>PKRV01002605.1:1981376-2098677 GCA_003709505.1 Hyphantria cunea | reverse complement strand
TATATATATATATATATATATATATGTGGTATTTCCTATAAAATGGAATTTATGAACATTAATGGACAGACAACCCGAAAAACAACAGAAGAAAGCGATATCGCACGGAGGATTGGCACTCTGAAGTGGAAGTGGGCCGGTTATGTTTCCAGACGGACTAATAGTCGCCTGACAAATTTTAAGAGTGGAGACCACGATAAGGCAAACGTAGTGTAGAGCGCCCTGCGTCACGATGGACTCACGACTTGAAGATAATGACTATCAACGGATGGATGCGGACTGCCCAAGACTGGGATGGTTGGCGTTCTTTGGGAGAGGCTTTCGTTCAACAGTGGATTGAAGTAGGCTGAAGAAAAACTCGATTAGTCTCCAAATTTTACGAAAGTCTGTTATATATTGGCTTCTTTTTTAAAAAATTATGTAAATATTTACTTTTATAAACGTATCTTTGATTTTGTAGAGTTTCATAAGACATGAACAACTCATTACAGAAAGTTAAATTAGGTTTTCGTTAAAGTCTTTTTTTCATTTATAGTTTTTTTATGTTATACGTACAAGCGATTGCAATGATAGTTATAAATTGGAGATAGTTATAAAGACCTGTTTGTAAAATTATGTAGAAACAAGAAAAACTTTAATAAACAAAAATCCGACTTTGTTTTGATAACATTTATATAGTCTTCTTCAACCGGTTCATTATTCATTAAAATCGGTTCAGTAGTTTTGGAAGAAATTAGTAAGGAATAGTTTAGGCTACGGTGGAACATATAAACATACATGGACTGCCTAAACTTATGTCCTTCTGAATTCCCTATCCTTATTAATGTCCTTAATATGTTTTTTTTTGTAAGGAAGGGAATCTTTCGACATACAATTTCATAATCTTACTAGCTTATGAACGCGGCTTCGCACGCACAGAAGTAGATATTTTCACAACCCATTTTATTCCTTTGGTGATGGCATTTTTAAAATTCCTTTCTTAGTACTTACGTTATATTTCAGAATCTGCATGCAAAATTTCAGGAATCTAGGTTCAACGGTTTGGGCCGTGCTTTGATCTCTGGGTATCTTAGTCAGTCACTTTCCTATTTTATGTATGTAGATAGATTGTTAGCCTATACTCGCAACTCAATTCACTTAGATGTCGACTCTCGCGAAAGTCATGCCTGTAGCTATTCCAAAGGTATACTACATAACAGAACTTCAAAATTTGTATAATGTTTTGCTCTAAGAACTCTTTTCATACTAAAATATAAGTAGTTTTAGATTTTTAATACACAAGTTCTGGTGAAGGTATGATATGAAGGAATTATATATTCATGTAATAAATAAGTAACTAAATAATTTTAATATTGTTTCTGTGTTTGAACGCGCTTTTTTTCACGTGTCAGTCAGATTGTGTAGACCTCGTGGACCGAAATAAGTCCGCGTAGTTCCTTAATCGAATGTCAATAATTGGTTACCTACTTTATTACTTGCATGCAAATTTATTCATTGATCTCGCTTAGTAGTTGAGGAACTTTTTAGTGAGTGAAAACCTCTTCCAGTTTCTTCCACGCGTCATTAACCTTATCCATCCATTAAAATCCTGCAACTTTAATACTTCATTAAACAAACTGTCTGTCTATTTCTACCTTGAATAAATAACATCATTTATGAAGAGAAAGTAATTTCTCGTTTGGCACCGTTGTTTTATTAGATCATAGCTATCTTGACGAGAGTAATTTGTCTCTAGTATGATCCTTTCATACTAAGGAGTGCGAATCATTCTTCGTAATACCACCTTTGCTCGGTTTGTGTTAAGATTTACGATTTTATTCAATCCAACGTCCCGGTAAATTACGAAGAGCCGAGATCCATTAAGTGCTTAAGTGCCTCCCGAGCACAAAATTGCTGATGATAATGGAAATGGGTTCCTCACTATGTTAATATGGGACTTTACACAGAGCGGACCAATTCACGCGTTGTTCCTAGCAATATGCAAGGAAGGGTATTGCGGTATAAACATTTATGTTATGAATAGCCCTTGATTATGCTGACTCATTACTCTACACTAAATGTGGCTAATAGCCCTTTAAAAAGATTATATCTGGGTGATAATGGGGTTTAATTCTACGTTTAGTATTTAAATGTGCGTGTGTGTGTGGGAAAACCTTTAGAATGTTTGGTTTTCATACTTCTTGATATGACTAGGGATAAAATTTGGTGGTAGGTAAAATATGCAAATGATTAATCTGTCTTAAATCTAATCTATTGAACAAAGGCTAAGACAATCAAGAAAAGTGATTCTTCAAGTCACAAATCAATAAATTTCTATCGTAATTTGAATTTTCATTGCCTAGATTTCCTCTTCGATGATAAGTCCAATTTTTAATTATCATTTTTTTTAAAACAAATCCCGCATAGGAATATACACTCCTGTGTCACGGGGATGTTTACAAACATACATGAAACGAACAAAAAGTACACTCAGACTTAGAACAACAATTTGTGGATCGCACAAGGTGTTGTCCCATGTAGGATTTGAACCCAAAACACTTGGCGCAGTAGGAAGGGGTGTGGCGACCACTGAAACCACTAGGCCAACCGTGTAGTCTACTTTTTATTATTATTACTACAACGTAATCACATGGTGAGACTTATTTGTAGCTATTTTTATTTTATTTGACGCCGATCTACCACATTTTTTAAACTGTTTATTATTTATACTTTTAGTTTTAAATATTGACTTTCAGAACTTTTTTAACGTTTAAACTTCGTGTAGTTCATATTTCGATTTGATTAAAAATAGAACACAAAAACCTCTTCTAACTTATTTTTATTAAAAAAAATATACGTAAATCTATCTATAGTGGCATGTAATGGACAGACCTATATCCAGCAGTGGACATCGATAGGCTGTCGATGACAATACTTAGATCTGACGTTACTGTTGCTCATGTATAAGTTGTGCGTTTGTATACAAACGTGCACACTAACAAAATGCAATGAGTTGTAGTGTAACAATAAATTATCAATAAATTGTAGCTATTTTTTATGGAATAGGAGCCAAACGAGCAGACGTATCGACTGATGATAAGTGAACACCGCCACCCATGGACACCCTCAACACCAGAGGCATCATAAGTGCGTTGCCGGCCTTTGGGGGATAGGGAGGGGAAGGTGGAGGTGTTGAGGGTATGGACCTTCGGTATACTCAATCACTCGGTGAAACACAACCAAAACGCTGTTTCAAACTGGTTTTCTATGAGGCAGTGGTAGGGTGGGAGTGTGGTGAGCGATTAAGACTATAGAGAGGGACCACCGCTATTCATCCCATGGGTGTCGTAAGAGTCTACGAAGGGAACAAACTACGAGTTGACATGAACTCTATATCAACCCGTTTGGCATGGCAACCTGTTATAGTACGCCAAGACCTTCTTTTTAAGAAGGCCTTAGGACAACTGTAGCAGCGTTAAAGTTTTACCTGTTAAAGATGAAAAATGTAGACAATCACCGATTGTGTTTGACTGTTAATATTTCACTTTATAAAGTTTTAAACTAGTTTTAAGATTAAAAAAGAAAATTTTTCCTTCTTTTTTACTTATAGAGAAGGAAAAATATCTTACGTGTATATTTTTTTTCCAAATGTGTACTGTACTGCACGGCACAACTATTTACACTACAATTTAATTATCAAAGTTTAAGAATAGTATGGCGTATTCATGTCTTTGGACATTACCTAGTTAAATTTTATTCATATAATCTATAAGGTGCTGATGACTCGCTCACCTCAATGAAGTTGGTATTAGTACAATTTAATTTTTACAGGTCCAAGTTCATGACAGCTTTCGAGGCTCTTTGACAACTGCGTTCCCATTTATCAATTCATAACTTTCATAACCGCTCGTCTGAATCAATCTACAAAACTCCATATGTATATACTTAGATACATACTATTATAATTTATTAGTTCCGGTACACTTACTCAATTGAAATGGAAATAGGAGTTCTCATTCGACAACTTTGACACAATAAAGAAGTTCCAATTCCTTCACGCTGGGGCTACAAATGGGATAAGTTTAAGAAAGCAATCGGCCTTATATGGTCGTTATGGACCAGCAAGATAGTGCTGGCGTGAAAACCATTGAAAACTTTCCCTTATCGCTTCATTTGATATAATTCTTCTACAATAGCTATTTACGTTTTGAAAACTAGGATACGAAAAGTTTTAAAATTATTTAGTGCTAAATAAATGTTAGGGGTGGAACGAGGTAGGGCGCATTTGGTTGGGGTTCGTAGAAACAAAATTAATTACGAAATAGTCGAGAAAACTTTTGGGTTGGCGTCGCGTCGTCGTCGGAATAATTGTTGCTAATTGAGTTTTATCCACCTGGGAGAAGAGGGAAGGAGGGGATGGATTACATTTGTGTCTATGAGCGTGAATCGCCGCTGTCTGTGCACCCTGGCTGCAGCTAATGACTCGGCTTTAATTACACACATATGTAAGCCGGGGACTATCAAAGACTTTACAATGTTAAAGTAAACTGTATGAATAGTGATAATTAGAGACAGACCTAGTACGTGTTGAATAGTCTAACGGTGTATTTATTTTTGTGTCTAGGATTTTCGCAATATCACTTTTAAACAGAAATTTAGTACTGTGGAGGCACGTGTCACATGGCCGTCCAACACAAAGGGAGTATCCTCCGACCAGCGGAGGGGATCATTCCTGGCGGGCCACGGCCCAACGGTTGATGTTGGGAAGTTGTATATATGCTAATCGACGCGAGAAATTCTATTGCGCGATTCAGGATTGGTAGTTTCTTAGTTTCTTTCGTTACTCCGTAGTTCGATGTATCTTCTCTGTTTTGCGTTGTATGTGGAACTTGCCACTGTACCAAAAAATAATTTTAAGGAGGTAAATTTCATCAAAATATTTTTTGTTTCACGTAAAATTCCATTCGAACTCTTCAAAATGACAGCGGCTGTCAGTAATTTTTAAAGATTTTTTACTTAGATAATCGTACGTCACCATCACACTATATTAAAAATGTGAATGTAAGTTTGTTTGATACGCTTTCATGCGAAAACCACTTAACCGATCCTCATGAAACTTTATACGCATATTCTCCTCAGGATATTTTATATTAAATGCAAGCGAAGCCAAGGGTGAAAGCTAGTACTGCAGTAGTAGTAGCTTCTTGTTAATCTAAAATGTAATTAATTTAAATCGTTTTTTATGTATGGCCCTTCCAAAATGACTGTACTCTAAATGATGGAAAGCATAAGCAGAATCCAATAGTGGTGTTCATCATACTCATTGTGTATGCAGACAAAGTAACAATGCAGCATGCTGACCCACACCATGGCGGCCTATTGATGCTTCCGCATCCTTGGGCCTCCGGTCCGGGCATCAACGAAACACGACAGCACGAACGCTGTCATTTTACACTGATTTTCTGAGCGAGGGCAGAACCGACTACATGAAAGCCCCGGTTGAGGCGGCCCGTTCGTGCTGAAATTAGCGTGCCAGATTTACTTTAGAGTATTTAATAAGAAGCTACCTTATCTTCCTCATTAAATGGTTCACTTTTATGCACTTGAAGAAAATACTACTTTGGTGATTCTGTCTCATGAGATGTCGTTAATGTCGATGAGTTCTAGATTAAATTCATTCGTCAAAGTAATTGAAATCATCTAAGGCTGGGATTGTGACTGATAATCTAAAAACATGACAATTTATGGTCTACTCTCCCGCCGCCTTACGAATTTTCGATCAGATCACGTGTCCTAAAGTGAGTTTATTATTTTTTACCCATCATAAAAAAGTGCACAACTCCGCTAAAGAAGTTTTCACTTCGAAAATAGCCTAAAGTACACCTTATATCATCAGATATCTGCCAGTGAGAGTCCCGTCAAAATCAGCCCAGCCGTTCCAAAGATTAGCCAACATTGTAAAAAATGTTATTTTGGTATATTTACCGTGTACATGTATGTACACATACATTTAGTCTTACATAGTCGTATATGTACATATACATCTTTCATGGAATAATTAATACGCTTTTACAACAAACTTCCTATTGATATTAGGAATTTTTTATTATGGAAATTTAAGAATATAATTAAATCTTAGTTATCTGCAAAGGGGTGTTATACCATAGCGTTTCTTGAGGATTCCAGTCCAGGGCTTGCCTCGGGATTTGGTTGGAATCTCTTCGGAGGGTGTGGCCTATCAGAATATCTTGATGATAAAATAGCCTGGGATTGAGCTGCCCATTTTGCACATGGTGTTTATTTTGGATGTTTAAATTTATTTTGGTGTGACGATAATTTATAGTTTGAAACAAATTCATCTTAAATTATAGCTATTGTTGACTTTTTTATTATTATCTTTAACGATTATTATAGTTGTGACTTAAATTATAATCATCATTTTTTTATTGACATAATGTATTTTGAAATAAAATCTTCTCAAATGATTTTCTGGTCTTTAAAAGAGACGATGATCCCTGACTTTATGTCGTCCATTCTTCTCAGGGCTAGTCCTGATAGGAAAGGTCGAAATCATCTGCTCAAAATAAGTTTAACTTGCAAAAGTGTTCGTGTAACCTAATTGCAGAATAAATGATCACAAACAGACACTCCAATTTTATTTATTCGTATAAAAGATGAATGCAGCATTTGTCATTGTTTGTTTTACCATTTCATAATTTTTGTCATGACAAAGCATTTATTTTCTCTTATACGTACAGTATATCTCGAAGGTTCTTTACCATTCAAGGCTACGCAAACTTTGAGGCAAAATTTAACAGTCATTCATTACTTACGTACTCGTAGGTATATTATAATGACGTCGGAAAATTTCACGGATAACGTCAGCGAGATAGATTGTCGTAACGGGGTCTAATTTCTTCCGCCTAAATGGAATTAAAATATTCATATTTAGAAGGGATGTTAAAGCTGAGTAATTATAGGAAATGTGACGGTGGTTACTTCCATTTTAATGACAAAGGTTAAAGATATTAATTTCCATATGTAGTTAACAAAAAAATTAGATTACTAATGAACCAATAAATATATAAATATAGTCTTTCGTTGGTGAGTGCGAGATTAGAGGCCCATCGATGCAGAAGGATCTGAATATGCCGAACTAGTGTGGGTTATACGGCACTGAGTATGGTGACCACTACTTTTGGATTCAGATCATGCTTTCCATCAGGCAGAGTAAAGTCACTTTGGCAGACCCATATACACCTAAATAAAAAGATTTAAAACATGCTCATATGTTCTAAACGTGTCTTCTTCTCAATGACTTATCTTCCTTGTATTATAGGAAAATTGGATCAGCCTTTGTATATTAATGTCCACCTTATTTTCTGTGAGGCGCTCATAGCCCAGTTGCACTCGGTGATTAGAAACAATCATCGAGGGTAAGCAACGATGGCGCGGTCAGTACCTGGATGGGTGACCGCTGGTGGCATGTTACCATGAGCGTCTCCGTGATTCGGAGGTCACGTTAAGCAGTCGGTCCCGGTTGTTATCATACGATAACAGTCGTGAAGCTTAGTTGGAGGCCTTCGGGCGGCTTAAAAACATCCAACGGCAAGATTTACGTAGCCACAACGTATTCTTGCCAGTCCCCAACCCGCACTTGGCCAGCGTGGGGACGTATGGCCTTAACCCTCTTCTGAGAGGAGACCCGAGCCCAGCAGTGGGACATTATGGGTTGTTGTTTTTTTTTTTTTTTTTTATTTTCTGTGCGGAAATCTCTCTGGATAGCCCTCGGCTGGTGGTTAAGTCAGACTCATACCGACCAAAAACTGAACGCCGTATCGGGTACTAGTAGCCAGACAGCCGGGTGCATTTAGAAAGGAAATCTCCGGAACTATAACAGTTTCCACTCGGTCAAATATTCGCGGCTGTATTTTATTCTAGACGATGTAAGCTTCGGCGGTCAGGTAAACTCGTGAATGTATGAATATATGTCAAATTTTGTATAAAAAACGTGACTATATATCATTTAATTTATACACATAGAGGCTTGTCATCGTAGATGAGGCCGGTATGGCGCCGTCGCCCGTCGAGACCTAATTAACATCAACTTAATGAATATGTAATGCTTGTTCGTAATTGAATTATTCTGGCCGAGAAAGTAATATCTACGTTAATTTTATTTACGGCTTCAGAAAATAATAAAACTTTATGATGTTATTGTTTTGACTCCTTAGTTTCTGGGGTTTCTTCAGTTGAACTTCTTGTATAATAGTTTTATGAGTAGTTTTTATGCTTGTGAAAAAGTGGTTTCGTTTTAAAAATTATGAAATTACAGTTTTATTATGAAAATTTTTGTTTTTGCCTTACTCAAATTTGTTTATCAGGATTATATTGAAGAACATAATAAGTATGTTTCTACACATTAAATATTCATCTACCCATAACATCTGTCACTGCTATATTTGATTTTATATTCTTACAGGAAAACTCACAGTTAATAATGTTTATGAGTACAAAAACATAGTGAAAAAATTAAATATTAAAAATTAAAAGTTTTCACACAAGAATGTCGATCACTATTTGATTACGGAAACCAGGCAGCAACACATACAAATACATGCAAAATTTACAAAACATAATGTTTCATGTAAGAAAATAAAAAAGTAAATTATTATTATACCTATATATATTAGAAAAATAATGCTCTGTCAAAAAACTTTCAGTAGTGGTTTTCTTCAAATGCCCAACACTGGATGCAAATAAGTCAAGATCGATTCTCCGACACTCCCCATTGAACGTACGGCATGCTCTAACAAGATATGAGTTATGTCTGTACGTTGTTCTCTCTAAAGGAATATTAAGAAGATTTGTTTTCCTTAGGTGTGTAGAGGGTACGTGCAAGCCAACCTTGCTTACATACTCAGGAGCATAAGAATGTCAGATCCGCTACCTTTCTGCGTTCGTATAGAGGGAGGATGTGAAATATTTCTACGATGACTATAGTAGAAGTATTGTATATACCTGAAAAAATATTTTGGATACCCTCAAATCGGTAAATATATATATATTGTTAATTGAATTCCAAATTTGCGATGCATATTCAAGGTGAGTATGAACAAAAGTGTAGTACAGCATTTTCATCGTCTTGATATAACTAAATTACAATTATAGTCTTAGTATAAAACCTGCTTTACATGTCTTATTTCCAATATTGTTAATATGCGAAATAAATATTAACTTTGTGTCAAATGTTACCTCAAAATTCCTGATGGTGTAGACTCTTTTTCTGGCACATTACAAAGCTTGTAAATAGAGTTAATAGGATTTGATTAGCGGCTGAATGTACACGTGTAACGCTTGTAAATAATAATAATGGAAATAGTTAAAATTCAATATAATATTTAAAAACACGTGCCATAACTATTCAACTGTAATAATAGTTGAAGCCTAAAAATACAACTTTCAGTTTTCCGAGAATATCTATGAACTATTATTGTTACGCTAACCCCATAGCTTAATAATAGTGTTAGATGGGATACATTACCTAACTAAAATTTTAAATACAAATATACTGTAAACTGTTTCTATTGTCCCAAAACTTGGTTTAAGATTTGTTTTATAATTATCATTTTATTAAATACGGTCACAATATGCCTCTAAAAAAATCTTAAGAGGTGTAGCTACCGAAATTAAAAATATATGGAATCTGTTTATAAAATGAGAAAAAGTGTAATTTAAAAAGCATTAACTAAGTAACATACACAAGCACAAAAGCTAGTCGAGCTAGGGCGCGTTAAACACATGTAAACACAAGAGTCTTTATAGTGTGTGAGTGGCGTGAGTGGAATAATTGAGAATTGACTATAGCGTAACCGAACTCTAATTATAACTTAATTTAAAACTCAACTAATATTTGAGGGACAACGAACATTAGAATTTTCCAAATCAATCGCAAATATACTCATCGATATCCAAAAATAGAAAAATCGGCTTATAGCTTATTTTTCCGGTTAGATTATATACCTAGTAGTTGTTTTAAAGCTCCATAGCAGACAGTAAAAATAGGGCGATGAAGAATGAATGCATTTCAACGTTAAGCTTTTAACACTAATGTCCATGCTTCCATTTCAGTTCTATATATAGGTATTGTTTTTATGATATGTTCTTTATCTCATTATTACAATCAGGACTTATAATAAATATAGTTTCAGTTTGAAGTATATCTTATAATTTGATGTCACATGTGCGGTTAATAGTAACATTTTCGCCGTTCGTATTATATTTCTTTTTTTGTAAAAGGGATTTTACAAATATTAATAAAACAGACACAAAGGACACAAGCTCCGAGCAAAGATTTGTGAAGTGTTGTTCTATATGTATTTGTTACAAAGTCAAGTTTACTATTGATTCAACAATCATTTTTTTACTTGCCGACCTTTAATACTGTTGGCAAGTAGCTACTCGAGACTTAGAGAGATGCTTGCTTTTAGGTAGGCCACATCAGCTAAAATTGAATTTTATGATAAGACTGTAAGAATAATAAAAGTCTTTCAGAATAAACTATTCTAGTAAGAGCACTTATTTTTTCAAAGGTTTTTGTAGCTTTATGAGAATGTTATAACATTTGTAATTCATTATGATTTATAAGTTAATGAATAAAAATATATTTTTAGTAGCATAGACCTTTTGAATATGTCAAAATGTTTTGTTTTATCTTTAGACTGCCTCACTTCAGTCAGATTTAAAATAAAATTTAGTTAAAGACAACCATGCTTCCTCACACCTATTGCGAAACCGTACCTCCAAAGAAAAAAAACGGAATCCTTACAGGATCACTTTGTTGTCCATCTGTCTGTTAAGATCTCTTTTTACCATGGGAGAGCCACGTTTAGGCACGAATGGCCAGCGCTCGGGCTGTTTCACCAAGTGAGTAAGGAAACCGGAGGCCAGCAGCGCACTTAGGGCGCCTCTGGTGTTGCGGTTGTCCATGGGCGGCGATAATCAGGCGATACGTCTGCTCGTATGCCCCCTATTCCATAAAAAAATTAAAAATCCTTTTTCTTAGGAACGCGTAGAACGCGCGAACGCGGAGGTATCACGCTGAAATTCAAGTCAAATACTCAGGTCTAACTGGATCTGTGAAATAATCAAACCTCTAAACCAACGCAATTAAAAGATGTAGCCGTTTTTGTTGAAAATTTTTGAAACTCGCCAGGGAATCAAAACCTACTGGGTACTGGGTCTCGTAAGCTCAGAATCTTGAAATTTGCTACGAAGCAACGTCTTATAGCATAGATAAAGGAAAAATTGCTTTTTAAAAAAAACTTTTTATTTCACATTATAATATATCTACAAGTTTGTACGGAACCCTAGGTGCGCGATTGTGAGTCTGACTCGCACTTGGCCGGTTTTTTCATATATTTACATGTATAAAAACGTGTGTCAAATACAATATTTTGATAAGTATTTTAGGCATATGAAGTCGCAAAATTTGAATTAAAATTTGAAAAAGAAGACAAACTTTTGAATTATATAAGAGTGATGTTTTCTATACCCTAACGAATATTTCATTTTAAAATATAGTTAAAATTAGGTTAAGGGCAAGGGTATATACCGAGTTGTGGGCGGTAATAGGCTACCTCCTACAACTCGATAGCTCAGTTTTATTACAATAATATTTTAATGGACTCTCCGCATTTTTTAACAACAACTCTCGCATTTATAGTCTTGCAGTAATACACATCCTGTGTCGAGGGAGACTTTACAAACATACATGAAACGACACACAGACTCTGAACAATAATTTGTGGATCACACAAAGTATTGTCCCATGTGGGACAACACTTGGCGCAGTTGATAACGGCATGGATACGGCTTAAACCACCAAGCCAACCAAGCAGTCAAGTAATTCAAATGATTAATATCAGATGTCTGACTAATACCAATCTACTAGTACTTTGGCTTATAGTACCCAATAAACATTTGAGCGTTCAGTATCTGAAATTAAATAAAAGTTGACTTGTCAATGTTTGCCTTTTGGTTATTTTGTTTGTCAAGATAATTTATGTTAAACTTTTACCAAATATATTATATAGTATACAACAGTTATATAAACATTAATTCTAAAATAACAACGTAAATAAAAAATAAGCTACGCTATTTCATGAAATAAATTATGTTATACTTATCATATCTTGTACTTGTGTGTAGTTAAAATATATTATTTCGATAGAAATTCTATATTTTCTTTTTAACTGTTTCGAATATTATCTCATTTTATTTTCTTTGAATAATAATCTTGATACGAGTACAGTATATCCCAGTTGAAATGAAGCGATGTTCATTAAAACCTAATGAATAAATATATTACAGTAATAAGTAAGTAATAATGTGATATCATTTCATTAAATAACTACATTATTTATTATGCATCATATTATTACCTAATATGTTCTTAATATATCTAAAATATTCGGATAAACTTTGCAAGGTCATAGAATTTATAATGTACAGAACTAATAATAATTAAAAAATGAATCGCCGAAATAGATTTACGCGCAAAACTTTGGATCGGCTGCAAAAAAATAAATAATTCTATTTTTTATGTGTTCGTTATTGCGAGAAAAAGGTTTGTATACAAGAATAATTAAAAGCTAACGAGAAAAGTCAATTGTTTTATGTACGTGACTGTACACTGCCTGTGGGAATTTGAGACATAATATGTCTGAACTTCCTACAGGCAGAATATGGCGGTACGAATTTCGTCGGGTCAGCTATTACTTTATAAAAATAATTAGGTAATGCAAATTTATTGCTTGAATAATGTCGAATGAAGTGAAGAATTTTTAAGTAAAATATGAAAATGATAGATGTAGTCGACAATTCCTATCGACAAAGGTAAGTTAAAACATTAAAACTACTATAAATAAAGGTTTTTAACTTGTCCGATTTTGCTAACGTTCAATAGTCGGACAGAGCGCAGTGGTAAATTTGTCGATGCTTTATCGATCGCTGTGTCTGCAGTGGTACGAAAATACACATTCGCTTTGGTCGGATTTATCTAACCGACCTATTTTGCAGTGTTTGGTTGGTGTTTGTAGATAGGTATCAGACGGTCAACGGTAAGTAGTTGCTTATTGCCGTAACATTTATAAGGCTTTTACTTACTTAATGATATCTTGTAAAAATATGTTTTAAGTACAATAATTGATAGTGTGTACATGTGAAAACAAAAAGTAATAGGGAATATTTAGTTTTAATATGAAGATATTTCTTATCGCTTTAAACATTTCAAACAAATATGTCATGTTTACATATTTATATGAATGAATTAGCTTTCATGCCTATCACTCGTGTCGTGGTAAATAGTGCCTTTTCCTGCCTGATCCTGGCCTGATCGATAATTGCTTACCACCAGGTAAGTGATTATCGCCGTCCATGTACACAAGCAACACCAGAGGCCTTATAAGTTCGTTGCCGGCCTTTGAAAAAGAGTATGCTTTTTTCTTGAAGGTTTGGAGGTCCGGGAACACCGCAGGCGTCCGTCATTCCACAGATTTGTGGTGCGAGGCAGAACATTTGTAGAAAAGTGCACACGTGTGGACTGCTAATCATTTTATTGATGAGGATGAAAGTACTGTCGCGTAGGACGATGGGTAAAAGAGGCGGTAGGGATCACTTCGATTTATTCCTTAGTCCCTCATCAAGAATCAATTCATTTTTATTGTAAAATTCATCCAAATCGGTTCAGTGGTATAGCCGTTTCACGGCTTACAGCATTACAAAAAGGCAGACAGACAGAGCTACTTTCGAATTCATAATATTAGCATGAAATAATATGGTTCGTATGAATAGTTCATTATCAAATAGAATTAATGTCCTTTTCGACACATTACATTTTTTCATTTTATATTTTTTATTGTTTTCAGATTGTTTTTACACGATTTTTTTGGATAGTATCTATGCTGAACGTTTGTAGCCAACCAAATAACAAAAAATATACCAGGACTATTGCCTGATTTTTTTTAATTAAAATAGTTTGCAGAATTTAAAAAAACCTATTTGCATATACTGTATTCTGTCCACTAATGTATTTTTCATAGTTTTAAAGCTTACGTCACACTCACTGCTAACGGTTCTGATCAATTATTATCACTCTAGGCAAAAAGGTCTTGGCTATCAATTGGGTTTTAGGATATGTGGAATAATCCGCCGTTATCCCTCTCTCGCTCTTGCTTGCCTCGCCAATGTAAAAGGCAATCAAGTGAGCTTTTGTGGTGGGCATGCCAGAGCAGCGATGATCTCCTTGTGTGTATATTTTACTTTGAACTATACAAGGTACTTTTTGGAAGCCTCAAACCTGCATGTAGCCAATTAACGTTAATGACTTGCAGTTTTCGTAAGACGATCTCAATTTCATTATTTATTTATTTTTAAAAGATAACTAGATTATGACTGCCTCGGTAGCGCAGCGGTAGCATATGCGACTGCTGTTCTTGAGGTCTCGGGTTCGATTCCCAAGTCGAAATTTTTATGAACTACAAATGTTTGTTTCGGAGTTTGGGTGTTTTCTATATATGTCATGTATGTATTTACAAAAAAAAAGTATATTTATACACTTGTATCTGTGGTCTAGTACCCATAATACAAACTCTGCTTAGCTTGGGACCAGATGGCGTTGTGTGTTAGATGTCCGAAATATTTATTTATTTTATTTTAACTATCGCACTCTTATTCTTATATAGCAGGGAACTTTAAAAACGTACGTAAAACCGACACAAAGAACACTCATACTCAGCACAGCAATACGTAAATCACACAAAGTGTTATCCCAGTGGTGATCAAACCCACAACACTCAGCGTAGTTCTAATACGACAACTGTGCAGTTGTCTATGGGGATATGTAAGATAACGTAACCAAATTACCTAAATTACCGATCATCAAAAGCAATAAGACCTCCAATTATATGTAATATATAAATTATATTTATGTAGTGTATAATTAATTTGTTTGTATTATTTTGTATTATATATGCAATAAAGATAAATACACACAAAACAAGAAAATTTGTAGTTTTAACTACTCATATTTTTAATGTTTCTTTGTAAACTGTATCGTCAGGAAAATCTAGGCAGGTAAATTCCTGGAAAGTTTGCATTTTGAGTTAAGTACAAATTTTGTGTAAAAGTTTCCAGACAGTAATAGACAAGAAATAATATAAATTTATCGTTTGTATTTTTTGAGTTTCAGAACTTCTCGAAGGCGCGTTGTATGTAAATATTTGTTATAGTAGCCTTAAAATTCACTTTAATCAAGAAGTACAAGGCCGACTTTTTGTATTTTGGAACTAGGCCGTAAATAATTTTGCAACTATTATACCCCACAAGTGATGCCAGGTAAAAACACAAATTTCTTACTCAGTCAGAAAAGAAATTCATTTTAAGGAAAGAAATTCATTTTAAAAATTTATTGAATGGTTCTGTTATCTATTATATACATATAATTCTCGTGTATCATTGTTGCTCATGATGAACTCCGAAACTGTATACCCATTTTTACTCACGTCTACTGGCGTGCCAAGATCTTATTTTATTTATTTTTCTGCTATGGTGAAGCCAAAAGAAAGGGTAGTTAGTGATTTTGGCAGTCTATTCATGTATGTTTGTATGTTTACCGTACTGCCTAAGCTACTTAACCGATGTTAATGCATAAGGTTTGAGGACAATACTTTGTGTGATCCACAAATTGTTGTTCTGAGTCTACTTATTCTTTTTGTCCGTTTCAAGCGTTTGTAAAGTCGCCCGCAACACGGGGTAAGTTTTCAACTGTGTAACCCTCGATATAATAGCCAAAAATATACCCTAAAAAGAAAGCTGGCACTCATTTATCATGGCCGTCTTTTTCAACTAAAGAGTCTTCATTCCTCTTCGGATTAGATACATTCTCAATAATTGAGAGTGTATAACTAAGTATAAGTATATAGCTAATTTGTTATGGAAGGAAGTCTTGAAGCATTCTAGTTCTTTGAGACAGGTATACTTCAAATATGATTAAAAAATGAATAATGATGAATGAACTACGAGGAAACCAAAAACATTTACCGTAAAACAAAATGTGTTTATAACGTATGAACTCTGTCATTAAAGTTATTCAAAAGTCTATCTTTAAAAGCTTTATGACCGCTAAAATAGCTATTTAGAACGCAAATTATAGCCAAATAAAAAGTACAGAAGGATACTTAAAAGTGACTTTTCATTGTGATAAAACCCAACACTATGAAAAGAGCTGGCTCATGCGAGACTTACATAGTGGCTACATTTCGTGATGCAAACATGTAAAAGTTGTGTGTGGCAGCTGTGAGAGGTAATGGTCCCGAAATAATTTTCTTCCCGGAATACTGAATGCTATCGAAGTTTAAGCGGAACGCCGCCACGCCGCCGGCGTTAAATGTTCCGTTATCAGCAGAAAACGTTTAGGAACTTTAATGAAACACTATTTTTGTACATGTCGGTGTACGATCAATACACGTTTCTTCTCCACGACTTTATATACACAATCTGGTAGTGGTCTTGATGGTAGGAACCTTTACCCCTATTCACTACAGCAAAGAAGCTCAGTTTAACGATGTCATTCTGGTTATTTCATTCTAATATATGCGCCTTACAACTGCAACTTTAAATTTCGGGCTACAAGACGTTCCTTCAACACCCTAACAAGTAAACTAACGAGAACCTTTGCACACTTAGTTCATTTGATGATCAGGTGACCATACCGTAGATTACGATGATTCTAACCTCCCTTTAAAAGAGAGGGACGAAAGCGGACCATGTCGTGTCACTGTCTGGTTCTGTAAGGTACAGTTAAATGCAGGCCCACGCTTAAGTTTGAAGATTATTTTACGAACTCATGCAATGGGAGCATGTTTGCCTTGTCAGTTTACCTTAAGGCAGCCTGTATGGGAATAAATTTAAATAAGATTTGATAAGAGAGCAGAAAGAGAGAATAAAATATTGTTCTAATGTATTTAATTTTAGGATCTAGAGTTGATTCTGCCGTGAGCCTCAAAACAGTTCTCCAGACACCTCAAAAATATTATCACTTAGTTAACGAATTATGGATATAAAAAGTAGATTTATTTTAGGATAGAGGTAGCTAAGTATCTTTTAATACAATAAATTTTGATTCGAGTTTACATGTGTATTTTTATACTTAAAGCTTGGGTAATGTATTAAAGTGTTGACTTACACATGTAGCCTTGTACGTAGCAGACACTTAAAGTGTAACTATGTCCTCAAAATGTACTTCAGTGCTACAAAAGTGTAGGTATTACATGCGAGATGTATTTAAATAACCTGAATAATTTAGTCGGACGCAATGTATTTTTAGGCAGCCGTTATAGTATGAACTCGCTCGACGGTTGTAGTAAAAATTCTGTTATAATTTTATAATCTGCGCACTATGGAAATTTGGGAAGCTCTAAAAGCGTACACACATAATTTTTTTATTATCGTATTGTTTAATAGTTACTTATTTTTTTTTATATAGAATATTATGGAATTAAAATGAACGAAAACGAGCAGATGTCTCGCTTGATGGTAAGCAATTACCACGGTCTATGGACACCCGCAACACCAGAGGTGTAATAAGTGCGTTGCCGGCCTTTGAGGGATGGGGTGCAGATGGGGGAGGGGTTGGGGTATGGGCCTACGGTATCCTNAAAAAAAAAATGGGCCTACGGTATCCTAGTATTCAATAGCTGTATTTCACCGAGTGAGGACTCACTCGGTGAAATACAGCTAAAGCACTGTTTCGCACCGGTTTTCTGTCAGGCCGTGGTATCAATCCGGTCGAGCGGTCCCATTCATGCCGAAGCATGGCTCTCCCACGATAGTCTCTACGGTTATCAAATGTGTTATTAAAACACTTAAGTAAATATTAAGGTAATAGTCATAAATGATTTAGTTTCTAATTTAAAATACCTTGATTGTAACCTGCACTCTAGTCCTTATCTGGGGCGGTATCATGTATTAACCAGGTTTGACAATATACCAGTCATGCCCCATAGCTTGACGCCTGACAAGGGCAAGTCAAAGTTGGGTTGAGATCAATCGCTTAAGGAAAACAAATTGGGAAGCTATTTCTTAATCGATATTGTAAATTGATATGTGATTTCAAGTTTTACTTCGTAATTGATACACACTTTGCAAGAGCTGTGAGTTAGACATTTCTGTCTTTTATATATAACTAAATCTTCGAGTATTTGAGGAATTGATCTGACTTAACAAATGAGCACCTTCTTATACTTACACAAGAACCGGTTTCTGACTTCTGGGTTTCCTCTGTATCTCGTATTTCAGTAGATGTCGTCAATTATCTACTGACTAGCGTCTGTACCAAAACGTTGTATAGATTAATGCACCATTTTGTCAGTATAGGCTATTTATGTGATTATTATGGGTTACATTTGGGTATAATATACTAAGCCAGAACGCCTATTGTGAATTAATATCAATATAGTGATAATTGCGTAGTATATGGACAGTGACGCGGTTCTTGTTCGAACGAAACAACTTTTATTAATAGTATCCGAACGTTTACGAAAATAATAATCTAAATGCCACTTATAAATAATAAGCCACACAATGTGGGCTTGAATGACGACCCATAGGTCAGTCCAATATATAAATTACTAGTTGAACCCCGTGGTATTACCAGCGTTTGAACAATAACCACGGGTAAAATTACTAACGGCGTTACAACGTAACGGGGTAAAGTTAGTCTAAAAAAAGTAGAGTAGTAGTATTTATATCAAAAGCTATCTGCCAGTGTCGTCTAAATCGGTCTAGCCGTTCCAGAGATTAGCTGGAACAAACAGAGAGATAGAACAAGATTTTAGAAACAGATTTTTGATGTATGTAAATAAATATAATTGTATCAAAAGAATAAAACCGGCGAAGAGCGTGTCACGCCACGCATAGAGTAGGGTTACTTAGTCACCCATAATGGCATGTGGATTTAGAAAGCAGGGTTGGTATTTATGGCATTAAAAATGTTTACTTATTGTTTCTTTATTTTTGTACAAAGTTTTCCAAGTGCATTTTACAAGTTAGGCTTCTGTTACTCCTGAACTAACAAAGTTATCTAGATCGTTATAGTTTTTCTTAAGAGAAATCCAAAAATATCATGTTAACATCATGATATTTTTGGATTTCTCTTTTTTTTCTTTCTTTACCATAAGGGCACACGGAGCCAGTACCCGGGGCCTCCATCTTAAAGGAGGCCCCGGGCACTGACTCCACTGGTAACTTCCTTTTGTAAGTGAAGAGAATGAGTTCTATTTTTTTCGGATTTACTGTCGTCATACCATTCTTCTACAATTTGAAAAGCCGAACGCATGACCTCACGTAGCACATTTTCTGCGCTGCCGCTTATCAGAATCGTTAGATCATCCGCATAACCTGTAGTGTTGCCTCGATGGATTTACAGTCTTTATGAGGCTGTCTACTGCTATTCGCCGATATCTGAACTGCTCTTTTACTGACCAGCTCAGAGATCCAGTTCGTGATGATTGGTTCGGCCTTAAATTTTGGAAGGGCGCGGTTTCTACTGTTGTGTATACTTTTATAGAAGGCGCCTTCTGTGTCTATGAACGCCGCCATTGTTGACAGTTTGTTTGCAAAAGCCGACTCAATTTTGTGTACTACCATATGAAGGGTATTATTCTCTCAGACATATGTCTTTATTAAAAATTGTCGGTTACATTAGAATTTTTCAGAATAGAATTATTACACAGTTCAATATCAAATAATCGAAATAATTACTAAGCTTTCATTTTTTATATTTTTTACAGTCGAAAAATGATAGAATTTAAAGTAAATTGTTGTTTTTTTTTCATCTTCTTCACGGTCGTGAAATCCTAAAATAAATATTTTCTCTGGATTTGGATTTGCTGAATTGTGGTGATATAACAAATCTTTGAATCTTGAAGTATTCAATGTTGAGATTATGTGCAATCATACTCAGTTTACTAAGTATATTATCTGACGACCACCTATGCAAATTACTTTGATTACAATATCAATCTGCTGTTTTGTATAACATAAATTATGTAAAATATAAATAAACTTAAGTGTTAGTGGGCGAGGCCTGGTGCTCGCAGAATCGATGGCCACAAAGTTCTTAAGAGACGAAGATATATTTGATTGTTCATAATAAATGATCATTCTAAAAAAAATTTGTATGATTCCCTTCCTTTACTTTCCAAAAGGGCCCCAATTCTTGAATGCCCAAGGGCCCCAACTAAGTTTAAAATTGCCAAGGAGAAAGCACTACTTTAACAAAAAAGCACTTTAAAGTTAAATATTCCTCAAAAGGATAGATACCTAAAACAAAAAATCATCTTAGTTAGCTCTCAATATTTTTAAAAGATCTATCTAATGATATAGGGTAGACGCGAGAAAAAGTCATCCCTATTTTACGAGCAGGGGAGCTACGCAAAAAAAAGTATTTTATTTTGGCACTCTTTAATACATATATCCATGTAAAGTTTTATCTTTCTAGCACACGGTCGGACGAACATGAAGAAATCATGAGGGTTCCAAAACGTAAATTAGGAAACCCTAAAAACGGGTTTCAGTAAGGTAAATACAAAAACACCAAGAAAACTTTTAAACGCAATAGTATATTATTTTTACTGCTTTTCACGGCAGTAGCGGTTCGGGTGCAATTAAAGATTATACCCTAGTATTTGCATTGTATTCGTGTATAAAGAATGCCGGGAAAAATATAAAATGAGGCAAAACAAAGCCGGCCATTCGCCAGATTATGAAGGTTTTATAATAAATCGTTGAATTTCATTTGTAAACATTCCTTTGAGTTTTGTTCATTAATTGTGCAATAAATACGATAGCAGAATAATAAAAAAACGGTCAATAGCAATGCTTTATCATCATCAACAACCCATAATGTCCCACTGCTGGGCTCGGGTCTCGTCTCAGGAGAGGGTTAAGGCCATATGTCCACACGCCGGCAAAGTGCGGGTTGGGGACTGGCAAGAATACTTTGTAGCTACGTATCTTGCCGTTGGATGTTTAAAAGCTGCCCGAAGACCTCCAACTAAGCTTCACGACTGTTATCGTGTGATAACAACCGGGACCGACTGCTTAACGTGACCTCTGAATCACGGAGACGCTCATGGTAACATACCACCAGCGGTCACCCATCCAGGTACTGACCGCGGCGTCGTTGCTTACCCTCGGAGATTGTTTCTAATCACCGAGTGCAAATGGGCTATGAGCGCCTCATATAATAGCAATGCTTAAACCGAGTTTTCGTCAGGTATTTAAGTATTTTTGTTGATTGACTTAATTGGTGTTACGATTTTTTTCCAAAAATATCAACGTGTTATATTTATTTATCGGTTAAAAAGTATAAAAAATTAGTCATGTGTAGCAAAATACTTCGAGAGCACTAGAAAATGTTGGCCGGCTGTGAGAAGCACGCGGACTAAAAGTTTGTAAGATGGCGTCCACGTTCCGGCGAGAAATCCCCTCGGAAGTCAACTAGATTTATGAGGGCTGTTAAAATGACGCTGTTATTTTCTCCACCGGGGCCAACGTGACCAATGCTTCGATACAGTTTTTCCTAGAGACTTTTACTTACTATAATTTATTTACATTCCAATATTTTGTTACTTTCCTCTTATGTTTATTGTATTGTCTACAATTTTTAAGGCTTTTTAATAAGTTAAATATTACCAAAGATAAAATGATTTTAAATGTTCTTATGTGAAATTGCTTATTAAAAAAAATATTTGTATGTATATTCGCTAAAAGATGCGATTCTATTATGTATACAGATACGAATCAAAAGAAATGTTATAGCGTTTCGATTAGTTTATGGTAGACTTTATTCTTCTTCCTGGCTTTTATTCGGGGGTCGGCTACTAATTCAACTGATTTTACCTGACTATCAGTTTTTCCATGGAGCGACTTGCATCGGACCTCAACAACTTTGAGGTTGAACTGAATTAGATGGTTGAACAAGTATATTTTAAGGAACTGACTTCCTAATAATGATTGTCATAGATATTCATGACAATTGGGATCGACGGCTTAACGTACTCTCCGACGCTCAGGCCAGAAATACTGCCAAACTTACGTACTCTAGTCTGGTATTAAGAATTTCTTGTAAGAAAAACCCAAGAAAACTTTTGGCCTGACCCGGCTGATAGAATCCGAGGTCTCTTGATCAGTAGTGGTATACACTAACCGCTAGATTAACGAGGCAATCAGTATATTTTTATAAAGTTACTAGCTGACCCGACAAATATTGATTTACCATATAATTTATTTCTAGTTAATATTTTGATCTGGAGAGGGTCATCGGTATAAAGTTTTTTTTATGAATAAGCTGCCAAAATGACTCTGCCCTGCCTGATGGAAAGCATGAGTAGAATCCAAGAGTGGTGGTCACCATCCTCAATGCGAAAAAGAATAGTGCAGCATGGTGACCCACACTATGGCGGCCTGGTGAGATGCTTTTTCACGCCCTGCTTAAAAGACCCGGGATCATAGTGGGAAGGAAACACGTGCGCTGGTAGTGGGTTCCAGGTTTTGACCGCTCGGCACAGGAAGGAAGCACCAAAGCGATGAGTATGAGAACGTAAGCTTTCCACCTTAAAGCGGTGACTTCCAAGGCCGGCACGTGTTGTTCTGTAGAGGAAGGGGGAGGGGGGGAGATTTCGGACATTTAACACATAACACCAAGTCCCAAACTAAGCGGAGCTTGTATCATGGGTATCAGACAGCTGATATGAAAACATATTATACATATAAAACACCCAAAATCCGAAACAAAAATTTGCAGATCATTCAAACATTTGGTCCGACGCAGGATTTCAACCCGAGACCTCATGGACAGCAGTCGCGTACGCTACCACTGCGCCACCAAGACAGGCAGGCAGATATGTAAGAGTAAAAAAAAATCTACGACCTATTAGATCTCAGATCTACTAAATATACACATATTTAAAAATCATTCAAGGCATTTTGGAGGAGTTTAATAACAAACAATAAGATATGTATTACAATAATATATTCACTACAAACAGATTCAATGTATAACTAACTATGCATATAAAATAAATAAATAAATTTCTTTTGTATGTATTATAACGAAATAATTATACATGGTATGACGCTATCTGCATTTCTTGGTTTACTTATAGTATTCTTCCAAGATTCTTTCTGTTTAATTTGCCGATATTTTTTTGAACATTTGAGCTTAAAAACGTTACACTTAAAAATGGTTGATAACGGTCAAAGTGTATCAAGTATTTTAGAACAAAAGTTTGTTGATTCACTGTCCAATAAACCCGAAGCTAAGGACTTAATTACTCGAGGTATTACAAGAACCCAATTGGGGTCTTATCCGTTTCACTTATAGGACCCAGAAAGGAATACTTGTCTCACCGACTTTGAACGTTCAATTAAGAACCTTAACATTTAGCTTTGCTAGAGAGTCCTTGCAAATCTTTCTATTTTACTTGGTAAGGGACTATTCTACTTCACTTTTCACTGAACGAAGTTATTGAAAATCTAGGCGAAATGTGAGAGTTTTCAACGCCGCAACTTTGCGAGTTGACGTTTTTTAGTTTACCTCTGTTTTATGAAAATCGGGTGTCAATAAGACGGAAATAGATTTTCTTCAAAATTTCCAGTAAATTCTTTAAGCGGAAATGGCTTATGCGTTTCATTTCTTTCAAGATGTCTCTGGATCTTTTAGAATAATAAAAAGAGTTCAAAGAATGAAACATTTTACCAACTTTTTAATAAGTTATTCGTGTCTAAAAAAATGGGGCATTGAGTCATGTTTTCAGTAAATTTTTGACATATTTTCAAACAACCCTCTTAAACAATAACTAGAATATTGTTGTACCGCTTTTTACGTAAACTGTACGAAAGGAGGAAAGTTAAAGTTTATATGAAGAATGAGTGCAGAAAAGTTACAAAAAATTAAATGAATTGTTGTTGAATTTGACCAATGGGTGACCACTAGTCTATATAAATAAATAATAATCACCGAAATGTATGTACGCGCATATCTACCGATCGCCTGCACCAAATTGGATGACTTTTTTATGTAGCTATGTATTTTTTTGGCCCGCTACTGAATACTACCTGTAGAAACTTGAGGCGTACATTAATTCTAAAACAAGGTTTTCGAAAACTTAGGTATGGCGGTACGAAGTTCGCAGGGATAGCTAGTTTTAAATAAATATTCGATGAGTCAGTGTTACAAGATATCTAAAAACACACGCTACAATCTAAAATATGCATTTAAATTTGTGTTCATTATTTTCAACTGACGAATGGAAAACTGTACTCACATCCGAAGGCAAATTGGTGGTAAGGAACAAAAGCAAAGTCGAGGTGTCGCTAAATGAGTAAAGTGTTGTTAATGTTCCATTGTCAACTACTCACTTATCGGTACTAAAGAAGAAACAACAAGTTTCGCACTTGTTGATATCACGTTCCTTTAGTTCTTTTGGGAAAACAATCTATTTGGTTAATAACTGGTTTTACCATTTCATCTGTAGAGCTTATGCGATCGACAATATCAGGAAAAGTTCCTTAAGATGCTCGAAGCCTTGCGGCTTAACTGTTCTTGATGAACTTAAATGAAATGTTTAGACGTAGGTATCGGAACAAGTAAAGTTAATCAAGTATATTGGTTTTTATTTAGGATCAATGTGAATTCTGATTAATTTTTTTTTTGCGTTTTGTTAGCATTTAAGTAGGATATAAAGCAAGTTCCAGATGCAATTAACTGATGTGACCCAAAAGGCTTTGCCCAAAAGGCAAAAATTAATAATTTGAGATGTTTCACAAGTATTCCGGTTCTCAAAAATGTAGGAATTTATAATTTGTCACTAGCCTTATGAAGGAAACGTAAGGTGTTCAATCAATGAGGCTGATAGATCTACCATACTACATAACAAAATGTCATTAGTAATCAAAAATTTGCTTACAAACGTTAATAACGATATAGTTTTAAAGTATTTTGAGATGTTATTATCATATCAAGCAGATTATGCAGACAGTGCTTTACCGCACTGGTAATGAGATATGATTTTTTCTTTGTTTAAGACTTCATTGTGGCACTCGTAGCAAAGAATACATTATAATTTCCGTTAAATTATATGTATTTATAGTAAAATACCAAAACAAGAAATCTTTATCAAATTTTTATTAAAAATTGATATTGTTCGTACAAATAACATAACCAACTTGATAGTATTGTTTACATTTAAGGGCAAATATTAATTCTTTTTATCTCTTTTCATCCGCGTCATTATCCGCCAGCAAAAATATCACATGACGTAATTATAATTCTTAACACATGTTCAATTTTGTTTTCAAAGAATTTTCTGTATCTTTAAGAGTAATATAGAACGAAGAATTACTCTAAAACGATCACAATAGTTGTAATATCAAAACATTTTGAAGGTGCAGGA
Source organism: Hyphantria cunea (assembly GCA_003709505.1). NCBI lineage: Eukaryota > Metazoa > Arthropoda > Insecta > Lepidoptera > Erebidae > Hyphantria > Hyphantria cunea. Next base: position 2,073,181 of record PKRV01002605.1, on the reverse strand, counting down.
TATAGAAACAAAAATATTAAGTAGGGGCCACTCAAGTGTCTATCTATATTATTATACTAAAGGAATCCACTTTTGTTTGAGTTGATAATATTGGGAGGGTCTGCGAGGGTAGATCATCCGGGCTTTTATGCTGTCAAGACGGAATGACGTCTGCATAATACCCATTATAGAATGGATTTTAATGGGCACATGCAATGATTATGGTAACTATCGATGTTATGGGTAATATAAATAAAGGGATAAGACAGTATATTTCATGTAAATTCATGCAAATCAAGTATTCACAATGTCTAGTTTAAATAATTTAATCAGTTTGTAGTTGTAAGCTATCTATAGTAGATAATTACAGAATGTTGGAGATACTGAGGTTATCGTTCTGTATAGGGCTATTTACATTAAAATATTTTTTAGTTTAAAATTATTTTTAAAGTAAAATGTTTTTGTATTAATTTTTAGAAGTTACATATTTGTGTCTTTGACGGGTAATCCATGTCGTATAAAGAACCCGAACGCTAACTGATCACCTTGGGCAGTAAAGATGGGAAAATTAGGAGTTTGTTGTGGGAAAGGTAAGCAAATGAGGGTATATCCCTTTCTTTAACTCTAATGGGTAGTTACCGGGAAGTTGGAGCCCTTTAACTTTTATGTTAACTATGCAAGTTAGTATGGTTAACTAACACACTCGTTACACGGGCACGCCTCGTTTATTTCTACAATGTTAAACAAATTCGACATGTAGAGATGTTTTTACAGCACAAAACCTTCGGAGGGGCACCGACACCACCAAATCACATATTTGTACATATTATGATAAATAGCTATCAGTTTATTAGTGATAATTTTGAACCTAATTCAGTGACTGTTCAATGATTTTCTCCCAGACACATTCAAACTTTAGCATTTAAAACTATAATATTTAAGTAAATACGTACATTTATAATACATGCTTTAATTATGCACACTATTGTTTATATAAAATGAATTATACTTTCACCTTGGGGAATTGTATCATAACGTTCAATAGCGGATTCCAAAGCATTTAACGAATTAAAAGCTACAAAAGTTGATTATAGTAGTACACGACTGGATTCAAATCGACAGGTCATTTCAAAATTGTTGGGAGGCTCACCATGGGAAAGTCACGCTTCGATATGAATGGGCTGCTTCGACCAGTGTGATACCACGGCCTTACAAACAACCGGTGTGAAACAGCGCTTGCGCTGTATTTCATCGAGTGAGTGAGGATACCGGAGGCCCTATCCCCAACCCTGATGGCGCAGTTGAAACACAGATTGTTACCCTAGAACTATACCAACTGCTGCTAGGGGCATATTGCGCACAACCACGCTCTAGGTAAGACACGGCACCCCAACCATGCTGTTCGTGGACTTTTGCAACGTCAGTGAATTATATAGTAATCTTGATGCTGTCCATTAACACCTCGAGACAGCAAAGCCAGCTTTGCTCTTTTTGACCAGATGCAGATATCATCTCCAGCGGATCTACCTGGGCTGCCCTAGGTACAGACTAAAACATTCCTTTATGTCTAAAGCCGGAGTGTGCGCGTATGTCAGAGACAATATCAGTTCTCGTCGCCTCAGCAGTCTTGAAGGTCTGGAGCTCTCCATCTTATGGCTCCGAATAGACAACGACGACCATCCCCGCGTCTATGCGTGCCTCTACAGGTCCCATAGCGATGATGGCAACACTGACTGACTCAATGAGCACATCCAGATGGCTACAGCCCTCGTGCAGTATAGATCCTTTCCGCAAACAATATCGTACTTGGCGACTTTAACGTTCACCATGCCGGCTAATGATCTGTTCATGACATATGGCGAATTGGCATATGGCTTGACTCAACTAGTTACCACGCCACGCGAGTCCCAGGTGTGAAGGTCCAGAATTCCTCATTGTTAGATGTTCTGCTGACTTCTCATCCGAGCGAGTACCAGGAATCCATAAACGCCCCACTTGGCTCTTCAGATCATTGCCTTGTCCGGAGTACAGTGCCTCTCACATGCTCGCTGCTATTGCGTCGGCCGTCGTCTGTGGCACTGCAGGTCAGCAGATTGGGGTGGATGCGGTCTTTTTATGCATCCTACTCTTGGAGTCAGTTATAATAGGAAATAATAATAAATCAATAATAATAATAAATAATAATCCGGATAATCTCAACACCGCCGCTGATTCTGTTACTAATATTGTGCTGCAGGATATGGATCTTTTCAAAAAAAGCTTCTCGCAGGGAGCAGGAAGCTTACCAAGCCTGAGCTGACGCGGTGGCGGTACAAGATCAAAATATCAGAGCTCCGAAAAAGGAGTACAGCTTTGCCTCCAGGTCCTTCAAAAGAGACATTGCAAGGGCGATGTCGGAGCACATTAATTGGATTAGCGAGAGGTTTCATCGTTTCCTTCAGGTACTCGAGCATTCTGGTGTCTTGCCAATGCTATCGAAGGGAATTTCTGTAAGCCTCCGCACTTACTAAATAATCCGTCGGGCTAAGACGCAAAGGAGAAAGCCAATCTCCTGGCAAAACACTTTGCGTCCAACTCAACCTTAGATGAGGGAGAACAGGAGCCTCCTGTCGCGGTGCGAGAGCTGGATATCCGGTTCCACCAACGCTAGGTGCGCTTAGCACTTTTATCCCTGGATATCCATAAGTCGAGTGGCTCTGATGGAACCCCTCCTATAGTGTTGAAGACGGACATCTTATAGGGTCTTTTTCGGCTCTACTCTTCTGGCATAGTCCCGACATCATGGAAGGGAGCATTGTTCCACCCGATCCCTGAAAAAGGCGATTGCTCTAATCCATCCAACTACAGGGCGATAGCCATAACTTCCCTGTTCTTGAAAATAATGGAGTTCATTATTAACTGTTACCTCCTGCGATGCCTATCTAAAAGGTCACCATTTGCTTCGTGTTCAGCAGTGCGACATTCGTAAAGGTCGATCAGCTGGTGATTTTCTAGTATACCTAACATATCGCAGGGCACATGCAATTTAGGTTAAGAGGAAGCCTTCACAATTAGTTCAGACATTGCGAATGCCTTTGATCGGGTCTGGCACAAAGCGCTTGTTTCGAAGCTCCCTTCCTAAATACCTAGCACCAGCACCAGATACTTAGCACCAGATATAAGCATAAAGGTCGCAGTGGACGATGAATTCCCTGACTCTGTGTCTATGAATGCTGGTGTCCCGTAAAGTCGTGTGCTATCGCATACTTTGTTCCTCCTTCGTATCAATGACATGCTGCAAATTATTGGCATTCATTGTTATGCGTAGAATAGCACGGGAGATGCTCTCTACATCAGCCGCACTAATATTTCTCGAGAAAACGTCATTGAGAATCAAAATAAACTTGTCTCTGAAGTTAAGACCTCTATGAAAAAGGTCTCAGATTGGGCTACCCCAATCTTAATTCAAGGTCTTAATTTACTTCAATTTAACCCCACAAAGACAAAAGTTTGCACGTTTGCAGCTTAAAACTGCCGTGGGTTGTATGTCCTCGTTTTGGAGACTCTGCCCTATCTGCCTCCGTCAATATTGGAATACTTGGTGTTGACATATAGAGCGAAGTCCAGTTTCGTGTCATTTGGAGGGTAAGGTTAAATTGGCCTCGAAAAAACTTGGCGTGCCCAACAGATCGAGACAGTATTTAATCCGGCCCATCGCTTTTTCCCCATCTTTGGACGGGGGCACCTTAATACCGACCGCATTCAACAGAGAGCTACTCGAATTGTCGATTGCTAAAAACTTTCAATCCAGTTAGAGTCTCTAGCGCTGCGTAGAGGTATGGCTTCACTGTGCATCTTCTACCGCATTTACCATGGGGGTCCTTCGATGAATTGTACGGACTAATCCGTGCCGCTTCTTTCTGCGATCGTGCTACGCGACAAAAGTTTCATCCCTATCATCTTGATGGCAGTCCAAAACTGTGCGTTTTCCTATGGAATGGAATGAATTGAACTGTCAACCGCGGTATTCCCGGACCAATACGACCTTCAAACCTTTAAGAAAAGAGCGTAGGAGTAAGTCTTAAAGTCGGCATCGCACTAATGACACCCCTGGTGTTGCGAGTGTCCATGGGCGGAGCTAATCGCTTACCATCAGGCGATGAAACAGATAGAATGCCTCCTATTTCAAAAAAAAAATTGAAGCATAAAATGCCACTCTTATCCATTCAAATAATGTAACGATGAATATATGGAGAGTATCTAAATACAATTGCAATGCCAACACTATGCTTAATACATTTATAAATGAACAATAAATTTATGTAGTTGTTAATGGAGAACAAATAGTAGTAGGCGAGGCTGAGGGGATTAATGGAGCGAGCATCATGTTTGGGCCCGCGCCAGCAAAAGATACAAGTACATGCTCGGATTCAAGAATACGGTCCTTTATCTTCAAGGTAGCCCGCCTTATTAGATTAACTCGTAACACTCATTTAGGATTCTACATTCAAAATTTTACGGGAAACTTTTACAGAAGAACTTTTTGTTCCAATCTTACACTACGCTATAAAAATAAAGACTCAGGAGAGTCTCTAAGGGCTCCAAATAGTCGACCATTCAGAAGAAAAATTACTGAGCGTTCACAAACACTGGGTAAAACAGTTTACGGGAGATACGTAAACATTTTTATTTCGCACGCAAGAATAACCTCGAAAACAAAGTATAAATTAAATTTATGAGTGCATAAAATTATTGGTGTACCTTTAACGAACATCAAACCGTATAAACGTGTAAAATCTGGAGGGCTGACTCGGCCTGCTCATTACGTATTCCGTTTCGGCGAGCGAATATTTCGACAACAAACATTATGGTAATTTAGCCGCATAACGATCTATTTTACACCTGTTTACGTAAACACGTTGCCCAAGGTTCGGAGACGATTTTTCTGTGCTAACACTAGTTCGTTAGAAGCCAAAACGATCGTTTATTTACACAGGATGCCAAATAAAAGGGCACTTGTGTCTTGATGAGGGTCTAATGTTTGCAGCAAGTCCACAGCTTTTTTGTCCACAGACTAATGTTTTAGAAAGTCATTATTGAGTAATTATCTATGAAAAGAGGTCATTATGAAATTTTGTAGACAATTAATGAATTAAAACCGAGATAAGTAGTCTTTTAATTGCATCTTTGAATTGGTTACTTGTTGCTCGTGGTATTTAAGCGCTTAAATATAGCTAGTAAAACACTGCATTTTAATAGATTCAAATCACGTCCAATAATTCATAGTGTAAAGTTAAACTTGAGGAGGGATTTCACTAACCGCTATCTCCAAAATGTTATATTTTATTTAGATTTATTCAAGCATCCTAAATAGAAGTCCCACGGTTTACTCCAAACTTTGGCAACATCGGTCGAAGGCAATAACTTATGTGTCGTCTGAGGCGTATTACACGAACGTTTGACGTTGCGCTGTAAAAACAGAACTATTTATTGCTTTAAAAATGTATGCATAACGATGTATAGTATTTAAACGATGAATTGCGACCAAAGGGGCATTAACGGGTAAAGTTGTTTCAAATGTTTGCTCAGAGACATTAGTTGGTGAATGAATTCCAACTTAAGATTGTTAGAACTCGGTTTATTTTGTAGCAGTTGTTAAATATGCCACTGCTCATGAATATGTCAAAGCAATCCGGAGGACGTCCAAGTGCATCGCATCATTCGACTTTTACTCCTGTAAATTGCAAACTCTTGGGTGTCTGCATGCCGAGATATTGATGTTACAATATTTCTATACACTCGTGGAGCTTGCTGTCTGATTTATGTAAAAGATATCAGATCTGTTTTCCATTTCAATGCTTGATCAGAAATTTACATAGAAAATACATAACATTCAAATATGAACATTAAATTTCAATAATCGTTTTACTAATCCATTTGAGTCTTCTTTAGCAAACAACATCCATTAGCGTGTGATAAAAATAATATTTATTCTTGAATATTATTATTAATATTCAACCTGAATATATCATTTTGTTTTTTGATATATCTATATATATAAAATTCTCGTGTCACAGTTTTCGTTGCCATACTCCTCCGAAACGGCTTGACCGATTTTGATGAAATTTTTTGTGCTTATCCAGTATCTATGAGAATCGGCCAACATCTATTTTTCATCCCCCCAAATGTTAAGGGTGGACCACCCATAAATTTTTTTTTTTATTTTTCAGACAAAATTTTTTGTTTTAATTTTTTTATGATACAGCATACAAAAATACCTACAACCCTAAATTTTCACTCCTCTACGATCAACCCTTATTTTTTAATAGCCATTTTAGTTATTTAATCATTTTTCCAATCCGGTCGAATACTGATCAATCGTCATTTAATTAGTTATCCCCGCCAGATGTCTACAGGTGTCATTTCTGACCCAGTAAACAGCACGGAGTAGGGATGAGAACGAAGCCGGTCTCCTTTCTTTCTCACTCCCTACACAGTTGTTGGCCATCATTATTGTTTATGCATCAAGTGTATTAGTAACGTTGACAATTATTATTTTGCTATCTCAGTGTAACGCTCATATTAACTTTTAATCATTCCTATTTTATAAATAATAATTAAATTATNATAAATAATTAAAAGTTAGCGTATCCCTGTAATTTCACCATCGAACTATCGATAATGCAGTTATATTTTTCTTCGTTTTTCAATTAAAATTTGTATCTACAAGACCTAGACCTAATTAAAGAAATTAGGTAGGTCAGTTTATAGTAGCCATTTCTTTTGGTATTATTATGATGCAGCTTATAATGATTTCACTTGTTATTCTTGAAAACATCATACCGAAGTGAGAATTTAGTTTTAATAGTACTTAGTGCGTATTTAAAAACACCGACTACGTTAAAAATTTTGATAAAATTTATGTAATCTATGTCACCCGAGGTATTATAACAAATCGACACCTCATTTACTAAAATCGGTTCAGTAGTTTAAGTGCTATGATGGAACAGACTGCTAAAAATATCACCCTTTCTTACCGTCGCCATAGATAGGTAAAAATAATATATTAAAATAGTGTTCCACATTTGCTTTTATAATTAATTCAATTTCGCTTCACGCAATACCCTTTGAAATTTCCGTAACGCCAATAAACTTCGGTAGCAATATTTTTTGTGATAACCGGGTAATTTCAAGCAGTCGATAAGAAAGTTGCTTGCATCCAATAGCAATAGCTACTTTATCATATTTAGTCAGGCATGGCTGGCATAGAATCCCTCCCTTTTTTTTTTTTTTATATTTAAGCTGCCAAAATGACTCTGCCCTGCCTGATGGAAAGCATGAGCAGAATCCAAGAGTGGTGGTCACCATCCTCAATGCGAAAAAGAACAATGCAGCATGGTGACCCACACTATGGCGGCCTTGGGGTAAGGGGGATGGTGAGGGGGATAGGGTGCGTTGGATTGGGGTATGGGCCTCCGGTATCCTCACTCACTCGATGAAACACAGCGTAAGCGCTGTTTCATACCGGTTTTCTGTGAGGTCGTGGTATCACTCCGGTCGAGCCGGCCCATTCATGCCGAAGCGTGGCTCTCCCACGGTAATGAAGGGATAACTGCGGTGGTGCGTACATCTGGTCCGTATGGAGAACCATGGCTGCCTAAAGCAGTATTTTACGCGGAGCTCCAGCAGGGCAAACGTAAAGGCAGGGCAATGACAGTATTTGCGGTACAAAGACGTCATTAAGAGACACTTGCCTGACTGCAGCATACCTGTGGAAGATTGGGAGAGACCGTCCCTGGATCGGCCCGAGTGGAGACGACAGATCAAAGTCAGAACTAACTAGTTTGAGCAACAGCGTTTAGTAGACCTTGACGTGAGACGGCACTTGCAAAAGACCCGACCAAAGCCTCTCTACATCTATATACACAATGAAAGCCGACAGATTTGCTGTGTTACCTGTAACCGCATTTAAAGGACAAAATTTGGTTTTGCCAATGACATCCGTGCACACGCCAGGCACACACGTCGAGGAGAACATCATTAACTTTATCATCTTATAAAGAGTAAAAGTAGAATTCAGCAATGGAATAAGCTTTAACTAAAAGTAATAACTTAGAAACAAATAATTCAGTGATTCATAACGTGTCAAAAGTTTGGCAACAAATACTTCTGCCTTAATTCATAACACTCCTGTAATAAATAAAGGTGTACAAGGCAGTTATTAATACATAATCATTTGTAAAGGTTTACAAAATGTATGACTATCTTAATCTGTTTTTGTGATAAATATAGTTATTAATGAAATCCAGGAATGAAAGTAGACATCAAATAACGGCGTAAAAATGTGAAAACGATTCATGAATTGAACTTTATATTTAATAGCGACAATAAATTAAGTAACTAATCATTTTCTACAAAAGAAGAAATTTTAAATTTTATGTCCATGTTAATTAATGTAACCGAATGAAGGCACAAGATCTCACAACACAGGAAAGCCTTATTTTTATAGAAGGAACTAACCGACTACAGGATCAACGTACAGCTGAAATTCTGGGTTTAGAAGCATGAAATTTGTCAAAAAAATGCTAGTTAACGTAGGTTGACAATAAAAGGAAACTTTTTTAAAATTTCTCCTCAAAAGGAAAATGTGGGTTGAAAATGTATATGAAAGTTCGTTATATTTGGTAGTAATGTTGTCCAAACTTACAGTAACTATTCTTTGCGCAATAAAAACAATAAGCTGGTAAAGGTGAAGTATTGCTTTGTTAATACCATTCACCGTACGGCTATAGTAGGCAGATTGCGGAGGGTTGCAGAAAAAAACTAACCTTACTAAAATGTGTTGAACAGTTTAAAAGTTACACAAACAACTATTGCAGTCATTCAAAGCCGGGATGGATGGCTAAAAGAGATGCTGGGGTAGAATAAACATAAAGTAGCAAAAAAATACTTTGTATTTATTCTATTCTATCGTATCCTAAATACAAAGTAGCACCTTTTTACTACTTTATATTAATGTATATTAACGAGAATTAACGAGATAAAATAATTGAATGTCCTTTTACTTTACATACAGGTTACCAGACAGATTCGATGATGTGAACCAATGTGCTAATGTGCCTAAATTAGAAATGTATATATTGACAAAAATTATAGAGAAGCCGTCAAATTGATTTTTATCTTTGACCTATGTTTTTTTTAATCACATAATTCTTTTTTTAACATTATCTCCTTTATATGATACTCTTTTTAAAGCCATAGTTTACGTATAGAGATGTCACGATAAAAGTTGTTCGCATGTAGTGATCTTAAGACCGCCCCTCGAGACACGAATGTAGAACTTTGTATATAGATGTAGCCTCATGATTTGTGGCAGAGTGACAAGCTCTCATTGCAAGCCCGCGGCGCGACGGTACTCCAACACACCCTATTGTTGACTTCCATCCACTCCACACTCTTTTCTACACTGCTGAACAAATATCAACCCACAATAAACGTCTACTTGTTTAAACCTGTGATTTTTATTTAAAACCTTCGGAAAATATCAGAATATATAATTAATCGTCGATTTCACCGTGTTGATTTTATAGTAACTATGTAACAAATCCTGCTAATATTATAAACGCGAAGTTTGTAAGTATAGATGGATGTTTGTTACTCTTTCTAGTAAAAACTACTGAATGGATTTTAATGAAATTTACAGTAAAATAGCTTATATATCAGAATAACACATAGGCTTCTATTTGCCGCGTTAACCATCATATACGCGGATGGAGCCGCGGAAAACAGCTAGTATTAAATAAAGTAAGAAAGTGTATCATAATATCCTTTAAAATACAGAAATGGTTAAGAGTAAAACAATGTTATATAACTAGCAATGTTTAGCGTGTATTGAACCGTCAGATGTGCCAATGTTAGACGCAAATCCGAGATTTGCATAACACGGCCCGGATCATCGGCTGTGATTGTTTCGATGCCAGTTACAACCCATGTAATTTGTAGGGATTCCGATGAATAAATGGCTCAGATTTGTAAAACGTATCCTCTAATTTTGCGGGTATGCGAGCAATACAAATTGTATCATTAAAAAAACGATGTATCAATATGGCTTGATACATTATCGAGGAATAAATATTTGTCAACTAGTAGCCGTAGAATGGCCACTTTGGACGGTTCTGAGCTTGATAATACATCACCACTTTGTTGGATAAAAATGCGTTAATATTTCGCAAGGAATTTCATTACTGCGATCCTTGCTGGCTTTCAAATAAATAGGCATTTTATTGCTTTTCTTTCTTCGCCCATGTTCGATATTGTTTATAGGGTTGAGATTATACAACAAACACTACTATGCCTCTATTTTTATCACATAAATGTATTATTTTTGTCGATTACGTCATTTTTAGCTAAAGTAAAGTAGGTAGTTTTCTGGGCACGTTTTTCTGGTATATAGCAATCTGAGCAACACTAAATATTGTGATTGTATCAGAAAGACTTAAGTGCTTCCTTTAGTAATTTTGATTTCTCGATCTAAGTTGTCAGCATAACACCAAAAAACAACAGTTGACTAGGCCAAGGTTTTTTATTCTATATTATGGTATAACAGGCTTTTTTCAAGCCTTAAAAATAATTTTTTTAATCTGGTCATTTCGGCAGGTATTCGACTAATTCTATATCTAACGTTACCCATTTACATGGACTAGCAGCAACCTAGTGGCGACGATTCTAGAAGGTCATTTGCTTATATGATAGGTTGCGTATCCAGTTTAATTATATTCCAGTGTATTTGATTATGGTAAACGAGGACCGATGCTTCTTACTTAGGTCGTATTACTCTATAGCGTGGCTGCGCCTAGGCTTATTAATATTAAGGTGTAAATATTTCGGATAAACATTTGTTTTTGGACATCTAACACACAATGCCATCTAGTCTTTCCAGCCGTACCAGAGATTACCTGTAACGATAAGGCAGACAGATAAAAATTGTAAAAAAATACATTTCGTAAAAAGCGGTTATTTTAATATTAAAAACCAATACTCCAATTTTATTTATTGTATACATAATTTTTGAATTTACAGAGATACTGCCTATTAAACTTGCCTGTAAACTTGCGACAGTTACTAGTGCAAAATACCAAAAGATATCCAGTTCTAAAAATATTTTACAAGCAATAGACATAAGCAAATTTCCATTTACGTTAAACTAACGTCAAAACATGTAATTAGTCATGTGTTAACATAGCTCGGATGTGGTCTCATCTTCGTCTTAATAGGAAATGAAGCTTACAGGATGTATAAACTGTTATTATATCAAAGAATAAATATATGAAATTCTGGTTTACCTATGAATATTTATCAACGTCTTAAATGTAAAGTGTCACGCTTTAATAATTTTGTATTCCTTCTATGTCTACATACACACGAGATTTCACTTTCAAGGATTCTGTTTACTCATTCTTATATATAGGTATATGTTAAAATTAATAACATCTGCAGTGTTTTCTTTGTTTTTACAATTTGGGTTCCGTCCTTTGATGAATATGTACGTTTTAGTATGCAATTGGGGTTTCAGTTGATAAACATCACCGTAAGCATCTGAGAGCGTCTTTATCTATGTGTAACCATGGTCACACTTTTTGGTAACTACATAAAATAATAAGAAAGACAGTGGTTGGTGCAGGCACGAATTGTAATAACAAAATGCCAGACTTTCTTTTTAAATATCTGTGTTCAAAAACTTTAATGAACAAATCGGCAACGGGGTTACAGCTTTTTCGTAGGCGTAAAAAAATACACAAAACTAGTACAGTTAAAATTTTTGCTGTTCCTATTAAACACTTACTTGTATTTTTACCCATTTTCTGTGCGTAAATTCCCTCGGATGCCACCATCTGGTGGCTATATTGGACTAGAACCTACTAAAAACCGCACATTGTCTCTAGCACTAGAAGTCGGGCAACCAGGTGCACCCTCGTAAGGAAATCCATGGAACCCCGACGTATTGTATTTTCCCCTAGCTTAAAATCACTCAATACCATCGCTAGAAAGAAAACGCAAATACTAATTAACAAACATTTCACCTTAGAAGATAAGATTGTGAGGGATTAGCAATAGGTATGACATACATCTTAAACGTATCGCAAGCATAGAAAACGAATTATTACTAAACTTAGATCTTTTGTGTGTCATCAAAGATATGTATTTCCTTTCAATGTACCTAATATTCTATTAGTGCTATTTATGTAGAGCTTCGTTATTAGTTTAAGCGAAAAAATATAAAAAGCAAAAGTACTATTACCATCACATAACTCATGTTAAGTTTTGTTGATCCATTAATTTCTCAGTAAATGTTTCAAAAGTTTCCAAAGTTCTGTTGAAAAAAATCAAAGGAGATAAATTGACCTACATTGAATTTGTGCATATTTCAGACTAATTATACTAAGAAGTGAAGAAATTAACTCCTAAAGCCGATAAGGCAATCGATATTATGAGTCACGTTGTTTATAGCAGAAATAACGAAACGGGACAACCCGACTAGGTTTTGTAATTTTCGGAACCCTAAGACAAAGTCGTGTAGCGTAGAGTGAAAATTGTACTCGAGGGATTGTAAGGTGAGGGGATGAAAATGAGAAATGCAAATAGGTTGTTGAGCTCAGCTCCGCTCAAAATAAGCTCACGAATGTCTGACAAATACACACTCACATTCGCTAAATAATAATACAATTACAGCCTGCCAATAATTTGAAGATAACACTGCCTCATTGGTCTAGCAGTTAGCGTATGTAACTGCCGATCGAGTGTAAAGTAGGTCCCGGTTGTTATTAACATCTATTTTTTTCATTACAATCGTATTGAGATGTCAGTGACCTCAAAAATATTGATAATTAATTCAGCCTTTGAATTTGAATTTTGCCCTCAGAGTTGCGGAGATCTAACGCCAGTTGCTCCTTTTAAAAACTGATATTCAGGTCGGTTGAACTAGTAGCCGACGCCAAATAATCTTGAGAGTAAAAAAGGTTTGGAAGAAGCGAGACTACCAATAAGTAGTGTATTGAGTAGACTATAATTTTATAAAATATTATGTGTCACGTTCACAAGTTGGACACAATATTTCGTCAACATTCAATTTCCTGTCGAGTGAAAAGGTTTTGTGCCGCTATCAAAAATGTCAAAATAACGAGCGGAAATCGAAATAAACTCAATAGTAGCGATAAATAATCTGAAAAAAAATATAGCGTGTCATGTGCTCCAATGTCAGCTGTCCAGCTCTAGTTTTTTTACCACCTTATCTGTTTTTTATTTATGTTTGTGGTGCATACAACTATGTGAAATGCAGGCCTGACAATAGTGAACAGAAAAATAAATATGAATAATGTGTTGATGAATTGTAAAAGGATCTGATGCTTGTTTATCTGAATCTTGTTTAAGATTAATAGATAACCGTAAATATACTTAAGAACGTAAAACGTATGAAGTATTCCTATATAAACGTGCGCACGTACAAGCGCTTATAGTGTGTTACGTAGTTCTTCTATTTTATTAAAGTGAAACTTTTATTACATCGTCTCAATTTTTTGGGTCTGTGTATTGCATGTCGCGTGACGCGTGACACGTGAAGGTCGGCCAGTGTTCAGTGGTCAGTCGGACGGTGTGCCAGTACTCCACGCTAATTTGTTTGTTTTTGTGAGTGTTTAATGTAAATGTTGTTATTACGAACTTTACTTTATTAGATTTATTTATTTGCTTGTGAAAAAAAGTTTCACTTTTACCGTGGTTTCATAAAACCACACACAATCCTTTTTATTTAGAAACATCTACAATATTTAAACAGGACAAATTCCCAAGGCAATATTGCAAGCTTATAACTAATTATAAAAGATAAAAAACTAAAATTTTAAAAACAAATTAGTATTAATCAAATTAATGAATATGTGCTTAAGTATACCTTATTTATTTCAGAAATAATGTAACTTTGTGCTATTTCTGTGAATTTCGGGAAGCTACAATTATAAATGTCTATTTTCGTATCAATAACAATTATAATCCGTATGGCACTCGACAAAGAGGCTAATTATGTTATCTTAAAGCCATTGATCTTTAATTTTGGATAATATTACTTTATTGTATGAGCATTTGTTACCAGAGAAATTTTTTATACATTTTGAAATCTAATGGTTTGACAGTGCCCCACCAAGCTCAATGATAGAAAAAGCAAAAGCATACCCTACCTTTATTTTATAAATGCAATTCAGTATGCTTTTGATCCTCGGTACCTAAGGTGTGAATAGAGTTCGAGTTTTCACCGATGGCGAGTGCATAATAAACTTTATTTTCTAAAGTTCTTTTCTTAATTCTATTTAAACAAGTACCATTGTTTGAAAGTATTATATTTAATCTTTGCTTTATTTATTCGTTAATTATTATCTTAATACGAATGAGTAAAGCAAGGAAAAACTCAATATAAATGTGGTATATATTTCATTTTTTAATTTAAATAGGTAATAAAACTTATGAAGATCTTCTATCGGTTTAGTTACTTGAATCATTCCAGAACCCACTAAACAGATATTATAATACTAATATATAGTAATTATGATACTAACTAAACAATTATATAATTTCGTACCGTGTGAGAGCCACGCTTGATACCACGGCCTCACAGAAAACCGATGTGAAACAGCGCTTGCGCTGTGTTTCATCGACTGGATACGGGAGTACCCGTACCCCAATCCCTCCCTCTATCCCCGTTCTCATTCCCCAAAGGTCGGCAACGCACTTGTGACGGTAATCGATTACCATAAAAAAAATCAATCAGCGACTTTTTGATAATAATAATAATCCCCGCTGTTGGGAACACGCCGGAAATTTATAAATGAGTTCTGCTTTAAAAATTTTACTGTTAATTAAAAATAAACACTATCTTTATTTATTTTAAGTTATTTACCTCTTATGCACTTATGTACATCGACTAATTTAATGCCCTAGGCGTTGTAGAGATAGAAATTTTAAGGGACGAACCTGATCTCATAATTGAAAAAAAAAGTTTGAGGAGAGCCGTAACAGTAAAGGAAATGCTCTTATAAAAATAAGCTATAACAAATTTATTACTACAACGACACAATAGTAAAAAATAAACCAGTTATATAATGAAACCAATGACGAAGAGAGTTGTTTTTTATTGTGTTGGGGCAAAACAGAGACTAGTCACTCAACTGTAAATTTCTACCACTCGGCTATGGACGTTTGCAACTTCAGAAAGAAATATTCGTGCTTTACAAGCCTATAAGAATCCCTTTCCCATTCCAAATTTCCGAATATCAGGTTTAAATCCTTCTCTCCTTCAATGAGATGTTCTGGAACTAAGCTGAACCTATTTTAAAAACGGAGTTTATATCTCGTATGTATATTATGTAAAATAAGAAACTTTAGTGCACAAGTCCGGGAATTATAGTCCAAAAATAGTACTACTACCTGTACCGAAATATTAACTTTCTACTCAAAAGTAGAAAATAATTCTAAAAGTTAACAAATCAAGAACGTATTAAATATTAACAGTTCCTAAATTCGTGTTAAGTGATAAATTGATAGATAGTCTGTCACTTAAGTCAGTAGAAAGTTATTGACATCGGTATAGCTCGTCTATTAGACGACTTTTAGACCACATTTTTATTATATTAAAGAGACCCCTGTCCATCAATTGGGACACCGAAACTTGAAATATTTTTCATGTTATTTGGTTATTTCTCAGAGTCTGTATATGAACGCTTTATTAATATACGGCAAATGCTAGTTTAATAACTAGCATTTGCCCGAGGCTCCGCCCACGTGTACATCGGCTATCGTAGTAAAGAGTAGCCTGTGTCTTTCCTCAAGAATCAAAGTTTCTTCGTTCAAAACACTTTCGAATTTCTAATATTAGTATGGATGTTCGTGATTCGACATTGAACACACCTTCTTATCGTTCTTCAAATATACTTCTACATTTTTTTTTGTTTTATAAGACAGCTCGACATTACATCTTGAAATTTGTTCTTAAAGTAAGTAAAGATGAATAAGTATCTAAATCACGATATAATTAACTTTTATTATGATACATTTGTCACTACAATTTAAAAAAGGAGAATTAAATACAGCCCAACAATAAACTGTGATTTTGTCATGCCACAGTTGTAAAGGATTTGCTATGTATTTTCTTTATTACATTATCAAAGTAATTAAAACTATCCCCTGTGTATTTGTACAATATGTTCTAAGTGCTACCCGTTTGCATAAAGAAATTTGAGAATCGGACTATCGGATAAGCAGTGTTCTTGTTAGCGAATAGGATTATATTTCAGCTCTAAACAATGAGATCAAACCCTCTCTTGTTCCCTCAGTTAACAAAGCTCGAATGACCCTTTGCTGTCGGTACCTTCTTTGTTATCGAAAAGCCTTTATCGTTAATGTCGAAAAAGATTAATTACCATACAAATTAATCATGAATTGTCTAGTGACGACACAGATGGCATATTGCTGTGTTAGGTCCATTGTTGTCGTAGAATTTTAGCATTATTTGGTAAAATAACTTCGAGCATTATATTTGAGATTTTTAATATCACTCTTATAGAATTTTTAGAATAAGGAGTAAAAATTAAAACACCATTGTTACTGGTATATATTGTAAATAGGGTATTCAAACGTAATGTTTTGTTTGTCTACCGACCTTTCAATAGAGATCAGTCTCCTTTTATATTTTGTTAAATTGCGTTCGTTTTCCTATAATATTTGGTATAAACCAGCTATCAATATATAATACAATCAGAGGATTAGTCGGCTACTTTGATGATGCATAAAAGCACCGAATAAGAGAATTATTTATATAACATCAATTTCATAGGTCGATATTTTGCTTGATTTAAAGACCTAATCGCGAATAAAGAACATTGTAAACGTATAATAGTTAAGCCGAGTTTATACTTAACAAGTGATATAAATACATATATACTTCTTTTGCAAAATACATACATATTATACTTAAAAAAGACCCAAACTCCGAAACCAATGGTTGCAGATCATACAAACATTGGTCCGACTCGGGGATCGAGCCCAAGATCTCAATCACAGCAGTCGCATACGCTACCACTGCGCCGATAGCGGTCAAACAAAACTTTTATCAGTATGTAATTGTTTAATAAAGACCATTATAAATAACTCTCCCCAAGTTATGACTAGAGGTGACGGCACGTATGGCCTAGCGGTATTGCGGTCGCCACGCTGGTTCCTACTTTGCCAAGTGTTGCCAGGGACGACACTTTGTGTAATACACCAATTGTAATTCTAAGTCTGGGTGTTCTTTGTGCCCGTTTCATGTATGTTTATAAAATACCCCGCGACACAGGATTTGTACCGAGTGGGGAGTACACTTTTAAAAAATAAATAAATAGGATATTGAAAACCGTCGTAAAAGTAGTTTATTTATTTCATGTCCGCTGCCATTTTTGCTATAACGAGATTTTCATAGTATTTTGCCTCCAACTACCCTTCGGATCACGTTACCGGACAAATGATGTGATGTTTATATTAGATTTGAACTGAGTAAGAAACGCTGCCATTTCATGTAGAAAGGAAATATTTGGTTCTTTGTGTTGTTGTTTGTACAGCTGATTGTTTCTTTCAAGAACCATATGCTTTTTTTGTTGGCGTGGTCGTCACCACGCCTATGCATAAGCATAAGTCGTCACTTACAGTGTCACTGCCGGCGTTTAAGTACCATATGGGAGAGCCACGCTTCAGCATGAATAGGCCGCCTCGAACGGAGTGATACCACGGCCTCACAGAAAACCGGTGTGAAACAGCGTTTGCACTGTGTTTCACCAAGTGAGTGAGGATACCGGAGGACCATCCTTAACCCCTCCCCCTACCCATTTCCCAAAAGCCGGTACGCACTTGTTATTCTTCTGGTGTTGCGGGTGTCCATGGGCGGTGGTGATCTCTTACCATCAGGCTATACGTCTACTCGTTTGCCTACTATTCCATAAAAAAAGTCGGTTATTGCGATAAAAAGTATTAATAAAAAAAAACAAAAGCGGACTAATGTAACCTTTCCGGTTTCCGTACATTTTTTTTATATACAAACCTTGTCCTAACAGTAACAAACACATTAACAAACATATTATTTAATTTAGTGCAGGCGATCGGAAGCTATGCGCGTACATATATTTCGGTGATTCATTTTTATTTATACAGATAGATGGAAGATATAGAAAAGGTTAGTAATATTATTTAGTACCCTTAACAACGTAGTCACCATGTAAGCAGAAATTGGATATTTTATATTTTATGTATAAAAAACTACATAAAATACCTCGGTTATAGGCACACAACCGCCAGTGACCTATTTGTAATATTTACTGAAATTTAGCACACATATAGCTGTCATGATGTAGGCGTGCGCTAAGAAAGGATTTCTCGACCACCACCTAAAGGGGTGAAACGGGGGCTCAAAGTTCTTATGGAGCACGAAGATTGTATAGGCTTTTTATTTCGAAACTTCGCGAAATTAACTCTTCAATTAAATAAAAATAAGCAATTACATGTTTCAGGGTTTTTCAAATATCACACTTTAAGGGGGGGCTGGTTACGAAAATAACATCAGTTTTAAATTTCAACAAGACTGTCATAAAGTATCATTAACTATCAAAATCTTTATAATACATTAGACATATGCTCACGGTACAGGCCCAAGTTTTTTTGCAAAAAGCATTACTCCCTTTTACAGTCGGGTAATAAAAAACTCCCAAAATCTAACTTTGATCTTAAGCGATCAAACTGAAAAAGTTTTATCAAGGTCGGTCTAGCGGTTTTCTTGTGATATGCTTGCAAGCAATAAAATAATAATACACAAACAACAACCTACTACAGTACCCACACCCACGGAGCAAACACAAAGATGAGAGGACGTAACCGTACGTGTTCCGTGACTAAAAACATTGTATTTGGTCCGTGAGTGCACAGTAATTTTAATTCAAAACGTTGGTGAGTGATGCAAACCGATTTTACTCATTGATTGTTACGATAATTTCTTATAATTTGATTCTTACTTATCTCTTATTTTGACTACACGGTTGGCCTAGTGGTTTCAGTGGTCGCCACACCGCTTCCTACTCGCCAAGTGTTGTGGGTTCAAATCCTACATGGGACAACACTTTTTGTGATCCACAAATTGTTGTTCTAGGTCTGGGTGTGTACTTTGTGTCCGTTTCATGTATAAATAAATAAATATGTTCAGACATTTTAACACACAACGCCATCTAGTCCCAAACTAAGCAGAGCTTGTACTATGGGGTACTAGACAACTGATATTAATACTTATATACTTTTTTTTTTGTAAATACATACATATTATATATAGAAAACACCCAAACTCCGAAACAAACATTTGCAGATCATACAAACATTTGGTCCGACTTAGGAATCGAACCCGAGACCTCTTGCACAGCAGTCGCATTCGCTACCACTACGCCACAGAGGCAGTCATAATTAATATGTAATTTATAATATATAATTAATAATTTTTAATTTATAATTAATTATATATGTATGTTTGTAAAGATCCCCGTGTCACATGAATGTATATACCTAATGCGGGAGTTGTAAAAAAAAAGAACTAATCTTATATAGTCTTTGAACTTAGAAGTTAATTTACTTCGTATGTTGGTTTTGTTAATTTTCATGTATGGAATCCCGAAAAATGCGATAATGCGTTGAATAATTGTGGTGAATGATTGGATCAAGTTTTCAGTTATGTCTCACGACAGAGATTGTGGTAATAACGAACAGCTGATGAATATTCTTCTGATGTGTTGAAAAATAAGGCTTATTGAGGGCTTTATGAATTGATAGCAGCAGGACTGATATTTCGATTTCGGTTTATCACGGTCTTCTGTATAAGCCATTGCTTTAACCGTTGTTTTACAAACTTTGTACAAAACATTTGTACAAACTTAGCTTACATTCAATTGAATTTTAAGTATCATACAATCGGGCTTAAGATGGTATAAGTTACCAAAAACCAATATAATGCTAGATTTACAAATTTCCACCGATTACAAACCTTTTTCTAATTCTGTTGAGATAAAAACTCTAAAATATTACTTCAAGAAAATTTTCTAAGACCTTATATTACCTAATAATATTATCTTTCTATTACAAGACTATGTAAAATACACATAACAATGTTCAGTCGACACTGATAAAGCACGATTTGCTTGAAGAGCTACGTCACAATTTTAGCTACCTGTAACATAAAATTGTAAATATTATCTAAAATAATATTTTGTACCATAGGAAATGATTTGTTGCACATTCCATTGCAGTTTGTAGAGTACTACAGGTACAAATCCCAAATAAAAATATAAATAAATTTTCAAATTTAGGAGATAAAATATTAGATTGCTAGTTTTAATTTATTCTTTATTATTTTCACAGTTTTCCAGTTCAAACTGTCTAAAAACGAATTTTATTGACAACAAATTGAAATTTTATTGAAACAAAAATGGAGCATTAATAAGGTACCTCAAAAATGTGACTATGTAGACATCACAATTCTTACAATAAATTATAAAGAGAATAAAGAAAACTGACTATATATTTATAGTATATATATGTAAAACTATAAATTAATTAAATAGATATGTTTAGTGTGAGGCAGTCCCGAATTGTGAAATTATTATTATAAGGCCTTGTTTTACAGATTAGAGACAAGTTTCGGATAGCTTATCTGTTGAATAATTTGACTTTTAATTGTATCAACCAATCTGTCAGACAAGTTATCCGGATCTTATTTTAAAATCGGTGAAATAGGGCCTAAGCACTGTAAATCATGCTTACTAGCAGTACAAAAGAGTACTTCCTACCTACCATACATACAAAGTACAACGATTGTTCATGTAACTGCTGTGACTATTTGAAGATATTTTATTGTAACTATTTGCTAACAGATCCAATCTTTTTGACTATCATTGTAAAATAAATATGCAAAGCGATCCAGCATTCGGTGTTGATTTCATTTAAACTTTTTAGACTTCGTTTTCTACTTGGATGTAAAACTCCGAAGCCCTACGACTGACTTCATTATAATAGGAAATGTACACATTCATTGTAAAGACACACTTTCTTTGGTCGTGTATATTTCTATTGTTCGAGAACTTAATATTGAAATTTCCAAGTGCTTTCGCTGTAACTTGTTAAATTGACTCATTTTTTGTGTATTATAAGATATATGGCGTCTTATGAAAAAAACTAACATGTGTGTTAATGTTATTTTATATATATATATTAGTTACAATTCTCAGTACTTTTTAAAAAAATATCTTAAACTTATTAGAGCTCTCAGTGTCAATGTTTTTAATAATGTTTTAAACTAGCACAAAAGCTTTTTGTTTGTACTTCTTATGCCAAACACGTTAGTGGTTTAAATGAATGTTGAAGGTTGAACAATAAATGAAACTTGCGGTAAAAACTGGTAAAGTTTCGAACAGTTCAGAAGCATCGTTGTGATGAAGACGGCGACGTCCGGTAAACATTGCATACAAATCAGCAATGTGGCCGACTTTCAGCCTAACTTTGCTAAATTAATTTTGATGGCGTTTTAATACTAGCGCTTGCGTTCTTAAGTATTAAATGTCGATTTATAACCGCATCGGCTTTATTTCACTACTTTATGAATTAGTTTAAAACTTAAGACAGTAACTATACGACAGCAAGCCCAGTTAAGCTTCAATTACTAAACATTTTAAAATAATTTTGTTGACTAATAAAAATCTTTTTAACTTTTATTATTCCCAACATTATTTGAGATCGGCTACTAGTTCAACCGGTTTAACCTGAATATAAGTTTTTCAACAGATCAACTTAGAAAAATATAGTTTAAAATAAAAATAAATTTATTCTATTAAAACGTTTGTACAATACATTTTATCTAAGTGGTAATCTCAACTAGTTTGAAGGTCTTGTTTGGATGATTTCAAATAGACATCCTGTTTGCCCAAGTAGGGAGTGTGACGAATGCCGAAACTTGAAGCTCGTATCGAAGGCTTAACAACGTTGAACTGTTAAAAAAGAAGTAAAGACTAAACAATTAATCTAACATATTAATATATACAAATGGATAACACAACATACAATTATGTATAAATCAGTTATCAAGACAAGTTCTTATGTTTGAGTTTATGATGACTTTAGCTTTTGGCCGCGTCTCTGGACTCATGTCTGTCGGTTATCGTGCTCTATAGTAGCTTCGATGTTATTTTAATTTCTGATCCTGCTTACAAACTTTCCCATTTATAATATTAGTAGGATTCAATAATTATGAAATTATATTTTATTATCTGTACTCATTTCATGTTTGCTGTAGCAAGTACAATAACTTTTATGGTACAGTATTTTTCGTGGAAGCTTTTATGTTTCACAGGACACAAGTTCAGCACTGCAAAAGGCTGTGTACTTGTCTTCATGGTAAGTAAAAGAAAAGTGACATAATTATATATCCAAATTGTCTAATTATAGACTTATGATTGTCATTTTTTTTCGTCTTAAAGCTAAAAGAGCTCGTAATCAATAGACAGGTTTTAGGAAACTCTAAACGACATCCGACACCGGCGTTCTATCACGGCCTTAAATTAAAATGTCAATAACAACTTTAGATTATTGCAAAAAGATTTAACTTAGTCCACAAGATACGATTAAGAGGCTTTCACATTATACGATCCGATATCGGTATCGAGCGCCGTTACGATATCGGACGAAGTAAATTATATGTATGTGTCAGCTCTGATATCCAATATCTGGCCGGACAATATGGAAGACAGATATCGCATCGGGTTATTTGGAAACGCTCTCATTAGGTATAGTCGAAAGAACACTACTATGTTATTACTCAACAATTTCTGAAAGTATGAAATAGTATCCACAACAAAATAATGAATAAAATAAAATAAAAATAAAATAATGAATGTTATGAGTACAGCGATACCGTACAGTAAATTTCTGTTCAACCTTGAGTTTTACAAGACACTACCTATGCTAATTTTAAGCCTATCTATCTAAAGAATTATATTTGAATCGAAATATTTATTTATTAAACCAAAACAACACAATGAAGTCGAATCAATTTTCTTATTTTCCTGTGTGTAACTTTTATTAATTTTAAATAAACCTCTACGGATAATTAATCAATGTTTAGGTTTATAATTCTATGCAAAGTAATGATAAATAATATAAGAGTATGAGTGAATAAGAGCGAACCTTTTTTTCACAATACGTGTTAGGTGGTGGAACCAGTGGCGGCTGCAAGGGCTTTCGGGGAGCTCCAAATGAGAACGACGGCTTCGAGAGCTTAACGTATTTATAATTTGGTTCGTGCGAACCTGGGCCCGGTATATCTGGCACGGGTATAGGCCGATAATTATTGCCGAATGAATACTTCGGTGGTTTCCTGAACAAAACGATTGCTACCGTTATAAATGGTTTTAGAAATTAATGGTTTATTATCACATTTATTATGCTTTGGTTTATATTTTCTTTTTCTTTTGCAGATAATTATGGGAGTAAAATTATATTTTTTGAAAAAAAAATTGCATTTCAGATTTCTTTGTTTATTAGGGCGAGATTCTTTGTTCTTTCCAACTATGGCATGTATAGAGGGTATAAGAATATCTGTAAGCATTATTGGGTAAATAACATAACAGGATACGCACTCGGTATTTGAATACCTCATGTATATGAGGAAAACGGAAGGACTGTCTACTCTTGGAATAATTGATAACTAAACAGATTTATATAGAAACAAAAAACGGCACACATGTAGGAAAATCGTTTATATCGTACCGTTTCTGACTTGGACTCGGTTACTTTGTTTATAAAAGGACGTGTAAAGATTAGTAGATATGTAAAATAAAATTTAATATCTTAACTATCAGGTTAATTGAAATCTAGTCTCTAGGTTTGTCATCGGTACGATTTAGTCGACAAGTTGTTTATATTGTACCACTGGTATTTAAATCGTACCAGACAATAAAGTACTAAATAAAAGAACAAGGAAAACTTTAAATAAATTATTTATTTTTAGAATTATAAAGTAAATTGGAACGATTAGTCTTCGACGATACTTATTTATCATGAAATGTGACTGTATTACTTATTTATCATCACACATATCTGTAATCAAACATTACTATAATACTAATAAGATATTAAAAAAAGAACAGTTTTTATATAGTCGTGTTATCAATTGCTGTCGCAAATATTTGGATTGCAAGTGCATGTCTCATGCAGCCACCTATGGCAATGAACACATTGAATCCATTACACCTTTGGGCCATGGACATTCTTGTCATAGAAGAACGATTGCATTTTGCTCAAATATTATATGGTTCATGTTTAATCATCGTCGTCCAGTTGCATAATCGTATCTGATGATGGAAGGTGATCGTTTTTGTTTGCAACGTTTCTCTTTTTCTTTGGTCTTACCAGTAACTTTATTTCCTTTTTTTCCTTTTTGGTGTTTTTTGGGTCAAACAACTCTGCCATTTTTTGCTTTAGTTTTGTTTTGTTTCCTTTTCTTCTAGTTTTTTTTTGTAAGAACTCTATGTAATTTCAACTGCTTGTCGTATAGCATTTTTTTAAGTGTGTTTTTTGCCAACGGTGACAAAATCATAATTGTTTTAGCTAACGTGATGTCAGAACATGTACTTCAGCAAGAGTAGTAATCTTTTTTTCTTTCGGTCTCTCCTTTTCTTTCGTTTTCTGTCTGCTTTCTTCTCCTTAAGATCATTAATTATATTGTTGTCAGACTGATTTTGAAGTATTAAAATAATAAATAATATATATAGCTGATTATTGTATTTGTTTAAAACTAGTCGGCTAAACCGTACCGTACTATTAAATGAACCAGGTAAGTTTTTAATTATACAAGTACAACGACATAACCTCAAAACTTAGACACACCACACAAATGCACAAAAATCTAGTTTAAGATTGTAGTCATATAACGTAAACTGCATAGTTCAAGCTTACGTTTATCACGTGTTATATATATACCTTATAAATCAACATCAAAATTAACATTAAATACCAAAGGAAAATGTTTTTTACTTTCACACAAAATTCACGTTAGACGTTAACTTAAAATGGTGATGGTTGGGGGCAACACTAGAGCATACTTTGGTGTTGCCAGCTTAGAAAAAAGTCATTTAACGGAAAATCTAGGGGTGGTACAATTTAAAAAGCGGTACGATTTAATTGCCTTTCCCCTATCTATCGCTTTTGTCTTTTAGTTTTATTTTTGTACTTGAAAATCTTGGACAAAAAATATATATATGTATATATAAGAGAAATAAGGATAATAATAACTTACTTCTTAGGTATGGGTGGTAGATAAAGATTGGGTGGTGGGGTCCATTGATCCCAAGGTTGGTATGGTGGGCGAGCCTTTGGCATCGCTGTGTAAGCCGGCGTTCGTTTATATCTGGAATCACCTCGTGGTACGTAGGTACCAGGTCCTGGAACCTTCGTTCTTGAAGAGGGAGGTTCGATTTGTGGAGATATAAAACTGCCCGGAATTCTAAAGGGACCTGATTTATAATTTAATTATGACGACACGATAACAAGAGCATGACAATATAAAAAACATGTGCTAAAAAAGATTTCACAAACTGGAAAAGTATTAAAACTTTCTAAAAACATCACAAAATTTCCAAAATTTCTTAAAAAAAAACTTTATTAATATTGGGGACAGATTCTGATTTTCCTTTAAGAATTTTAGTATTCCAGACGAATTTAGTGATAAGGTACTACGAGAGTGAGACACAGAACAGCCAGAATGAGACACAGAGTCGTTTTAAGATTCTTTCAAGTTATAAAATAATAGTAATATATTTTTGTCAGATTGTAATTTAGTCTTAACATATACAGAATAAAATACAACCTTTTGAACCAATTCCACGTACGTCTAGCATTATTGCATTGTTCCTATAAGGTGGTTTCACAATCAGTTTGGTGTTGTAACCAAATGTATATGCTGGCATTCTTTTTATATGAGAATACCCTGGACCACCTGAAACAGAAGACGTGCAAAAATAATGGATTGACAACGTCTAGTTAGTATAGTAACAATAGTGTGCTTATATAATATAAATGTGCTTCATAAATACTTCTTGTACGTTTATATCTTACAAACTAATTATCGGATTTTAATACGGTTTAATAATAGAGAGAATGATTCGGGAGGAAGGTTTATATGTATAATACATATGCATGTTACACATATAACTATATTACAGTAGAGAAATACTGTGAATTTTAAAGATTCACAACCGTGCGAAGTCAGAGCGAGTCGCTTGAGTACTATAATGCGATTGTGTATACGAGTATCATGTGAGGCGATATTTTGCCGTTCATTTTTTTTATAATAAGGACTAGAAGTAAATGGTATATAATTTCACCAATCACTAAAAACTTAAGAAACGAATAAACTAAAGCTAAAAACCTTACAGTACAACTCTGGTGTCTCATAATGATCTGGGCCGGGCATTGATGCTTCTTGTGATATAGTATTTTTCCGAACCGTAGGGTTTAATACTTTCTGTCTTACAAGCCTTTCTCTGCACTGCCATCCCCACGGCATTGTTGATATTTACTATGGTTAAAACTACGTAAAATATACTAAATTACAATTCAATGATAAAAATATCAACATGAACACGGCTTGCCATTGAAAGATTACGAAAAAGATGTCAAATATAGTTGTGTATTCCTTCCATTCGGCCAGGGATGGTTTTATAAATACTGTGTAAAAAGGAGTATGCATATCATAGCTTTGAAATAAAGGTCGCGATAACATTTAGAGATAAAACGTTACGAACGTTGGAATCAAGAGAGCAAATAAAAACTCAGTGGAAATTTCCACGGTCCAGGAAATTGAGCTGCACCGGATATCGTCGCACCGGAACGACGTGCGACGGAGGAATGGCTTCCGGCCGAGGTGGGCCTCTTTCATTATTCTCCCATTCTTTCACATTTCAATTTTGAAATTACCGTCGTGGTTTTTCATATTGCCATTTTTTCGATTAGCTCTTGGCGCGTAGCAACTAATTATGAAGTATGATCAAGCGTGTGTTATCAATAGTTGTAAGTGGTTTTATTGTGGCATGTTTATACATGTAAGTAAATGCCGATCCCCACCGAGACTCTACCCTTACTGTGGTGGTTTCACTTTAATAGTTAGAAAAGATGGTCCGAAATATGTCAACGTTTTTTTCAATCAATGTCAATGGACTTATATTTTAATGACGAATACCGAGTGCTTTATATATTTTACATGTAGATTGTTTACAGAGTGGAAACATTACCTCATTACAAATGTCATCAAAATTTACTCTTTTTTTTCAAGATCAAATAAAATTTTAAATAGATAACATTACAGTATTATTTTTTCTACTAAAACTGTAGATTGAGCATTTGTCAATGTAGCAATAGCTAACTGAAATTAAAAAATAGCCAGCATTATTTGAAATTACATTTTTAGAATTAATGATAATTATTAATCCTATAATATAAATAATAAATAAATAAATATTTCGGATAATTTACACACAAAAATTAAATATTTATTATTAACCTTTGTTCAGGTGTGGACGGCGATTACGAAAGTACAGGCAGAAATGTTTAGCAAGGCTAACTTTTTTTACTTGTACTATTATATTTACATCAAAAGTACCATTTCCCGATATCGAATAAATCCATTGTTGTGGAAAATTAAACTTTAGTCGTTCGGTTGGAAGCCTTTAAGCCTTTTAAGAAAATCATATTTGCTAGGAATCCGTACACAAAGATATTGAGAGGGAATAGCCAAAGAGATTTTGAAATACGTAATAACTGAATCGTGAATAAACCAATAGTAGAAGGTTATAGATTGACCCGCTTCCCTCTCGTAATTTATTCATGTAAGTAATGGAAAATTAAAAACGAAAACGGGGCAATATGGCGGATAGTGGGGCATTCATTATTCAGACCATATTGCCGGGACATGTAGAACGCGGGTTTTATAGATCCTGCCATGAAAGAGCTGCTGCTTCAGCAGTTATTGCTGCTGTTATACCATAGTATAAATTTAGTGAACAACGTTGTTCGACAATCGGTTATAAAGAAAAAAAAACTTAATTTACTTGAAATATGTTTTTAAGAATTATCCTTATAGATATTGTAATATCTCCATTTTATAGTTATTCAGTTCAATGATAAAATACATCATGAATTTCAACTGTAAATTTAACTTTATTTTATAGCATATTTCTGCTGCAATATCAGTTTAATGAAATATCAAAAAACTCTTTAAACACATTATTTTAGGACTCAGAAATAAGCTTATAATCAGTACACAAGTTATGTCAGCTTTTGATATTGCTGATATTTTATTCACCATGAATTGTTATTGCTTGTTGGATTAATGAATATATATTAGAATGAATTTCGGTTCCTGATTAAGATCATAATCAACTTAAAGAGTCTTATAGGTAACCTTTATCAAAAAAGATCACACAGCAACACATTTAAAAACAATTATTTGCGGTTCATGCTGAAAATTTGATATTAAATAAATGCATATATGTCAACACACATACAGAACTTACACATTATATAACTGTGGATACAAGGACAAGACCTTGACCTTTACTTCATACTCAAAGCGAATATTAAACGGAAGCAACTACCAACGAAATGCAAATATTCAGCGTGGAAAGCATGCATAACAAAATTGTTCGTACCCCTTCTGTTTGTGTAGTGCATCCCAAATAAAATGGCAAAAGTAAATACAGTTTTGTATATTATATGGTTTAATAAAAGTACTCTTCTACCAAATTTATTGGGTAGTCACTAAAATGAAAGGTTAATAATTGATTATTTTTACGTATGTCATCTTATGTAGATAGTATGCTTTAGTGTTAAAAAATCTTTTTTATTTAAATAAAATACTATAACTCACACATATATATACATCGATGTAAATAAAAATGAATCACAAAAATTTATGTACGCACATAACTTTCGATAGACTGCACCAAATTCGATAATTCTTTTTTTATGTGTTTGTTATTGTCAGGATAAAGTTTGTATAGTGTATAGGTGTATACAAAAAGAAAAGAAAACCGGAAGTGTTATATTTTCTTAGTCATATACATTGCCACTCTGCGGTAAGTTAACACGGGCTTACTAAACTAAGTTTTTTGGTTATTAAAAAATTTTTCTCGGCAATGCATATGGCGGTATGAAGTTCATCGGGTCAGCTAGTATTATATAACTCGGTTATGGTTTTAATGTTTTTTTTAGATTGCTGCCATAATTCCTCAACTGTGTCTTACGGAACACATAAGTATAATCCAAAAGTGGTGACCACCATACGCATTGTGAATTTGGACAACGCAGCATGGTGACAAACAACCATGGCGGCCTAGTTTTCAAATAAGGTTAGTTTTTTATTTATTAGGTGAGGTTACCAGCGGCCCAAGCTCACCCTTTTCACCGGAGCCAGTGGAATATTTCAGAGAAATGACATACAACACCGTCTAGTACCAAACTAAGCAGGGCTTATACTATGGGCACTAGGCAACGGATATTAATACATACATACTTTTTTTTGTAAATACATGTACAGAGAAAACACCCAAACTCAGAAATAAATATTTGCAGATCATATAAACATTTGGTCCAATCCAGGGAACTGATTAGAACTCGAAATCTCAAGCACACCATTTTGCCTAAAAATGACTGTATTGTTATTTACTCCTTCGGTTCTCTGAGCCGTGACACCGCGTATAAGGTTAGTTAACACAAGTGTGACACTAGTCTTCTTAGAAAATTTGCCACTTCGTTGCCTTTCGTATATTTGCGGTTCACTAAACTTTATTACATCTTTGTTTAGGCGTAACATCCAACTAACGTAAGAACAAGATAGGGTTGGAGTATGAAACTGATAAGGTTGTGTTTTAATAATAAAACACGTGTTTCGCTTTATCTTATGTTAGCAGCAAATTGTTCATTCATTATCTATGACCGTTGACAAAAAGTATGTTACATGTGAACATACATGTTAGTAAGTATTTTATCTTAAATTATTTTTGAAGTGAATAGTCATGGAACTCACTCACAAGTCAAAACCTTTTTTTGTTTAGTTATTTTTATGAAGGAACAAGTCATTGTATTTTTTTATCTGGTGATTATTTTTAACCTTTATTTGATATTAATAAGAGTAAAACGACCTTTAGCGTCAGTTTTAATGTCATACTGTCATTCAAAACTGGATGAAATTTCATTGAGTTAAAATTTCCTTAGTATCTTCTTGTTATTTTCTTTATAAAGAATTGTACAACAATATCAGCGTATTACGGATATTTTAAGAATAGTTTCTGTTTATTTTAACGATATTTAGGGAAATAAACCTAAGTTTAGACAACAATAAATAAAACTGAGCGTAAAAATAACTTCGTGAAGTCTGTCGCACTTGATAAGAATAGTATTGCACAATAAAGTAGTCCATTATTCTTCTGTACTACTCGCCGACTATAAAAGATCGCATTGTGCCTCATCTGATACGCTCTTATACGGTTTGTAATACTTTTGTTTTACGCCATGACTCTTATTATATAGATTTTGTGAACAATTTACACCATACAGTTTTTCTCATCACTCAATGTTCGTTCACTTCGTTTAAGCAGCTTTTATTAAATTTGTACCTTAACATCAAAGTTTGTACCGTAGTGCAATTGAAACTTTTTGATCAACGTTCAAAGACAATCGAAAGAAAAACAGAGAGGGACAATGAAGTTAAAAATCAATAAAAGAGCTCGACTCGGCAGCGTTCAGCTTAAATTCCCTGAAAAAAGTTGCCAGTTGAAATTGACTTTCCCTGTTCAAGGCCTAAAGTTACAGTATGCTTCAGTTACCCGTAATATAGCTGACCCAATTCGGTATTAGTGTTATAGCCATATACCTAGCTTTTAGTGCTGTCATCATATCCACTCACAGTTAGTTTATCTTGTTTTATTTTGAATTATTATATTCGATAATATAACTGACACAGTCTCTTCATTACTAATATATGACCAATGCATCTTATTGTTATAAAGCCCTTTTTCATACCAAAAGTAGTGCAGTCTTGAATAAATCTGAATTAAACTGAAATTATTGAATGAAAATATTATTTGAAAGATTAAATATTATTTTAGGAGTAAGTGATGAGAGAAGATAATTTTTTTATTAAATATTATTTTAGGACTTCAAAGACCCATATATGGTATGTTTTTTGTGTCATTTATGAGCCTATCGATTTTAATCAAGCTTTCTAAATGAAACACTTAGGTAAAGATAAAATTAAAGATAAATAAGTAGACGCATATTTATAGCGGAAAGTCTGGTCCCTCCAATCATTTTTTTATTAATTATAACCGCCCAGAAAGAAAAACCATATTGAAATATGAGTCGTATTAATTGATACATAAAATATAAATGTTGAGAATCATACACTGTTTAATTTGTAATCCCTCCTAAGTGCACCCTCAAAGCACTCAAGATATATTTGCTCTAAATTTAAAATCTCTTGGGCAATCAGCTTAGGTTATGCGTTGTCTGGCAGGCAGCCAAACATGGTACTTCTAGTTTATTCGGACAGATTCCACTTCTGTTCGAGTTTGATACAAATTAGTGTCCCTTTAGCAAGTGCATGATGTCATTTTATTATAAAGATCATAAAGCAACCTATCTAATACTTTTAAACGAGTAATTCTTATTAAATATATAGAATCTGAATCTTGGAAACGGCGCCAACGATTTTCAAGAAATTAAATATGCAGGGGTTTCGGGGGCGACAAGTCGATCCAGCTAGGATTTATTTTTAGAAAAGCAAAGTTTGTACTAGTATCTATACACAGTAGAACACAAGTCAATAATGATTTTCTGCGTACATCAGTTAATTGTTGAGGTCGATGTTCTCCACTCATAATTTATTTATTGAACATAATAAAGCAAGCGGTAATTTATTAGCGATTCGTAAAACTACTTAAAGCCTAATAATAACTAATTACGTATAGTTGTTATTTAAGCGTATTTATATATTTTATAGCTCCGTCCTCTTCACTGTCACCGTTAACAACCAGCGCCTTCTAGCTTAGCAGATGTCAGTTGCTAACATTTCACCAATTTCTCGTAGCGTTTCGTAATCTAAATGATTGCGGCGTATCACCTGACACCTGACAACCTGAAACGAACCGTATTCAAACGGTTTGGACAGTGGGATAAAGTAGGCCAAAACTTTTTGAAGAATGACCTGTGTCCAGTAGTGGACTATTAAAGGTTGTTTACTATGGTGATGTATGCAAATATGCATGTTATTACTCGACTGAAAAGGAAAGCTGCTTGAAATTATTTTGTTAATATGTCGTTAGGTTCGTCGTGGTAAACTAAGTGTTCTTAGATTGGTGACGCAAAAAAGACAACATGAGGACTATTATTCGCTATAATTTAAAGTAAAAATATATTATTATATTTTTTATTTTGAATTCTGCTTTATGGGTATCAAATTAGTGGACTTCTCATGACGATCTTAAAATGGCTTATCATGTCCATATTTTAATGTAGAATATGTCATTTGGGTCAAAATTCTTTTTAATGCCCAATCATTCAATGCTAAATAAAATTAAATAATATATATATATATATATTTTAAAATATATCATCATCATCAGCCCATCGCAGTCCACTACTGGACATAGGCCTCTCCAATTTCAC
The DNA here is from genome assembly GCA_003709505.1 of Hyphantria cunea. Classification (NCBI taxonomy): domain Eukaryota; kingdom Metazoa; phylum Arthropoda; class Insecta; order Lepidoptera; family Erebidae; genus Hyphantria; species Hyphantria cunea. The sequence continues at coordinate 2,040,406 of PKRV01002605.1, read as the reverse complement.
GCCACTTAGTTCGATCTATGGCTTCTCGCATCCAGCTCCTGCCAGCCGTCCCGCGCAAATCATCGCTCCACCTGGCCTGTGGACGACCTACACTACGTTTGCTGAGACGCGGTCTCCACTCAAGAACTCGTTTACCCCAACGGTTATCGGTTCTTCGGCAAATGTAAAAAAAAAAATCTAAAATATGTGTATGTAATATAATTCATTATGGTTCGATTTATAATATACATATATTTGTAGCGATAGCTGTACTGAGTAACTTATTTGCGGCAAATAATATAATATACCGGAGAGTGGAAAAAATTAAATCAGCAGAGAATTGTAATACGGAACATATTAACTGCAACAATCGGGACTTATATACTTATATTCGATAGAATGATTCAGTATAGATTATTTAGTGGGTCTCAACTTTTGCAGTCAATATGTTCAGTATTACATTTATTTTTTCAGTGTTTGTATTGAATTATAATTAAATTATTTCAATGTTTTGTAGTCATTACATTGCTCTCTCAACTACTGGACTGAACTTGTTTTTTACAAGCTTTTATTATTTATTTAATTTCACCTGTTCCGATGCTTGTCTGTAATCAAATCTTGAAAGTTAAATTTGATCCACTTCCCGATTTTCGATTGAGCTGAAATTTGAAGTATAGCTTTTGTTCTGATGACAATGCAATTATATACAATATGTATTATTATTAATACAAAATGGCCGCCGTAACAAAATGGCGGCTTACATATTTCTGAACAACCTATCTAATATGGGTATCAAATGAAAGGCAATTTTTTTAATAACAAGTAATAAGTTTATTAAAAAAAAATCATTTGTTTCTTTTCAGTTTTTATTTAAAGTTATTATTAGTTATTTTAACTCAGTTGGGTTTTTTATTTTTTTAATCTATTTTTTTACTTATTGACTCTATTCCATTATTTTAATTTCTGAGAAGAATAACATTGCTAAAGAAATTTATATAAGTCTATCTATCGTTGTTCTCATACATATAATCTAAATATTAAATAGGTTGTTTTAAAAAAGTCGTGTATGTGATCTCGCAGCAGCCTCTCGTATTCGCCACAGCAAACAATTTGCTACATTGAATAATTAAGTACATACCGAATTACTTTTCTCTTTCAGTTAGTGAATCATATTTCAACAGGTCGTTTTCATTAATTGTTACAGGGTCAATGTGTGTTCTCATAAAATAATGAAAATAAAGTTTCCACAATTTACCTTGGTCTAATTCAATAAAATATTTTGTCACAAATGCTATTCTTCCTGATCAAATGCTATTCACATGTGATTTCTCATGACAGGTCAGTTCTAACTGGCCTAAGTCCTAACACCGAATATCGTAGGTGCGGGCAGGACTAGGTGTCTTCGAGAATTACCGCAGTGCCTGTGCCGAAGAGGCGCTCATAGCCCAGTTGCACTCGGTAATTAGAAACAATCAGCGAGGGTAAGCAACGACGGCGCGGTTAGTACCTGGATGGGTGACCGCTGGTGGCATGTTACCATGAGCGTCTCCGTGATTCGGAGGTCACGTTAAGCAGTCGGTCCCGGTTGTTATCATACAATAACAGTCGTGAAGCTTAGTTGGAGGCCTTCGGGCGGCTTAAAAACATCCAACGGCAAGATTTACGTAGCCACAACCTATTCTTGCCAGTCCCCAACCCGCACTTGGCCAGCGGGGGACGTATAACCTTAACTCTCTCCTGAAAGGAGATCCGAGCCCAGCAGTGGGACATTATGGGTTGTTGATTGATTGACTGTACCGAAGACCAACGTCTGACCAAATTTATCTTTCCCTTTCAAATAGTTGTCAAGGTTAAGTTTGGCAGGATACGAAAAAAAAACGCAGTTTAGTTATCACTAGTCATACATGTTTTGTTCTATCAGATTTGCAAAAATGCAAATTTACCCATATGAAACCACTATTATTTTAAAACGATTTAGTAGGAAGTTAAAACAAAATATGCTTTAAAATTGTATATTTTTATGAATGCAAACTCTTGGTTTCTGTAAAGATTTACCGGGTTAGGCCAATCTGTAATATTAATTATACCTATAACTTTGTTTCCGCACGATTATATATTTTTAACATACGGGCTCAGCTTCGTTCCAGTTAATATAAATTTCATCAACGAAATTAGGAAACGAATGGGGTGTGTCGAGCGGAGTTATGCTACGGTCTCACAGAAAAGCGGTGTTAAACAGCGCTTGCGCTGTGTCACTGAATGAATGAGGATACCGAAGAACCAATAACCCAAACCCTCCCCTCATCCCCTTCTCCATCCTCCAAAGGCCAGGAACGCACTTGGGATGCTTCTGGTGTTGCGGGTGTCCATGTGCAGCGGTAATCGCTTACCATCAGGCGATACGTCTGCTAGTTTGACCCCATTTCAGCAAAAAATAAACTCTCGAAAACAGTTGTTATTTTTGCAAACAATTTTAAATTTGTTTTTCCATGAATGTGTTACGTAAAACAAGTAAGTAAGCTTATAATGAAGTGCTTAGGTTCTGTACACCTATCAAAGACTGCGCGGTTACCGCAGTGGCTTGGTTTCACTGGTTCAAACCACAAGTGACAATACTTTGCGTGACACAAATTGTTGTTCTGAGTGTGGAGTTATTTTGTATCCTTTAATGAATATTAGGACTTAGGACTCAAGAATTGTTTTTTTTTCAAAGAAGAATCCTTATAGGTTTGCCATAACATATGCTAGACAGTTGTCATTTTGAAGGATAATATTAATCACGCCGAAAAATTGGTAAATTAAGGTCTTGAATACACAGTTTTTCAGGGTGTTATTTTATTACATTTATCCCGCACTTTATGGTACGGATAGGTCTTTCACTAACATTACGGAAGAATGAAAACTATTTTTCGATTCAATGATCTGTTAAGTTAAAGTGCGACTTTTGTTTGAGTGAAAACCTCCCACTCCCCTTTTTACAAGCACAATTGTTGGCTTATAATATCAATCTAAAAAAATGGTGTTATAAATAATAGACTAGAAGAAAAGCCATGACAGCTCTTTTGGTTTGATTGCGGAGATTTAAGAGTAGTAGTTAGCTAAATCTAGCACATTGGCCTCTCCCATTGCACGCCACTCTGATCGAATTTGAGCTTCTCTCATCCGGTTTCTTCCAGCATCAAAATATTTTTGTGTAAGATGCCCACAGGTAACATGAAATGAACCTTTCGAGTGAGCATTCTATGCAATGAAATAGGAGAGATCTATGTCCAACGATAGACTGAGGAGAAGGCTGATAATATTGAAAATAAGTACAGATTTAAAATTATAAAATTAAGGGAAATTGGATGCTTTGATGACTGTTCTTTGGAGATTTATTCAGACACTGCATGGGATTCGATATTTACTTAGATTAATTTTAAAAAATGTATGCGTGGTATGTATTAGCAGAAATTTACGAATAAGTTTTGTCAACTCAAAATGAAAACAACAATCTGTAAAGAAAAGATTAGATTTGGCTATTATTCAAATTATTTCATTATTTTTAAGTCAAGTTGAATATAAATACAACAAATGTATTCGCAAATAAAGACAAATCAACTGCATTAATTTAGTACTGGATTGGGACTCCATACATTCGTAATCCAATATCGATGTTTCTTTTCCCAAGGGCCATTTTATCGGTATGCTTTATTATAAATGTGAAATTTATCTTTCTTGTCCTACTTCATTTTGTTACCTAAATATACTTTTTCATTCTTTAGCCTTCTATTAAATGAAGGGTTATATTTTTCAATTGTATGTGAGTGGCAAGGATTAACCGAAAGAATTTGGTAGAATTTGTCATTTTTACTGCTACGGTATATTTTATTAAAATTCTAGCCATATAGATGTTGTTATACCAGTATTGTAGTGTTGGATTTAGGGGACAATCATTTGTAAGAATCACAAACTGTTGTCCTGATTTTGGATGTTCTTTGTGCACATGGTTTCAATGATATTTGTTCTTGTGTACATTATTCCTTCTAAACAGACAGACTAACAATTTATATTTACATATATACAGAACTAATTATTCACTCAGCTGTAGTGTCATGACTGCACTACAATAATCTTCATCTCAATAGTATAGGTGTACCTATTGAAACGATATTATGTCCCTAGGTATCTAATAAGACAGTTGCATGCTGTGCGATCTATTGAATTAACGTCACGTGACTTGATTAGTTAATTAGAAGACATGAGTTCTACAATGGTTTACACAAACATTGTATATGTGCACCTTGTATGGAGGAAAAACACAATTAAAATGAAAATTTGTGTAACTTTAGTTGTAACCTTAAAGTACGCTATAGTATGTAACCACAAGACCGTCCTATTTATAAAACTGTAAGACAAAAATATAAAATAGTAGGTCAGTGTGTTTTCTCTACGAATAAAGTCCATTTCAGTGTCCTAGAAGAAAACAAACAAGTATCGCTAGTCTGACAAGAATTGTCATTACCGTTTCTCTGTTGATATTGTCAACTTTTGAGCATAGGACCAGGATAAAGCACCACGCAATTTATTGGACAGTATGGCTGTTAAATTATATAACATTCATTAAGCAAATAGTAAAACAATCTGATGGTTAGCAATCATTTTTGATGTCCTTGTTATTATGACGCTTTGATCAAACTATACATATTTTAGGACAAATTTTAATTAAATAAATATATAAATAATAAAACATTTTTGAGAATCTTCAATGTGATATATTTTATCCTTGCTACCTCTGATAGCTACCACAATCAAGAATTTGTGTATAGGTCCGGCGTCTATCAAATTAAATCTACTCAAGAGAAGTTATCTTGACGGTTATAAATGGCAAAAATAGACCTGAGATCCAGAATGTAAACTTATCTATTTAATAACTAAAAAAATCGGTCTCGGAAACAGACTTATATGTCAGATAACCATGTATATTTTTCTCTTTTTCTCTCTTTAAAAGACAACTCCCGCATTAGGAATATACATTCCTGTGTCGCAGGGATCTTAACAAACATACATGAAACGGACACAAAGTACAGCCAGACTTAGAACAACAATTTATGGATCACACAAAGTGTTGTCCTATGTAGGATTTGAACCCACAACACTTGGCGCAGTTGGAAGTGGCGTGGCGACCACTGAAACCACTAGGCCAATAGTGTTGTCATATTATATTCTTGATAAAAAAGAGTAGAGCCTTTGATTAAGAGAAATTAGAAAAAAATATTTTAAAAGAATTCTGTGAGGGTATTGTAACTGGAACTTTTCTAATTTAAAGACTTCAGCTCAGAATACAGCACTAAATTTTTTGAATGGTTTAAATCCAAGTTTACGTTCCTAATATCCTGTGGCTTTTACGTTCTCTTATGGAATTCCTGGCAAGTTTGAGATTAATGGAGTTCATTTCTCTCTTTACATATCACGTTAGATAATGAAATACATTTAAATATCTTTAAAACTAATCTGTAGTTTACTAGTGACAAGGTAAGAGTTATAATAATATTTATATTCCGATAGTCGATCCTTGTTATAAAATCTTTGCCTCGGCAATTCGAATTCTAAGCTTTGTTGTAGATTTACATTCTCATGCTAAAAAGATGTACCTTTCCCTTAGTTTCATGTGTCCTAATTTACAATTCTGAAAGGCTTATTTTACACATTTTGAATTATATGTTTGCCACAAGATTCTGGTACATTAAGCGTATCTCTTTGAATGATGTACACAAAATAATAACATAATGGAACATTGTGGCTTTTTCTATAGAAGTCTGCTGTCTGCGATCATAGACCGTTGTCTATGATTGAACTAAAACGTGCTGAACGACGAACGTGGACTCATCCCAACTGGCTTTGATTCCTGAGGAAGGACATAGGCTACTTTATATAGCGATAACCAACATACACGCGGGCGCAACCGCGGAGAAAAGCTAGTTGGTTCTAATTCAAGAAATAAAACCATTGGCATGTCTTTTGAAGGTTCATTCAAGGAATTTTTATTCAATACATTGATTTTTTATTTTTATTCACTTGCGGTATCTCATTAGTATAATATAATTATAAACCCTCACAAATATCAAAATTATCTTTGAAGTAATTTTTGTATTACGAAATTAATGAAGCCGTTCTGTGAACGTAACGATTCAAAAGGCAAAAGGGTGCGTAGAAGGGTGGTAAACGTGATTGCTTATAAAATAAATATACAATATTTTCTTGTGAAGTTTATTCGAAAATAAATTTAGAAGGTGAAATATTCAGATATGCTAGGATACAAGTACGTTTTCTTTTGAATTTAAGTAGTAAAACTTTGATAGCACTGCTAATGTTCACTATTCATTGTTGTTGGTAAATCTACTATTCATTGTGCTTTGATAGCACTACTAAAATCCAGTATGTTAGTAGTGGTCAGTCTTTTTATGTTAAGTTTCACCACAGCTATGTAGAAAAAGCGCTACAGTTTAGATATCCTTAGAAATTATTCTAAGGGAAATATTTTGAGAGTTACTTTGTACATGTGATGGAATTAACTCGATCATATAATGGGGATATGCGATATATACAATAGCAATAATCCATTCTCATTGGATTAAGTCCATCACTCTTTCACCGAATTGATTCAGTCGATTAGGTTACACTAACTGTGGTAAGATACTGACTCAGACTTACGTTTATTGCTAAACATTAAAAGTTGATGTCGTCATTAAAGATTTAACCTACCGTATAGTAAAAACATGGTATTTAATCATATTTGTACTATACGGTAAGTGGATACTACCGCCCGTATCTATCTGCAACTCAAGAGCTTAAGAGCTTCGCTGTCTCTGGCTTCCGCTCAGAATCTTTGAGCTATAATAACCCTTATTTACTCGTTGAAGAGAGACGAAAAAATTGTAAGGTAAATATTCACTATTGGAATGAGAGAACAAATGAATAAATCATAATATCATTACACCAAAGAGTGATTAAAGCGTGTTATGTCTTTTTTTCATTGTCACAATTTAGTGAAGTCGTTTCACATGATGGCCATGATATAAATATTGCTAAGTAGTCTTGGTGTGATTGCCATTATGCGTTGTGATCGTTTTCCTAAGAATCGAGGCACGCATTTTGCGATGTGGACGTGTTATAGTAACCATAAGATGTTCAAGTTTGAAACTAATGAACACTACCTAGGAAAACATCTTTATATTTCGTCAGTGGTAACAATCAATATCTTAAGTGACAATAAGTTCGATACGTGAAGCTCCTCAATTGCTGAAGTCAATCAGCATCTCTGAGAAAGAACACGGTTGAGTAAATTACAACCACTCACTTAATATCATCAACAATAACGAATCTTAATTTAGTTGAAAGCCACCTAGAGTTGCGTATCAAATCTACCGAGGGCAACGAGACAGCAGATGTTACCCACAAGGGGCAACATTCGAGTAATATAAGTTTATTCCCAGTGAAACGAAGGCATCTTTATTACCTAGCTCCGTAACTTTTAAAGAAGTCGTAAAGGTAACAATGTCGCGAAATATTTTGAGTTTTTAATTCACTCTCAGGCCTACATCAGTCCTTTTATTTCGATTTCGATGTGAGAATGAAGACATATGTTTGTACACGTTATTAAAATGTGTTTCTGACTCTTTTAAGGTATCTAGATATCAGCCACATTGTGTGATGTTACCCTGAGTGAGTAATTACAACGAAATAGATCTGAAGTTTTAAACATGTAACCTTAAGACCTACTATAAAGGGCATCGAAGCAAATATCTAGTACACAAATGCGTTAAGGACGCTGTCTGTACACGCTTCTGTAGTGCACCCAGTATGATTGCAAATGTCTACACTTGATAGACGCAATCGTACTTCAAATATGCTGCAGAAAATACGAGTCAACTCTAATAGCCTTCAGATCATTATTTGTAATAAGCTGAATAGTAATAATAACAAACACTAATAACTTTCAAATAAAAAAAAAAATTGAATTAAGTTCTGAAAGAAATTATTCATATCCATTAAATTGTCTGAATTTATTTTAACAAAAGTGTTAGTTGTGAATCCAGCATTGTACAGCGCATAGCGTACTCTGCAATTTCACTGACAATATTGGATGGACGGCAACTGCAAGCTTACAATGTATATTGTGTGCCACATTAGTGTTCATCCTTACTTGCATAGCTTTACTATTCATGAGAGTTTGGTGCCAACGTGTATTTGGTTCAAATAAAAGGTACAAAACTGCGGCAGGAATCAGACACTAACATTAGCATACATAAACTCATAATTTATCTTTTCGTATTATGGTCAAGGGTTTAGTTATTAAGTTAACATTGCCATTGGAAATGGAGGTTCTAGTCCGAAGATGTATGTTTAAATTAACGAGAAGAACTTCATTCACTAATATCATTAATGTAAACTTAGAAATTCAAAATGTGCTTCATAAAAAATAGCACGCAACTCAATGATATAAAGTGTAGTTTATCATAATTATGAAACCAGGAAAAGGAAAGTGAAACCTAACCTAACCCAACAACACAGTGAACAGGTTTCCTGAATAAACGTTATTAATTATTATTGGTTCCAAAATTAGTTAGTTCACTTTCATAATGTTGTACTTGTAACTTTAGTTTCATAATACGTTTACAACTTCATACGATGCTGTTGAAACTCATTCTAACGGTTATATTAGTTCTAAACGATAAATGCTCTTAACAACCTATCCTCCACATATTATCTAATTAATTACGTGCTCAGACACATTTATTCTTTCACGTACTTTAAGAACTTATTTTCGCAAGGCAAAAGTATTTTTATATAAAGGCGAAGCGAATAAACGGGTTTATTGAGTTTACTGGAAAGCTCCAAGGATCAGGTAGGATACCTTGTAACTAGCGACTTTGGCCGATCTTTTGAATCCAATGATTCTGAAGGTGCTCAAACATTTGTATATTTATTGAATTATCTTTGTCTAAGAAACTTTTTAACTTTTTATCATTTTATGTATTTTGCTTTCTATTTTTATAGAATATAATAATAACTTCAAGCATGCCACAACCGACCGGTTCATCCCAAATTTGGTAGAACCTATGATAACCACACTTCTTGAAACAATTTCAAAATAGAAATATCACATATCCAATTGGTATTTTATCATACTGGCCACTTTGATGTAGAATATATCCACTTTGGTTAAGAAATCCAAATTCTAAACCTATTTAGCTGGAATTTTTTAGTTTCGAAAACAGTCGTTTGACTAACGATGTGTGTGGCGCTGGTGACACAAAAGAAATCACGGTACGTTTTTGGTTTCTTCATTTTCTTTCTGGAAATTTCGACCTTCATAACAAGCGTCGTGTACCGTCGGAGACCAGAGAGGAAAGCGAAGTATTAAAGTCTGTTATGGAAGCGGATCCATCGCAAATTTCTTCACAGTTGGCTTCAGGCTTCGCTGTGAGTGATAAAACTATTTTAATTCACTTGAAGCAAATAGGGAAAATAAAAAAAGCTTGAGCAGTGGGTACCTCATGAATTGAGTGAAGTGAACCAGCAAACACGAGTCGACTGCTGTCTTTTTCTCAAAAAAGTTACATATGAGTATTTGGTGAGCTTTCTCAAATATGGTCAAATGATTACGGGAGATATCTATCAACTGGAAACTATGATGGCAGAACTAGCTGCTAAATAACCGAGGTAGGTCAATCGCTCTAGACCACTGCTGCTTCAGGACAAGGCTAGACCACACACTGGACAACAGACGCCCGATAAACTAGGGGAGTTGCAAGTGGAACGTCAACAATATCCAGCGTTCTCCCCGGACCTTGCTCCAACAGATTTTTATTTCTTCCGAAATTTTGATAACTTCTTACAAGGAAAAATAACTATTTCGTATATGGCAAACCTCCTTCCTTTTTTTTAGTTAAGAGATCAATAAACTACATATGGGATGGCAAAAGTGCATAGATGTAGTGCTTAGTTATTTACTCTAATTGATAGTTGAACCCACAAATAACTTAGCAGGCAGAGTTAGTGACCATGTACCTAAAGTCCAATTATACCATGTCCACATAGTCCAAACAGTACAGATAACAATGCAAACATATTTTACGAAAAAAAAAGCCTTTAAATTCATTTCACACAAAATGTGAATTTTATATATGAACGCCTTATACAAATACATCACGGATACTTCACTATTACTTATTATTATATCCAGAAAAAGATAAGAACTTTCATTTCAAGTTCATATCTTTTTTATTGGTTTTAAATGAATATACTTGTAATTTTTTTATTGCCAAATGCTTATTGCGATTTTTTTAGGAGATACGTTAAAATCATAATTGAGACTTTTCAATCTCTAACTTGGTAAGTAAGTATGTAAAGATAATAATTAATATTTAACCGTCATGCCATACCAAAATTTCAGTTTTCTGGCAACGACGAAAAGTTACGCTTGCTAACTAAAGGTGCAGGTAGATTTGTGGGAACCGTGAAGTACTTTAGGACAGCGGACGTTGTAGCAAATCTTATGTGTCCCCAGGGTTTTTTTCCACCTTCCTAAACAATATCTGTCTTATCGTTGGACCGTTGTCAATATCTTTTAATATTTTCCTCTGACGATTTTGTTTAATAAATGTGAAAAAAAACGCGCCAACACAAGATCAGTGAGCTAGAGGCCGGTTTTGTTTTACTTGCTACGACGTGGTGGTAAAATTATCAGTATACACAATTGAACCAGACAGGTACAAGTACGTATTTCACTTAATTAATACAATTGTACTTATGTATACAATTGTAAAAGATGATGTAAATAATGCGACTCTGTCACTAGGTGTATATCCAATAAAGTTAGTATATGTTTGCAATAAAGAGTGTATCCTATACACAATATATACACTTCACTGCAAACATACATAAAACGGGCACAAAAAACATCGATACTCAGAACAACAATCAATGTGTGAATTACACAACGTGTTATCCCATGTGATGACCGAACCCACAACACTCAGTGTAGTAGGAACCGTCAAGATGAGCCAGGTGGTTTAAACCACTATACCATCCCTAATAAGTTAAATGCACTGTTCTTAAATACTTTTTGTTTTAATGAAAAACAAAAAAGAGCGCTCTCCTTCTTAAAATGTCGGCAATGTACTTGTGACGTCTCTGGTATTGCGGCAATCGCTTACCATCAGGCGATATGCCTGTTCCTTTGCACCCTATTCCTTAAAAAAGTGCCACAATAGCTTATATTGATTTTTAGATTGATATGTCATTCTCCAAGGTCCAATGTATCTCTATATCGAAATTTATCCAAATTGGGTCAGCGGCTTAGCTGCGAAAGTGTAACAGACAGACAGGCAAACCGAGTCACTTACGAATTTGTAACATATACTGCGATTTCTACAATAATGACAAATATTTCAAATTAAAATGAACTATGAACTTGCTAGATCAGATTTTTAGGACTTTCATACTATACTTCATCGAATATAATAATAATCATATTTTCTGACATCTAACACACAACGTCATATAGTCTCAAATTAAGCAGAATTTGTACTATGAATAATAGACAACTATTATATTTTCACTAACAATCTCTCAATTTGTGTTTGCATTGAGGTGAGGAAATAAATATTTTTTAGTGTACTACACTGCCAATTTTTGCAGAAATGGAAACATCATATTTTGCCAAAGTGAGTATATATTCGACGACAAGATTTCTATTGTAGTGTATGAATATTGTAGGTGTTCTGATTAGGAGCGTGTAACCGCGTCTCGTGATCATTAGACATACGGCTTTGAATATTCAGCAGAGCAATTACTAGTTAAATCCCTGGTGGCTTGTTGATTTACTCCACTACTACGAGAAATTTTCCAATATTGAACATAATATCATTAATTCAAACTCATTTGAGAAATAAAGTAAATGGTAATACAAGTTAAATGTATGTAAACTCTAGCTCTAAGAATTCAGCTATAACATCTGTTCTAGAAATTCTGTTCTTTCTGACACGGAAGAAGCAAATATATGTCTAGTCTTATTATTGCCCAGATCAAATAAATTTGGTGATGAGTCTAAGGGTTACAGTATTATTACTTAGGTAGAACTAGCAATTATTATTTCTCTCAATAAATCAAATGTTATATTCCGAGATATATTAATGCCTTTAGTTTTAGTTACCATTTAGCTGCGAAAGGCATGTGGCTAGTTGTTAGTATCATAACCTGGCCAGTTTTTTAATGGGAGACCACTTTTAAGACATTGAGATCCTACCGTACCTCGCAAAGCACGTTAAGCCGTCGGTCCCGGTTGCTAAACAATTATTCTGTGACAATCGTTCTGGGCAATGGAGCACTAAAAGTCTAGCAAGTCTTTCTACAAAACTTCGATATCACCTAGTACTTGGGTTGTAGAGGTCTGATTGCTGTCGCTTCGCATAAAAAAATGAATTTTAGCCATAATATAATAGACTTAAACTCACAGCATACCTAGTTTGACAATATATTTGGTTTCTACGATATGATGTCGGATTACTACACGATAATGTAACTACATCATAAAAATCTTAGTAATGGTCTGTTGAAAACGCGTCATCGTCTATTAACATGCTTATATTTGAGATGTTAGTAAACTTTGAGTAAATTATCATTTCGTTAATATACCCTGCTTGTAAGGAAGTTAGGTTATGATGTATGTCCCTGTGCAATATACAAGTATTAACATATTAATTGTAACTATATGATCCTCTTGGTACTTCTTCTTCTTCTAGTTTGAGTATATCCTATATATAATATGTTTCTATTTACAAAATAAGTATTTTATCAATAGATTTAGCTTTCATTCTACAAGCTATTATATACAGGTGTCCCAAAAAATCATATTATTTTATAGTTACTTTTATTTCGATCTTAAAAATAAATTGATATCATGATCAGATGTTTGCATAGTGACAGGGATGCTTATTATAATTACCGTGTTATTTGAGTCGTTATAATATTTGATGGTTTCAAGGTAGCAGAACCACGCTGAATTCAACACGAATGGGTCGGACTAGGGTGGTACTACACTCTCACAGAAGACCGATCTAAAATGGCAGCATTCGTGATGTCGTGTTGCGTTACTGAGTACGACACCGGAGGCTCAATGATGCAGACGCTTCTCAATAAGTCACCATGCTGCATTGTCAGCATTTGCAATAAGTGTGATGACCACTGCTATTGGATTCAGTTCATGCTTTCTATCAGCCAGAGTAGTCTTTTTGGCAGACTCATGTAAAAAAAAAGTTCCCTTCTAGATATAGGCTTCTCTTTAGAAATAAGTTTGTGATTTTTAGCCTATACTACGCAGTACAGATGAGTTAGTATCCTATGTCACCCGGGCCATTATTACAAATCTATTGGCACCTTATTCACTAAATCCGTTCCGTAGAACATACAAACATACATAGCCTGCCCTTCTATCCTACTATTACCCTTATTTTTGGCTTCCCCATAGATAGAAACATACAATTCTTTCTATATCACAAACATCTCTCCTGATTTTAAACACCCTCAGTCCTCTTTTAGATACTCATCGTTAAGGTTTTACTGCAGTCATCACTTTCAAAGAACGGTAGATATCCGACGCTTTTATTTTAGGTTTTAATTAGTAAATGAGTCTCAGATCTTCAGTGGCGAGTGCAAGGAATACAATAAAATCACTAAGTATTCTTTAACTAAAAATAAACTAATTTCGTTGCCTTTGAGTAAAGATGAAGTTAAAATTTTACTTTAACTTTAATTATATCATGGATTCTTCTTTTTCTTTTTCAGTTTCCATTATCTTGATATTGATTGTTAAAAAATCTATTTATACATACAATATGTTTTGTTGGTTGTTACTAACACAATAAGTTTTATTGCTTGATCAATGAAATTATATTAAAAATATATTCTCTATACCAATATATTCAGCTGAAGAGTTTGTTTGTTTATTTGCTTGAATGTGATAATCTCAGGAACTACTGGTCCGGCTTTAAAAATTATTTCAGTGTAATATAGACAATTTATCGAGAAAGTCTATAGATAATATATTATCACGCTAAAACCAATAGGAGCGGAGCATCAATAAATAATGTTTCAAAAACAGAGGAGACGTAAACGAGGTTCAGCTAGTTATAATACAAATTTGAGAAACATTCTTATGAGGGTGAGCAACCGTCTTTAACAGTCCACGAATAGACTAAGGACTCTTTTTAGAAAGGAGATTTTGGCCTACTTATGTATAATAACACAATGTCAACACAATAATTTTTAATTTTAATTATTGAAAAAAAAAATAATTAAACGCATTGTGGCAACTTCCACAAACAACGAAATAAAAACATACTGCAGCGCCATCTACCGAAGATACACCGAACTACGGAGCTACGGACTATGGAGCAATCACCCAACCTGAATCGCAATATAGAAGTTCTCGCTCCGATTAGTATACATGCAATATCCCAACATCAACTACCGGGCCGCGACCCACCAGGCATAATCACCTCGTCTGGTCGGAGAATCCTCTCTTTAAGTTGGACGTAACACCTGTTCCCCCACACGTATTTTTCATATTATAACTTAATTTAAAAATAAACTAATATATGTCTAAATCAAATAAAAAATCCATTTTTTTTCACCTTAAGAGGTATGTAACTTTTAAACACCTTCTGCAAGACCACAATCAAGCCTCTCTGATAAACACTTTTACAAAAACATGGTCCAAGATGATAGTACAAACCGAAACAAACTCAAGTCTTCCAACCCTGCACAAGAATGAAGTATATTAAGTATAATTTGATATAAATGCGCTTAAGGACTGTGTTCAATTGGTTTTGGCGGATGTAGTCAAACACGAACTAAGTTTCATTACATGATTACGATGTAAAAATACAATAAAGCCGAAATAGATAATTATTCTTAACATTTTACATCTTGACTAATAAAATTTTAAGAACATAGGTGCAAATGGGCTGAATTATCAGAAATATTACAACTCAAGGTCAAAGTCAAGAGACGTGCAACCTTTCCTATTGTCTGGTAAAAGAATTTGCGTGTTAGAGAATAGAAATCAAATCTGTGAATTGAAACAAGAGAGGGTCGTTGAGTTTTAATTGAGTTCTGTACTACAAAAATATTTAAGGGTAATTTTAAAAAGTATTTTGTATATTATAACGTGGTACCGCAGAATAGGTAATAACTTTCCAAAAACTTAAAATGTTCTGCACCTAGTTTTTGTTGTATAGCGGGACTTATTCGCGATAAAATTATATCAAGGGTTACGATATTTTCTATTTCCCGACGTTTCGAACGAGTTATACTACCTGTGAGCACACTATACAGCAAAGACTATATGTGTACAAGTCGCGAACTCTTAAAAACAGTATAGTGTTTCACCGCCTGAGCTTAAAATTTGACATGATGTATAAACCGATTTAAAGATCTTTTTCATCTATTTTTCACGTCAGTTTTATTCTTTATTTCTCATCAATATATCTACAATATACCATAACTAAGCAAGGCAAAGTACACTTAGTACCTAATATAATTATGATAAACATTTAACTCCGGGAAATAAGCAATCACAATTATTTACGTCCTGGATACTCTGATTGTGTTAATAATTTGGTACAAATGTATTCTTCTTCAATACAGTTTTAATTGTGCTAAGTCAATTAACTTAAGTCAATATAAGTTTGTTTTATGATCACAAAAGTGTACGTGAGTTTTGTTTTACTTGTACACTACTGCAAATGGATCGCATAAAATTCACGATTAATGGAAGAAAATACAGCGGTTAGTAAAAACGTTTGAATAATAGAATTTATAAGCATTTCTTAGCATTTCTATCTTTCGTTCTTGATTTTATTTGTTCTAGTAACTTATTCCTTTTATTTTCTTTAGTAATACAATATTTTTTTAATGTGATAATATTCAGAAAATAACTTAGAAATAAGTCGATAAAAAACGAGATTCAGATAGAGAGACAGTCGAGAGAGTTAACGTAGTCGTAGTCGGTAAATATTTACGTTATAGCTAATTTAACATAAAATGCTTACCTTTAAAACTTTACCTTTTTAAATTGTCTATAACTGATTATTACTATTGCAATTAGAATTGTTCGTTCGACCGTTACATGTGATATTATTGTTTTGTCAGTGTGTTGTTTATGTTCGTTTTATTCATAATTCAACAATTGTAATTTTCCCCTCGATGCAAGATATTCCTAATATATTCACAAAATAAGTATGAAACGTGATGCTGTCAATATTATATAAAGTGAAATAAGAACGTTTATAAGTTTATTACATTAATTAGTTCTTAAAATTCTTGTAAAACGTACCACCTTAATGTTTATATGTTGGTTATATTATATTATTGCTAGATCAGTATAACTGCTATGGAAAAGCGCAGTGACCTGCAACAGGCATTGTTTGCTTAAAAGGTGATTGTAGTCTCTTTTTCAAAATATTAAGGCTGGTTAACGAAATAAAGTACAATTATTATTTAAGTAGAATTTTTGTTTATTATAACTATTTTAGCTGGTGCTGAATTCTCATCCGACCTCACATTAAACGAGTTCATACGCCGATATGCTGAGTTACGAGGCACTAAATACATGTGTCAGGAAGGAGGTTGTGGGGCATGCGTGGTCACCGTACAGGCGATATCACCCATTACTAAGGAGATATGCACTTTCTCAGTTAATTCTGTAAGTAATGCTAAATGACATAAAAAGAAGAATTAAAAAAAAGCTATATTAAGATAGCTTGCTTTTAAGCGGTAAGGCCGCCATTTGTACATGGTCATTATATTGTTCAGCTCAAACTTAACTTTATCAATTGGTGTACAATAAAGCTTATTAAATTCTATTCTATGTTTGTTGAGGTATTGCCTTGGTAGAAAAAGTCTTTGGTCGTAAAGTCCCGTATATATTTTACTGCATTTAGCAGCACATTAAAGTTTTTACCATTTTCTAGTGCCTTGTCCTGGTAATGTCATGCGATGGCTGGAATGTAGAAACGATTGAAGGTATTGGTAATAGAAAAATAGGTTACAATATCATTCAAAAACGTCTCAACCATTACTTTGGATCGCAGTGTGGGTATTGTAGCCCTGGATTCGTAATGAGCATGTACAGGTAATATTCAAGATATTGTCCCTAACAGATACATTCAATCAAAAAAGTCTTATTAACTTAGAATATTATGATCAATCAAGCTTCTTGTGACTTAAGTCTTTTTATGTAGACGAGTCCAGTGGCCAAAATTCGATTCCTTGAATTTTTCTTAAATTTTTTTAACTTAGTCTCCTTATAAACTGTGTTAAATTTCATACTTCTCCGTTCGCATAATTTTCGTGAAAAGGGGCACAAAGTTTTTGCTTCACATATTAATGTATAGACTTTTGTTACTACTCACAAGCATCTTCGAAACAAAGTAACTAAATAGATAAAACATTAACTTTAAATTTATGCCGTATTTAACGAAGTGCTTAGAGTACGTTATGTAAGTATATTTGATACTGAGTTTTATATTATTTCAGTCTTGTAAAAGGAAGCGATCGTCATCTAACTGAGGCAGAAATAGAAAACTCTTTAGGAAGCAACCTTTGTCGATGTACTGGCTACCGTCCCATTTTAGAGGCATTCAAATCGTTTGCCGTCCATCCAAATGCGAATATATTGAGTAAGATAAAAGATATTGAAGATATATCTGAGCAAATATGTCCCAAATCGGGTAAAACATGTGGCGGTACTTGTGAGACGAGCGAGAACTGGTGTTTGGTAAATATAGACAATACAAGTGTTTTGGATTTACCCAAGAAAATATCGTTAGCGGATGGAAGATTTTGGTACTCCGTTTGTGATATAAAGTCGATTTTCACTACTTTGGATAAAGTTGGCTATGAATCGTACATATTAGTAGCCGGCAATACGGCAAAAGGTATACATTGTCTTCTAAATATTAGAATTGAACAAGAATCCCTTTTTGTTAAATATGTAAAATTACGATTTTAATCGCACAAGGCTAATTACCTACTTGCATAGAATTGGTCTTTGTATCTGGTAACTGTACTTGTCGGACAATATTAATGTTGAATTTTTTGGCTTTTGATATCCTTTAACAGTAATAACATAGAACTGGGAGTAATAAATTAACTTCTTCGTTGGCACTTTGATAGTTTATGCAACTGCTGTGCTTGAGGTCTCAGGTTCGATTCCCTTGTCGGACCAAATGTTTGTATGATCTTCAAATATTTGTTTCGAAGTTTGGGTGTTTTTCATGTACAATATATTGTGAGTTAGGTAAAAATGTATATATTTGAAGAATGACACTTATTGTACAACTACAGACCACGGCAATGGCACGTTATATTTTATAGCTTCATACCTGAAGAAGAGAAGGCGTGGTCTAACGTGTAAGATAATTTTTTCACATAATGTTCTGCAATAATATTTGAACTAATTTCAGGAGTACGTCCAATATTATCCTACCCGAAAGTTTTGATAAACATAAGCAATATAAAGGAATTAGCTACACATTACTTTGACGTCAATTTAGTTCTTGGAGCAAACATGACTCTAACAGATACGATGAATTTATTTCAAGTAGTAGCCCAATCCAATGAATACTTCTGGTATTTAGATATATTATGCAAACATTTGGACGTTACAGCTCATATACCAGTAAGAAATGTAAGTTGAATAAACTACTAGAAGACTAATTGTTTAATTTCTGTATTAAAATAATGCATTGCAGCTTAGCTATTTTGATAATTTAGCAGCAGTTTATATTTGCCCAGATCGTTAATGTTTGTATCATAAATGTAATAATAGTATTAATGAAAAGTAATTGGACATATATATAGGTACAGGTCACTATATGTAAAATAAAAGTACTAAATAAACCAGGAACCAATTTGTGCCATCTACTTTAACCAACGTACATAAAAAAGTAAGTAAGCTGTCGGTCCTGCGCCTGATCTTTCCCCGGTTGTGTCGGTTAATCGTCCCATCGGATTATGAGAGAAGGGAAACAGAGAGTGCACCTGTGTTTGCGCACAGACTTGTGCACTATAATATCTCCTGTGTATTGGCTGATCTCCGTTGAGAGTGGCCGCCGTGGCCATAATCGGCTAGGAGAACATCAAAGAAGTAATAAATAAAATGAACTTGCCTATTTAAAAGACAAAATAAAAAAAACTGTACTTAAATTCTTACTAAAAATTCTGAAATTTAATCATACGATCATATTATATTGAAATTTATTTGTTCCAGATTGGCACCCTTGCAGGTAACCTGGCTTTAAAAAACTCAGATCCTTGTTTTCAATCGGATATATTTTTATTATTGGACTGCATAGGGGCTACTGTAACTCTAGGTAAATTCCAAGACATGTTTTTAATGTCGTTTGTTACGTATTACGAGTACATAATATACGAGTATAATGATATTTTATGCTCTTTTTTTTTCATTTTTTGTGAAATATATATTTTTGTTTTAGTTGACCGTAATATGAGTGAAACAGAAATGACGTTACCAAAATTTTTAACTACGGATCTTACAGGAAAATTGATGACTCAGATTAAGCTACCTCCATTATCTAAGCATTATAAGTTAGTTACTTACAAAGTGAGTTAATAATGATGTAATTTTATATAAAGTATGTGCATGAAATAAGAACTCCTTAGATAAAAATTGATTTCAGATAAAAGTGAGAGAACAAAATGCTCAAGCGGAAGTAAATTCAGGATTTCTTTTGAAATTCAACCCTCACACACATTTCATTGAAGAAGCGTCTATTGTGTATGGTAATATTAATCCATCATTCACTCATGCTTACAACACAGAGAAGTTTTTGATCGGTCGAAATTTGTTTAATAATGATACCTTACAATCGGCTTTACGTGTTCTGGAAAAGGAAATCCAACCAGATTTTCGTCCACCTTACTCGCCCCCCCACGTGAGAAAAAAGGTGGCTTTGGGCCTTTTTTATAAGGTATTAAAATATTGAGACTATTCCAAATAAAAAAAAGTAAAAAAGTGTTAGTAACTCTAACAAAAATGTTTACAGAGCGTGATAAAAATTTGCCCAAAGGATATTTTAAAGTCATGTTATAAAAACGGAGCTACCATACCTACTGACGACCGACCTCAAATAAGTCGAAGCTATCAAGAATATGATACAGATAAAAAAGATTATCCAATAACACAACCACTATTGAAAAAAGAAGGAATGATCCAGTGTGCTGGTGAAGCGGTTTACAATGATGATGTTCCGACTATCAAAGATGAGCTGTTTGCTGCTTTTGTTCTTTCTACCGCGGCTAAAGGAGAAATTGAAAGTATTGACAGTAGAGAAGTATTGGTACGTATAAATTGTACAATTTGGCTAATAATAATTTGATAATTAAAGCTATTTTTCATAAGGGATGAAACTTTTCGTAGAAAATAGAGGGTGTTGTAGCTGTTCTCACTTCTGCTGATATCCCAGGCGTTAACAGTATTATTCGACCCGACTTTCTACTCATGTACGAAAATGAAGAACTTTTGGCTAGTGAGAAAGTGACTTATTACAATCAGCCAGTAGCTATCTTAGTGGCCGTATCTCAAGTTTTAGCTGACAAAAGCGCCTGTTTGGTTAAAGTGAAATATAAAAATATACCAAAAAAGCCAATTGTATTTACTATAAAAGATGCTATACATGCGCCTAAAGAAGAAAACAGGCTTGTACGTTACGATGGTATTACACCCGTGGAACGAGGAGTTAATATTAGACAAATAATAAAGGGAACATTTGTTAGCCCTCGTCAATATCACCATATGATGGAATTGCATACATGTGTTACGAAACCCGTTGATGAAGGGTTCGAAATGAATTCATCAACCCAATTCATAGACATAGTCCAAGCAGTTACAGCTCAATTACTTAAAATGCCTGAAAGTTCGTAAGTGTAAAATTATTATTTAATGTAATATTAGTATGTACAAACAAAGAATTTATTATGTTTCTTAATTTTTACAGGATAATTTTAAAAACACGACGTTGTGGAGGTGGGTTTGGATGCAAAATTTGCAGATCAAATTTTGCAGCATGTGCCACAGCTTTAGTTGCGAAAATCCTTAATAGACCATGTAGAATGTCAATGTCAATGAAAAGCATTATGCGGGCTATAGGAAAAAGGCCGAACACCAAACTTAACTATGAGGTTAATATACGACGGCAGTCCAATAAGTACTTAGCCTACAAAAGAAAAATGTAAATTTTGGAAAACTGGTGATTTATTTCTCAACATAATCTCCTTTTTTCTTCGACAATGTTTTTGTTTTTTATGCTATTTGGCGTCAAATCGCCCCGATGATTCGGATTAATAGAGCCCTTTGCCCATTTTGCTCTTTTCCATGTAGTTGATATAGATCACACCTTGTGAATCCCAGAAAACCGTGGCCATCACCTTTCCAGCAGATAAGTCAGTCTTCGCTATCTTCGGAGCACGTTTTCCGGTGAAGTCTACTGTTTTGACTGTTCCTTGGTCTTTGGTGTGTACCAATATATCCATGTTTGATCGAAAGTTACGAAACGATGTAGAAACTCCTTCGGATTGCGCTTAAATAGCGTCAAACACTGCTGAAGTGATCTCACAGTTGCACTTGTTGCACGAAGTGGGTGAACGCGGCACCCATCGTGCCAACAGCCCAAACGCTCCTGCAGGAATTATTACTCACGTGGTCTTTTGAGATGCCTACTGTCTCAGAAATCTAGAGCACCTTCGATCGACGGTTTGCCAATACGATACGAGGTCGTGGATTTTTGTCACGTTATCCTTCGTGGTAGCCGTTTTCGGAGGAGTGGCTCATCAAAAGCCGACGTGCGACTACGTTGAAACTCGTTAAACCAACTTTTGAAGGCGGTTATTGAAAGAGAAAAGTCACCGTATACAGCATCCAAGCGTTCTTTGATTTCGCTGCGCGATTTCCCTTCCAAAAACTAGAATCAAATTACTGACCGATAATGCATTTTTTCCATTTTTCTCAAATCCGCGGCACGTCCTCTTCCACACGCGGTCAAAACAAAACTACGAGTCCAATCCGACTGAAATTTTAGCAGTAGCCGTCTACAAAAATATTCGACACGATAGTAAAGTTCTCTTGCGATAGTGGGCCACCGGCGCTAAGCCAAAGTACTTATCGGACCATCCGGGTGTTTAATATTCCGTATTGAAATACTTAGGTTATTTCAGGTATTACAGTACAATACAAACATAGTATATACTCGTACCTAGGTATTTCAGATTTTTTTGTTTATCTGTTAAGGTCGGGGTCGACGATAAAGGTGAAATTCAATATATGGATGCTATATTTTATGTAAACGACGGGCATTCTAGTAATGAAAATGAGAATCTTTATGCTACTAATTCCCTTAAAAATTGTTACAATCCTAGAAGATGGAAAGTAGATTCTTTCGGAGTACTCACAGATGCACCAACTAATGCAGCGATGAGAGCGCCAGGTAAGTTCAAAAGTAAGCTACCGAATACCGGTGTTGAGCAATTGCCTTTTTGCTTTTCACTAAGTCAGTGAGTTTATCACTTCCTAAAGCCTCTCATAAATAACTTAACTACTTAACTCTAGTAGGCCTAGGTCCAACTCATCTTACTGAACCCAAACATCTCATTGGGCACAGAAAACAGTAAAAGCAACAATGATTAATAAGATGGTTTAACTGGTATAAGTTATTTTTAACTTTAAATTATTATATTTAACCAACTGGAATATTATTACCTAATATTCAAGTTTCAATCGGAGCTGGATGCCATTGTAATACCTTCACTCTACAGAAACCTTGCAGCAGCATCAGGCTGTAACTTATTTTATTCTCAATGTCAGTAGCGTTGCTCGTGTTTTCAAAATTATTATTGTTTTACAATTAAGTGCAGATTATGCATTATAATTAATTAGTGATAATAAGTATCCTCAACGTTCAATTTTTGCATAAAAACTGTAATTTGAAATTTTATTCATTACTGCAAGTATTTCCTTATATAAAAAGTATTTACCTCCTATAATGACAAGGTCTTATTTCAGGTGGACTTGAAGGTATATCTGGAATTGAACACATAATGGATCATATAGCAACGGAGCTACATCTAGATCCAATAAAAGTACGCATGGCAAATTATAGACAGAAAGATAATGATTTGCCCTCCTTACTACCCATGTTTTTGGAAAGAATTAGTTATAAAGAGAGACAAGACCACATAAAGGATTTTAATAAAGCTAATAGGTGGAAGAAACGAGGCATACGATTAAATAATATGGCTTTTCCGAGCGCATATATTGGTAACTATTCAGCTGTAGTAAGCGTGTACCATGGCGATGGTAGTGTTATTATCAATTGTGGCGGAGTTGAAATTGGACAGGGTATATTCACTAAGGTTGCGCAAGTGGCAGCTGCTCAATTTCAGATTCCTGTTGAAACAGTATCTATCGCACCATGTTACAATTTCGCTACTCCAAATAACTTTTCAACAGCTTCTAGTATAACAAGTGAGTGCTGTGCTTACGCTGTGTTACGATGCTGTGATCAAATTAATGCACGATTGTTACCGTTTAGAGCCATAATGCCATCAGCATCGTGGCGAGAATTAGTATTTGAAGCTAATAGACAAGGTGTCTTACTGCAAGCAAATTATCTGGCAAGTCCAAATGATCCACGTTTAGTTAATTATTCGATATTTGGCATTGCTGTAACCGAAGTGGAGGTTGATATTTTGACTGGTAGTAAATGGATTGTTCGAGCTGACATATTTGAAGATGCTGGACGTAGCATGAATCCAGCAATAGATGTTGGCCAGGTACCTAATATACATATTTTATTTATTTGTGTACATAATATTCTGGCGTAAATAATTACCATAAATAAAATCATTTTCTTTTTTTTTATTTAATATAAAAATATAATAATATATTTAATATAAATTGGAATTGTCAACATTTAAATAGGTGGAAGGAGCGTTTGTGCAGTCTTTGTCTCTGTGGACAGTGGAAAAACACGATTTTAACGAGAACACAGGAGAACTTTATACAGATCGGACTTGGACATACAAAATTATGGGGGCTAAAGACATCCCTAATGATTTCCGCGTGTTCTTTAGACGCAGGCGACCAAATCCTGTTGGTATTTTGGGGTCCAAAGGTAGACTTTATTCAATACTTTAATACACAACTATTTTTGTATGCTTTTGAGCTGATATTTGACGTGTCATAAATATTTTAGATCGTCATAGTTTTTAATTAACGGTTGGAAATTATATTTTAATATCAATGCTTTGTAATAAAAATTAAAAAAAAAAGCTATATTTGATTCAAACAGTCTCCATAATTATTTGTGATACTTGTTCCGACAACACTATGCGGTTATATATTAACTTAGCTTACTAAAGGTATATAGGCTTTTGGATTAGAGTATTACTTACTTACCTCAATGAATCAGTTGACTTAGTGTGGCAATCCACAAATTATTTTGTGATGACTCCACTTCATGTTGTATAATTATTTACTATTAATTTTACAGCTACGGGTGAACCACCGTGTTGTTTAGCTTATGCTGTGGTTGAATCACTTAGAGATGCTATAAATGATTCACGGAAAGACAGCGGCTACAAAACCAGCTATCTTCCTTTGAGTAAGTATTCTTATTACAAAAAGGCATTCCATATCACGCCTTGGAGAGTACGTGCCGCCGTTGGGCTCGATTGTTACGAATAATCATTGTAAACTAGGGACAGAGAGGATAAAGGAAAACATCAGTATCACAAGGTGAGGGTAGTAATGCTAGTGCATGCGTTAGGGAATTTTGCAATGAAACTTTGTCCTGCTTTTTGTGACTTTTCTGGCATGCTTTCACAGCGTTTGTTTTTTCTGTGTGTTGTTCTTCCTTTAACCTCTTTTAATAATGTAATATGCAAAGAAATGCAGAAAAAACTGTGAGTTAAGTATTGTTCATTCTGAATTAATTTTACAGTTATTTAAAATAAATATATATATGTATATACCAGCCTTGCAGTAATAGATCAGTACAATTATATATATATATAATTGGACTGAATTATTTAAAATTTTAAGGATAAAATTAACGATACTAATAAATAGCAAATAGAATTGAGCAACAATATTTTTTATTTTCTCCTGCCCAGTTATCTAGTAGTTTTACCTGGTCTATTTTCAGGGAGTTGGTTGGTTGGTAATTTAGTAGGCAAACAAAAATTGTAGGGAACTGTCTCCAGTTTCATTTTGTCCCTAATTTTTTGTCATAGAAAGCGACGGAAAGTAAATTTTCTACCAATATGACGGCGCGAGCAGCAAAGGTACGAGATGGCATCAAAATCTATAAATTACTAATTTTAAAACTCCCAGAAACCTCTCTAAGTAGCCCTAGCCCTAGGTAGGTAGGTATTTGCACCAAATGTCTGTACTATTGAGGATTGAATATTTTTTATCATCAATATTATTATCAATATAAATATTACTATATTTAGTTACGCTTTCCGCTAAAACAATAAATTATTAAGGTTAATTTCCCCGTAAGACGTATTTGTAGTGGTAAAATCTTTTTGTATCTGAAAGAATAGTCAAATAAGTAATACCTACAAAAATTGTTCTATTTTCAGAGGTTCCAGTCAATATTGAAAGCATTATTGAAGCAGCTGATGTTAAGATCGAAGAGTTCCTGCTGTACTGAACGACACATTGATGCTAAAATAATATATTCTGGAATTTGTATTTTATTAAGAATAATGTCTAATGTCTTCGACGCTGAATATTGTGTAAATTTATAAGGAAGAAATTAAGTTTTACGAAATTCTTGAAAATGACTTCGTACATTTTCTTATATATGCAAATAAATAACATTGATGTGTCTGTTTGTAATATTAAAGTAGCCGTTTTTCACTAAATGCATAGACCGATTTTGACGGCACTTTCGCAGGCAGATAGCTAGCGTTGCCCTGCGGCGCTACCCGTTGTAGTTGTTGTCCATGGAGTTATCGCAGGTCTCAGCCAGTAAAGAATATAACTACGGTTTTACGGAGGAATTTTTTGGTTCCTCATTTCACCTTGGAAGAATTTCATCTAGGTGATAACACCCAGGCGAAGTAATTTAACATAGGTGGAGACCTTTGTTCACACTGGAATTGATTCAACCCGGTGAACAAAAGCAAAGCAGCAAAGCAAAGCGGTGAGAAAGTGTAGCTTCTAGTGCTTTTCTAATGATGTATTCTCATATGAATTTGTATACTTCTAAAATACATACAATTAGAAAGCTACAATAAACAAAATTGACTCCTATTAGAAACAAAACAATTAACCCTTAGTATCTATTTTATCTGTCCCAGAAATTAGAAAAATTACTTTTACTTCAATGCCTAAATAACAAAAATCTGTTTTTCATATATACAAATGGGATGAGTTTCAAATGTTCCCTAATGATAACCCTACCTATGTCTAGAAAGTACTCAAAGAACGTGTAATTATTTCTGCTATCTCAATTATATTTCTGACTCAACCGTAATTTAGTTCCTAATATCTTTTTCTTTAATCTTAACAAATCTTGTCATAAACTTGCTCTTCATTATCTTAAAGAATTCTGTGTCTTAAGGTTTATGTGTTAAGAGCCATCTTACATTAAAGCATTCTGCACTTATTGAAGATATGTCGTTACTTTGTTTGGAAGTCGGGTCAGCGGGCGAAATCGGCAGGTGTCACAAGCACCGGAACATTATGACATGAATCGTGCAATTTCTTTCAAAATGAAGAAAATATATCAAGTTTTTTTCATTTATTTCCTCATACCTGTCCTATTTATTTGGAAGTTATTAGGAATGTGGGTCATTCTATGAAACACGATATTCTCGACCCTTGAATACAATTTCTGATATTCTTAGTTTATTCGTTGGCAACTAATATACCTTACAAGTGAGGAGCGGGTTCTTTCATAGAAACAGATAATACAACATATCAATACAAATAAATATACTTGAAGAATCTGTTTGTTATTTCAAATTAACAGAGTTTGATGACCGAGCTTTGCTCGTTATTTTTTTATGGTAAATTTTCAAAAAGTTAGTACTAACTAGATCGATTTCATGAAAATCGTTGGAGGCGTTATAGAGATTCAGTTTTTATATAAATATAAATACAAGAATATCTCTTTAAATACTTTTAATGTGTTACCTTACATGAAAGTAAATACTGTGCTTACAAAAAAAATAACCTATAAAATTTTTATCTCTCTGTCCGCTTGTTCCGGTTAATCTCTGGAATTGCTGGACTAATTTTCATTGGAAGATAGCTGATGATATAAGAAGTAACTCAAGATATTTTTTAAATTTTGCTCTGCGAAGTTATCCGAGGTAGTTACAACAACAGCAGCGGGTNAATCTGTATATCACCTAAAATGGTCAAAACAAAAAACGAATTTTGGATAGTTTTAATAAGATATACAAATAAAAACAAAAACACACAACTAAAAACAAAACATCGGTAAGATAGTTTCGAAGTTTATTACGATCAACAGCGTGATACGAAAATAATATTTATTTATTTATTATAACCTTTATGCACTTTTGTACATCAGCGGACTTAATGTCCAAAAGTGCATAAAGGTATGTATGACGTTCTTCACCTCAGCGAGGTGTAAAAATTTTATAAGGTAGTATACCTACTGCATGTCATTCACAAGTACATAGCGAGAATCTTTATTTTATAAGGTCGTTTGTCTTGTAATCTTTCTTATAATTTTCACCCAAATGAATTAATTGAACCCTATGCTAAGCTATCCATTACTTTTTGGAGATAAGGAAAAGAATATTTTTTGTGTTAACAAAAAGTGTGATATTCCCCTCTGAAGCGTATTGCTAAACATTGCTAAAGCTTTTTACAAATTCAATCCAAGACACCCTAACAAAAATGTATAAAATCTGTTTAATATTTAACAAGGTTGTCGTCGTCACATTATTCAGGTCGCATCACATGATAGGCGTTTACGGCAAGCCCACCTCAAGAGTGTATTGTTTCTATAGATAGCGACGTATTTGATTTAAGATGACGACCTAGAAAACAAAGGGCGCAAGGTATAATCTTGCATCAAAGTCATTGGGTGTCAGTTAGGCGCGGAAGTCAGCGTGGCGGAAAATAATCTACTCAGAAGCTACGCTATGGTAGAGAAGTGAAGCCGGCGGCTACCCTTTGAGTTTGGATTACCATTTTTTAAGAAAAAGGTGTGTCATCTATTAGAGGATTTACCTATATGTTGAGAAGGATTTACTGGTATGCTTGTGAGAGTGTGTGTATAATACATATACATATATAGCAATACATATAGCATTATCTGTTGTGAGCTGCGGTGTGAAAAAAATTATCGTTGATTTTAAGAATAATCATTAAACTAATCTAATATATTTCTTACATCACTTTTTTCTTTTATCACATATTTTAATGAGATCTATAAAAATACACCAAAATACAAAAAGGTAATGCAGAAAAAAAAGTTGCCGAAAGTCGATAAATAATTGGGATTCTTGAAAGGCATGAAGTGTACAAAAAAGTTTGGTCTATTGCGTCGATAAAATAAGATAGTACCTTTTTAAAACTGGTATTGATATAAAATTGAAAACAAAAGGTGTATAATTAAACAAAATAATCCGGTTTAAATTTATACTATCATTAATAAATTGAATAACTCTTCAAAAAGGAGCCCTCTGAGCATTTCAAAAGAAACCTGTCAATAAAGGTTATATCTTTTACAACGAAAACAAATTTAGAACCACTTTTGCAGCAGTTCGTTTATTTTTTTTGAAGAATCTAAGGCAAGTTAGAATCTTAAAAAAAAAAATTGAAATTTATTTTTTATTTAATTGTAACGGCTGCATTAAATTGCTTTTGTTGTTTTACATAGATTTTTTTGCCTCTACCCACCTGTACGTTTACATTTCAGTTTTTAGTCGAATAACAAATTAATACGGTGTTTGTTATTTATTGTCTGGTATTTAATAAATTCACAAATAATTTATAAAACATTTCTTATAAAATTATCCGATTAATCTTATAATACAGTTTACGGTTTCAAGACATTTAGTAAATCAAAGTTCAATTAACGTACCGAAAACAATTATATTTAATTTATTCCAGGTATTGATTATGCCCACGATACTTCTCAAAGGATTCATTTAAGCAGTCATCAATCAGTTAGTTAGTATCAAGTGGTCAATTTCCGAACGGCTGACTGACGACGTAATTATTGGAAGCTCTTCAGAATTTAGAGAGCGTGTCTAGCTATTTGTTGTAAGAATAATTATTAGATTCTTCGTATTGATGAATTACCTAGGCTATACTTACTTAAAATAATACTTACGAATAAATCTTAGACAATATAGTTAGTAAATATTATAATAATCCTTAACGTGCGTAGTCAAGATAGGGGCAAATCAACAAGTTATATCAGTACAAACTTATAACATTTTCCAATGCACATCAAGTAAAACGGTTAGAATATGAATGTCCCGCATTACTCCAATCGACGGCATTTAATAACATCAGACAAGTCCAACTAACAAACACACAACAACTTGCAACTAAATTCCCAAACTTAGCAGATAATATTAAACATTGTTTATCATAATTATTCTAACGATTATAAACATACAATTATTATTTGATAATACAGGATTGTGTAACATTATTGCATAAAAAAGTACAGACGTCATTAACAATATGCACTATTTGTAAGTTGCGCCGAAAGCTGACAAGCGGAATGCTCCAAGATATTAATATTATTTAATATGAATCAACTATATATATATATATATATATATATATATATATATATATATATATAATATTGTTTATTGTACGCCCAGGAATTATTAAGATTTAAATGAACAAGTGTTTATACGAGTTTGGAATCGTTACTTATAACAAATCTTTCAGGTGGCACTCAAAACATTTAATATATACGAGTATTTGTATTGTAAGAACAGTTACATTCATGTCTAAATGTATTCAACTATAAATATTACACTTTAATTGTATATAGTAGACATATTTGAAAGAACTTAAAACAAAATTTTGAATTTTTGAGTAAAGCCGAACAAATTAAGTTAATTAAGAGCTTCATTTTAGTTTGTTTCAAATAATTAAGTTATTATCTCTTCATCCTAATAATTAGCATTTTGGCGAACTAATCATGCACTAATTTCTTTGTCCAATATTCAGTCGTACCTCCTGTTGTACTACTTTTTAAAAAATGCAGATGTAATGTAATTGTTTAATAATCCAAGATATAGAATCGTTTTCTTTCTTTCGTCACTAACACAAGGCAGGAAATGAGTACAAATGGAGACAATATTGTGTAGCAAACAAATACAACTTCCCTAGTCGTTGATCATTTGCACGGGGCGTGCGTGCAAGCACATTTATCTGAATAGACAGGATCGCTATTTGTACTATCGCGTTTTGAAGTTGAAGTAGGGCAATAGACACGCAGTAGTCTTACTTCATTTAAAACTCTATACAGGTTTAAATAACTTCATTTCAGTTTCCTAGTTTTTCTTTCTACTATTTATTGCCAACATGTCTTGTATACTATAAGCGCCCTATGAATTATTTTACTTATTTTTATTGTTTTTGTGTGCTATAAGAGAAATACCTATTAAATGAAATATTTTGAATTCTTTTAGAATTTGAAAGGAGTATTAATCCTTAAAGATATAAATTTTAGATAAAGTTGGAAATTAGGTAAAATAATAATAAAAAAAGCGGTTAACAAAATATCACAAATAAGAATCATATTATTACAATGTTAAGAGCATTGCTAAACAAAAACAAACAACTTATAAAGAAATCGCAACACTGAATTCAATTAATACTAAGATGTATAATTAAGTATCTACAATAAATTGGTTTACTGAAATTCCTGCTTATTGACTCGTGGAAACCTTTTATTAACAACGTGAAATATATTTTGTGTCTACAAGAAGCCCACGCTTTCGTCAAATTTGTCGCTAGAAATAGCTAGGTGTAAGGTGTAGTAACGGGCATTCGTCGTCTGCGGCATACCGCGACTCGCCGCGAACTAATAATAATTCATTCGACCTGCTTGATAACAATTTCGCCACTGTAATATATTTTCCCCTGTTGGTTGGTAAATTGTATTGTGAAGAAAACTGGTCTTTTATATCCCATTAATATTATTATATACGTATATCCTTACACATTAAATTGGAGTTTAATCGTACTGACCACTTTAATCTAAAAAATTATAATCTATTTGGTTGAGATTTCCAAATTCAAAGTTATAAATCAATTTAGCTGGTATATTTGAGTTTCATAAACAGTCGTTCATTTGTTTTTTCCTCATTAGTTTTTTCCTTGGCGTCACTAATCTCGCATAATAGAAAACTTGAAATATCGCTTTATTTACTTGTACAAATTATATAGTGGCACCAGTGCTCCAGTAGCAGCTCGAACGGTTATCGATGTGTATGGCGCTGGTATCGCAATGCAAAACACGGTTCGTTTTTTGTTTCAACGTTTTCGTTCTGGAAATTTCGACCTTCATAACAAGCCCCTTGGACGGCTGGAGACCAAAGTCGATAATGAAGAATTGAAGGTTATTGTGGAAACGGATTCATTGCAAACCACTTCTTGTTAGTACTACTACAGTTGACTGCAGGCTTCGCTGTGAGTGATAAAAATGTTTCGGCGCGAATGGGTCTCGACCGGAGTGATATCACGGCCTCACAGATAACCGGTATGAAACAGGGCTTGCGTTGTGTTTCACCGAGTGAGTGAGGACACCGGGGGCCCATAGCCCAACTCCTCCCATTTCCCTCCCCATTCCTCAAAAGCCGGCAACGCACTTCTGACACCTCTGGTTTTGCGGGTGTCCATGGGCGGCGGTAATCGATTACCATCAGGCGATACGTCTGCTCGCTTGTTCCTAATCCATAAAAAAACCACTTGAAGGAAACAGGGACAATAAAAACGGCTTGAACGGTGGGTACCAGCGTGTATTAAAGAGGTTTCACATTTTTTAGTAATTCAAATTTATTCAGAAACTCATTATTTTATAGTCCTTTTAATCTAAGAGTACCGTATGACAGTTCTGAGAGTTTGAAGAATAAGGAGGGCGTCAAAGAAATCGATTATTATAATATTCGATTCTCGATATCATTTCCTTATATGTAAAAATCGATTTCGGTTTTACAAATTTATGTAGCTGGCATTTAGGACATGCTAGAGTAGATAAATATAACATATTGTTAAAATAAAAAAGCGAATTCACTCCCATAAAGCCTTATTTTTAAAGAAAAACACTTATTTTCATTATGCATTTTTATTGACAGTTAAATGTTAGTTGAAAGTTATATATTTTAATAATACTGAGAAAACATTGAGATTGAAAACAAAAAGTTATTAATTAGTTTGATTTTTCCTAAATTTTACTGATTAATTGATATAAAAGTGAATTTGAAAGTGACTAATTACGTCAGACGTCTGAAAAAATGAAAACTCATTTCTGTAAACATTGGTTATTTTTCTTTATGCTAAAGATTTATATTGAAATTTAGATAGAAATAATTGTACATCTTATAATAGAATAAAAATAGCTTTATAATGCCATGATGTAACTGGCAATGGTAATTGAGGTTTTGACAGTTACTCCTGTATAAAGTTGTTTCGTGTTTAAAATTATGAAACGTCATACGGTACCTTTTAGATTTGGAGAATGATGTGATGAGGGTAATAAAGACATTTCTGACAATGTCTAATTATTTAAGTTTTCATTCCCTTAAGTTTTTATTTTATCACTTTATTTTGCAATTTACTGAAACATCCAGAATTTAAATTTAAATTTTACATACAAAATTATAATAAAGAAATATGCGTTGTTGTTCTTGACTAGCATTTAACTAAGTCAATAAATCTTTCAAGTACCTCGAGCTTGATTAAATGGCTAGACGCGCAGCGATGTATGTAAACAACTCTATTTGGTTCAGAATCTTTTCCTACATAAAAACATGCTGGAGCGTTATAGAATATTTATAATTTTTTCCAAAGCTTAGTTACAAGAATTTAGAAAATATGTGGAACCTGTTTGATGTAATAAATCACGACGTTTGTTCCCAGATTTCACAGCTATCCTACATGTTAGACCCCCAAATAATAATATGCATGAATTTCGAGCCCATTTCACAAACAATAAAATGTAAACATATCCCTTGCTTTTATCAAGGATACAAGGAGTTTACATACATCTGTTTTTCTAAAATTTAAATTGTAACGAGTCCAATAATGTACATAAAACATAAAACAAAATAATATTGAAGCCCTATAAGCGATATTGAGACCAAACTGTATTATTGAAGTGAAAATATCTTTAGGCGCGTTGAGCATTTATTATTTGGAATAACAAAATCACGGAACTCGCATCACTGAATGTTTTTAATGAGGTATGCATAGGGAGACCAACTTAGTACTAATAACTATAGGCCAATTTCTCTTATGACATTTTTTTCCAAAACATTTGAGAAAGTTATTCATTACAGTAGGTATATGTTTTCATGTATTTGGAATGGGCGGCCATTTAAAATATATATATATATATATTTTGAAAAATAAAAACATTAACATGGCAGTTTATAATTTCGTGAAATCGATGATAACTGGCACGGACAAGAGACATTCGACAATTGGTTTGTTAATAGATATTTTCAAAACTTTTGATCATTTAAGATTTGACGTACCTCTTGATAAACTTTATCAATATCGTTCGTGATTTATTAAAGTCATATCTTTCCAATACAAAACAAATCACAGAAATTTCAAATATTTATCCTGAATCGAAATCCAAAATAATTCTTAGATCTAATGAGAGGACAGTGAGACACAAGGTAGCATTGTGAGTCCTCTGCTTTTTAATATAAAAAATAAATTTTATAATAAGTCATTGATTATACAGTGGCTACAAAACATCAGTTTATAAATAAATTGGAAAAGATAGAGGACATTAAATTTTTAGGTTTAACAGTTGATAGTAAATAAATATAGCGGGTAGATCAACATCGATAACAGCTATCACGGACTTGTTTCGTCAACGTTGCGGTATGTCATCATATTTTGGGGTAACTCCACTGCTAATCAACAAGAAATGCCAATCATTTAGCAATCAATACTTAGAAACGTTGTATAAAGACTATGTTTGATATTAGAATACCTTTCTTTTTATTTTTTTTCCAAATAGTTGTAAATATCACTTCATGGGAAATAACTTACTATCTTTCCCATGCATTATCATCATCGAGTGTGCCATGTTTGTAAGGTAAAATATTGCACTATTTGAGAAAATAATAAAGGCTCACCACGCAGACATGTTATGTGTGGTAAGTAAAGAGCAAACCCACATCAACACATAAAAGCATAGGAATCAATGTCATACAGTTTACACAATTCATTGTCATTTCTGCTTGCGCGTATCAAGTAGCTGTTCTGTCTATAATTTATTTTAGATTAAGGAATGTGAAAGGGGGTTAAAGCGGAGTGAATGTGTTATCTAGGCACATAAAACTATCTGCTCAAGTAGGATTGTCAATATTGTGGTTTAAGACTTTGACAAGTAAAATTTGCCCTATTTTATTAGGTGCTTCGAATGACGCCTATTTCAAGTCTGTTTTTTTCTAAAAGAAATTATACTTAATGGAGTAAATATAAGCTGTGAAGATCATAGTCATACTTTTTGTAGAATCAATGTGTTTTCGGGATGACAGAGATGTAGACAAATCCAAATATATTATTTGCTTATACACATTTAATCAAGATTTTAATACTTTATAATTGTTTGGTTAATTTCAGAGAATGAATATAGTTTGAACATATATAATGGTTACTCGTATTTTTGTTATTTGAGGAAAAGAGATTTATGTCATTTCGAAATGTGTTAGGAAATAGTTGATATGTTTTCGTAAATAACTTTTATTCCTAGTAGGTATCGAACTTAATACATACTGAAAGCATTAGTTATCAGGATACAGGTCTTTGTTAGTTCTTGACAACTACTATGAGAAAAAGTCTAGCAATCTAAAGTTTATCGAATTTCTGGCTGTACCCATTTGCAAATAGGTTTTTATATGTTTCTAATTTTCATTGTTACATAGAAATTAAATACCTCTATTTCGTTTTTAGTGTTCCGTACTTCAAAAGGAAAAAATGGAACTCTTATAGAATGACTTTGTTGTCCGTCTGTCTGTCTGTCAAGACCCATTTTCTTCATACAATATACTCAGGTCTACAGTCCCTTTGAGCTATATAAAAATCAAACTTTTCAGCCAATATAATCAAAAGATACAGCTACTTTATGCTACAAATTTTTGACATTTGCATGGGAATCAAAACCTACAGAGTACTGCCCGTGAATTCAGAATCTTTGTAATTTGGTACGAAGCAACGTCTCGGAAAGGAAAAATTGTGAAAAGCATAAATTTTCAGTTACATCTTATAATAAAAATATTTTTAATAATTTTAAATTTACTACCCCATTTTTCATGAATGTTATTTAGCAATAAAATTATCAAAACTTTTAATTATATACCTACAGTTTTGTACTGAACCCAAAGTCCACGAGTCAGACTTGCACTTGACGGGTTTTTTTTACTTGTATAGATTTCTTTCATGCTTTCTGTTTTATTTTATAAAACCACACACTGCAGTCATTTTTTATAAAGTTTATTAAAGGTATCATTACAGTGATAATGTAGCATAGTCATTTCGTTAATTCTGTACATATATATTATCGTCCACTACTGGACATAAATCTCATCTTAGAAGGGAGGTTTTGGGATAGTAATAATAATTGAAATGTATTCCAGCACAAAATAAAGTAAATGTCTACATAAATATAAGCCTAATAAAACGAGCAAGACTTAGACAACTAATCATTGAGCTCTCTTCAGCTAATATTCGTTGACAGATTGTGGTCTTCTTATTCTGCCAAGACACATTTTTCCTGCGACAAGAATATAACAATATATTATTAAGAATGTCGACGTTTCTTGCTTAGACATTAACATAGTAAATAAATCAGGGGTAAATAAAACTATTTGATAAAGGTGATAAGAAGAATAGCCAACAATATACGTAAATGTATTCGTAATTACTGTGTTTATATATAGAGAAAATGGTGTATGGTTATTGTAGTCTAGCTGGGTTTTTGTGGCAATGTTTTCGAGACCTAAATCAGACGCAGACTGCTACCCTTGTCAAGTTTCGTACAAGACAGGGATATAGTCCTTACGAAGTTAAACAGAAATTTGTTGTATGTACTCTATTAAGTATGTATACAAATTAATGTTTGTATATTATTATTATCAGATATTTTAACACACAACGCCAGTCCCAAACAAAGCAAAGCTTGTACTATGGGTACTAGACAACTGATATTGATACTTATATACTTTTTTTCAAAAAACATACATATTATACATATAAAACACCCAAACTCCGACACAAATATTTGGAGATCATACAAACATTTGGTCCGAATCAGGAATTGAACCCGAGACCTCTAGCACAGCAGTCTCATTCGTTACCACTGCACCACAGAGGCAGTCATATCGTACTTAGTATTAATGTATTCTGATCTCCAGCCGCTTACACGGCGGCCAGTCTCAACGGACACCAGTGAACTACGCCGAAGATATTAAAGTGCATAAGTGTGTGCACATACACAGGTGCACTCTCTGTTCTTTGTCTCTCATAATCCGCAAACTACGTAGGATAACCACACTATAAAGAGAAAGAAAACCTGACAGGCAAGGTAAGGTAGTCCAAAAAGTTAGTTCAAGGCCCATGTCCAGAAACAAAACATTAAAGATTGTTGATGATAATGACTATAAGCAAAACAAGGTTTTCATTAATAACCATTGTCTACATAAAACTTTAGAAAATATTTACACCATTTAATTTTATACAAGTATACGTGTGGTGTAAACATATTCTCAATATTTGTCGTATGGTACTCTCTCCAGAATATAATAATAGATTGCAGAAAAATATATACAAAAGAAAAAAAATCACAAACTAAACGTGTTATAATCATAATTTGAACTTGTGGAGGAACGGTGTATACTTGCTGTGGGACTGAGCATGATGGTGGCGCGGTGATGCTGCTGCTGTTAATTTGCTCCTTCGAAGACTGCTTCCAATCACGTCGGTATCACCAATGTGGAGGAACGGGTGTCATGTCCCTCCCACACAGAGGGAAGATCCTCCGGCCAGGCCAGGTGGTTATGCCGGACAGGCCACTTCCAAACGGTTGACGTTGGGGTGTTGTATATATGCTAATCGCTGCAAGTACTTATAATGCGCGATTTAAGATTGATAGTTTTTTCGTTTCCTTCGTTACTCCGTAGTTCGACGTATCTTCGGTAGATGGAGCTGTAGTGTATTTCTTTTTGCATTGTATGTAGAAGTTGCTACAAACTGTTTAACAGTCATATGATAGAAAAAAATACATATAGAAAAAAATTATTTATTTATTTTTTTGTCTTTGTAAGGTTAGATTGAACGTTAAACTCCAGTTTTAGTTGGATCCACAGAAAGTTCATAAATATTATGACGTAGTTGACTAAATAATATATTTTACAAGCATTAATTTCATAAAAAAAAATGTTCTGTCTATCCTTATGATTTTTAGTGCATTGAGTGAGTGTTTCAGCAATAAAACAAATATGTTAACCTCAAAATTCCCTGACTTTAGACAACAAATCACATCCAATAGGAAATATTATATTTAAAAAAATAATTAGAGATTACTATTGTTGTTCCGTGGAACATTGGAATTCAGGTAAACTCCCAGTACGTTGATACATAAGTTACTAGGCTTGTTATCTATACTACTAAGCTACAATGCAAAGCTACAAAACAAGCAATACTAAGACCAGTTAGGACTACTGAAGGTCAGTGTGATAGGCTTAACCTTTTTTTAGAAATGGCAGGGTTGCAAAGGTCTCACCTCTTTGGTCCAATCGATACTGTAAATCAAATTGAAGGAGAGTTTAGATGCAATATCGATATAAGTGATTGCTCTCTGTACGTCTCTATATGAATCTTGTATTTAAGTTTATTTGAGAATCATTTACTACAAATGTTATTTTTGATAGTATAAATTCTTTTTTTATGATATTTTGTTCAGAGTGGAAAACGTCATAAAAATATATTATTAAATTCATCGATCTCCAGTGATTTTTTTATAAAAAGTATAACAATGAAAGTGTAAATTGTTTTTTAATTTAGTTATGAAGTTTTTGCAAAACCTATGTAGACACTATATCGTACTTCTTCTTACTAAAATCATTCTCTACATAAAGCGAAATTAAAATAATTATGAATTAAAACGCATTCACTCTGTTTGCATTATTATCAAAGAGGTTTGACTGCAAGGACCCACGGTAAAAAATTAACTGTCATCTTGAAATCTAATTGAATTGCGTAGTTAGTAGGTACTAGAGACTAAAGCCCCTTCAACTCTTACTGTAGATCTAAGCGTCTTGTTATAAGAGAGAAATCAGAGTCACTAGTTTTAAGTTATCAATATATATTATTTTTTTTATTCATCGTACAACGTTGAAACCATAAAAACACCTTAGTAATAATACTAAACACTTGGATTAATTTAATCATTATTTATTTGAAAAGATGGATTTCTATACGTCTTGATTTGGAATTCACTAAATTTTAAAGTCAAAATTTAAAACAATATATAACTCTGTATAGAACCGTCCGTGGTTTGTATAAAAGTTATTTAAGCTCCGTAAATTCCAAGTTAATAACGGGGAGTCCCCGGCCAGGTGACAACCGTGTCGCAACTCACAGCTCATAACAACATCTTGCCTCTACAATATGCACCCCCGAAACGGCACAGTTTTAATTGGTTTGATCTAACGCTTTATGGGTACAAAACAATGATAAATAAACGGCCCATTAACCCCGTCTCACTGCTATTTTTAGGTCAGGTTGTAAATTACCTTGTCTTTAATGATACTTCTGTCACTGGCCGGATATTAAGAGTTCAAAGAAGGTTGCGTATTATTTTGTCCCAATGTTTGTATTATTTTGAGGAGAAATATATTATTTTGAAAGACTGGTGACAGCTATGTGTTTATACACAAAAACAAAACACCATTTGTTACTGTCGCAATTAAGATATTAGACAAACATTATTTAAATATAGTATTGTTGTTATTACAATATCAAGTGAGAGTATAGTAATATACGTAGTCGAGTCGAGAAAATCAGTCACGGCTTCGATGGTTCTGTCGATGTTATCGACTTCATTACCACTATTGATATTTTACCAAATTGATATTATATCAATGCAATAAATCATAAAGAAACCATTTCTATTTTATATTATATTAACTTAACTTCTCGGTATTCATCGCGCAATATATCTTTTACTGACCTCCATAGTCTTAAATGTCATCCATAGGTCATACAAAGTAAAGGTCGATCGATTCTATCGTATTATACATACGATACGTTGTCGACTGTAGATAGCTTCAATAAATAGTGTTGATAGTTTTACTAGTATTGATAGTCATTTTAGAATAAAAGAAATGCAATCGAGTATGCAATCGTAAATATTTAACAGTTATAGAATCACTTTTTCACTCGGCCATATTTAAGATTGTTCAGTTCAAACCGAAGCAATTTCATTAATAATTTTTTCATCATCGACTATTATAATGATATCTCATTAAAATTCTCAAAAAGCTTTTTTGAAACTATTAGAAAAAATAACTTTTAATAATAGTAACGAAATCTAATTCAATTATATTACACTACCTGTATGCTTAACAAGCCAAAATTAAGAATTTAATAAACCACTTATTCAAGCACCAAGCCTAAATAATCGAGTAATCATGCGTCAAAAATGCCTCACATCATTTTGGAAAAGAGCTGATATTCTTACACTTCTGGACCTATATTAACCATACATAGTTAAGAACCACAAGGATACTAGCTTTCGAATTTAAAAAAAAACAGTCCATCCATTTGAGAGCCACAATACCATAGATAACTTTATTATATATATATATATATATATATATATATATATATATATATATATATATATATATATATATATAAAGAGAGAGAGAGAGACGGACATCGCCGTCAAACGTAATAGTTTCAAATATTCTTCTTAACCATAGTTTTTTATGTAAAATGGAGTATTAAATGCATGAATTAAACTGAATACAATTTCTCATCACTGAACATACACACTCACACACAAATGATGAGAAAACATTTGTCAGTGTATATTTTTGTAGGTCAAATTTTTTCAAACTTATTGGCCAAGTCTGCTAACTTTCACAGGTATTTACTATTTAGAGTTTACTTGCAGCATTTGCAAGAGTCTTGATGACGGAACATTGTATGAAATTGGTCAATTTCAGTTTAAGGTATGACCTTGCCGATTGATCCCGTGAGATGACGAGACGAGGGATTTTCCTCAAAGAAAGTGTTCACCTTAGTAGTACAATAAATTCGAAAGTAACTCTGTCTATTATACTTTCACGGTTAAACTGCTACGCCGAATTATTGAGATACTTTGATTCTTGAGGAAGAAAATAGAATACTTTGCACCGCGATAGCCATCATAGATACACGCGGGCGGTGCCGCGGGGAGAAGCTAGTAGGATATAAAAAGTTTTCCACGTTCAAAAGCTTGTGCTTGTTTTTGAAAGATTTCCTTTAAAGAAAGGCCCAAAATAGTGATAATTAAAAGTAAAAAGTAAAAGCAAGCTACTTTAGTCCTATATTGAAGTGTATTAAAAGAAATTTTCAAGAATAATATGTAAGAATACTTCCACATTAAAAGTATTTTCGAAACAATCTCAGCACAACCTCAATAATGCAATAAAGTTAAATTAAGTCTCGAAAAATACAAGGGAGATATCTATCCAAACAGTAAATGTATTTCGAAAACGTGACTCATTTATTTCAATCAACATTGCGCATTCTAAACAACGATGTTTTTCGTTATAAAATAAATTGTCTTTCTTTTTTGCAAACAAGTAATTGTGTTTGTCCTTTATCGTTCGTTGTATATTATTCTGTAGTAAATGAACTCTCACGATTGTGGCCACGTGAATCCGAAAGAAAATTTCAGATTTTTTTATCTTAAGACGAAGTTTTTGGGTGGTTTTCTTTAACAGTGTAATAATAGAACAAAGAGTTTTAATCTTTTATTTATGCACATCAATCAAATTGTTTTGTAAGTAGCTTGCTTTGAAACATTTTATGTTCTCCCTGTAACAGTAACCATTTGTGTATCATACTAGGTAAGTTTGTCGATTATATTGAAATTTTTGAAGTCATACTGAATAGATCGATGACTATCCATGATTGATGGTTGCAAAATGTGATAATGCTCATACACATTATGTCATTTTTAAATTTGCATCTTCTCTTTAAATATAATCTCAAGTGACAGAATTTCACGCTTTGGCACGAAAGGGCCGGCGCGACTGGAGTGATACCATGGCCTCCCAGAAAACCGGTGTGAAACAGCGCTTGCGCTATGTTTCACCGAGTGAGTGAGGATGCCGGAGACCCATTTCTCAACCCTTCCCTCAATCCCTCTGCCCATCCCCCAAAGGCCGGCAACGTACTTATGACATCTCTGGCATTGCGGGTGTCCATGAGCGGCGGTAATCTTACCATCAGGCGATACGTCTGCTCGTTTGCCTCCTATTCTATAAAAAAAGAACAATCCAAATTAATGAAATAATTTAAGGAGATAGGGAATGCACTTTAGATTAACTAAAACTCTTGACATCCTATTTTTTTGTATATATTTAAGTGCTTTAATAGTCCAAGTGAATGTTACAAAATTCATACGTCTTATGATACGTTCGAGGGATAATAATATGTAGAGTGCTTTTAGTAACCAAGGGCTTCAGAATATTGTCTTTACCAACCAGTACAGTAAGTTGGTACTGTTTTTATACTATCCACACTACTCCCCGTACTTCAATCTATTGAGATAAGTTAACGGCAATCCTCACTTTGCATAATGACGGTTCGCCAGCTTATAGAGGTATAAGGCGAATTTAAGAGGGTTTCCGTTATTTTTCTCTACATGATGTAATCAGCTAATCAAAAGGTAGGTAACAGTTTTGTGATATTGAAATATACGACATTTTTTCGAGGTATTTTGTGTTTTATTTTTTATGCTCTGTTGTAAAGTGTCACAAAAATCTATATAAATTATGAAAAATGAGCAATTTTTACTTTTATTAAATTAGTTAGAAAAGGTCAAAATAAATAATGAAAAAGATTAAAGTATTACATCTGATGGGACAAGTATTACAAAAATATAAATCTTACTAATCTTATATTTTATGACTTTTTATTTGTACAATTTGAACTCAAGGGAACGCCATGTGCGATTCACCATTTATACTTTGATAGCGGTGACGCGGGGCTTAGTATTTGCATCTATCCATCATTCAGCTATCAACACCCCTGCTATTCTTTTTGCCTTTATTAGTATCATTATGAACCTTTCTTTTATCACGACAAAAGTACCTGTATTTAAGTTGTAGGCATACAAATGCATTCTTAAACGTTTAATATTTTATATTTTCGGTTGTTGATATGTGCTATAGTGTAGTAGTTACTTTGGTCGAGCCGGCCTATTTATACAGAAGATTGCCTCTACCACGTTTATTTAGCTAATACTGATTGTAGAAGTGGTTTAAGTCGAAACATATAATTAAAAACAATTATAATACCACCATAATGTATTCCGACTGAGTAATTACATATTATATTATATTGTGTATGTATTATTTATGAGGCTTGATTTCTTCGTATGTATCTAAAACCATCTATTGTGATTTATGTATATTAGTTATATTCAATACTAGCGTATCATATATAAATCAAATTATACCACATTCTTCTCTTCACTTATGCAAAATGTGCATCACGTTTGAATAAATTAATAATGTATAACCATACTTTACATGATTAGTAATATATATATATACATCAACAGCCTTTAACAGTCCATTGCTGGACATGGTCCCTTCTTATCACGGATAACTCATCGTTTAAGTATGGCATTCATCATCAATTAATCAAGTCGCAACATAAAGCTGTTACAGACTATCTCCATGATAGGCTCGTCGCTGAACAACATTCTATAGTTTCAATTTTATTCATATTCTGAATATTAAGAACGCTTCATTTTTGCAATAAGTAAGAAATCTGTCCCATTTTCTTTCCTCACGTTTTACCAAAATGAGTCATCAATACAATATATCAAATTTAATCCACGTTTTATTAATATCAATAATAAATCAGTTGAATAAAACCAAAGGACCTAAAGACTGTATTCCCAGCCGACCCCAGTAATGTCATTAAAATGATTATGACAGGGATTAAAGTATATGCAGTGCTTCAAAATTAGTACTCTAAATTACCAATTTCACATCAATTAGCTACTGCA
The DNA here is from genome assembly GCA_003709505.1 of Hyphantria cunea. Lineage (NCBI taxonomy): Eukaryota > Metazoa > Arthropoda > Insecta > Lepidoptera > Erebidae > Hyphantria > Hyphantria cunea. Next base: position 1,996,811 of record PKRV01002605.1, on the reverse strand, counting down.
GGGCTACAAAATGATTATGCTAATACACCAGGCAGGCAATTACTTCCACATTGGTGCCGCCGCTGTAATTAAACTTCATCAGGCATTCGCATCTCGTCTGCAGCTCGCTTGTATATTGCTTTGGCTGCAAACCTACTACTTAAAATAGAAACTCATTATTGCCTTTGTGCGATCACGATGCGAGCGGCATGTTGGCCGTATTTGGCAGGGGGTGGGTGTCCGCTAGAATGGGCCCAACCTGTTTGCACTAGTAAGAAGCTGCGTTGGCCTAACTACCGTCATAAATTGTACAAGTGGCGGACCGGTTGAGAGTTTTTCGTAGCAAGTCTTTAGAGAGCACTCAAGGGAACGTTCGAGTGAAGATTTCTTGTGTGAATTAAGCCAGCGCTACACGTTCGGGAATTTACCAGGTAGTTTACTAATGCTAATGCAGGGAGTAGAGAAGCTCGAGCATACTCGCTAAGTGCTGCATTTATGTAGCATGTATGTACGTTCTATGAATAGTCAAAGTGTCATTACTGATCTTTATTGTTTGCAAACAATATGTTTTCATCAAACGTTTCAACGATATTCTTTTATGGTTAACTGACACACATACACCGTTCTTACATATGTAAAGTTTTGTTCAAAATTATTTTTTTTTATTTTTCAATTGCCTTAGTATATAACTATGTGTGTCGTTTATAAAACAAGTAAAAACGTTTTTTTAGGGTTTCGTACCTCAGAAGGATAAGGTTGCGTACCTAAAAAGGAAGAAACAGAACTCTTATAGGATCACTTTGTTGTCCGTTTGTCTGTCTGTCAAGATCTCTTTTCTCAGGAATGCGTGAAGATATCAAACTGAAATTCATATCAAAGAATCAGGTCTACTGTCCCTTGTTCTAAGCCAATGCAATCCAAAGATACAGATGTTTATGCTGCAAATCCTCGACACTCGCGAGGAAATCAAAACCTACTGGGTACTTCCTGTGAACTCAGAATGTTGAAATTTGGTATGAAGCAATGTCTTATAGCACAGATGAAGGAAAAATTGCGAAAAGTATAAATTTTTAGTTACATTATATAATATACCTACAGCTATATACGGAATCTTCGGTTTGCGAGTCCAACTAGCACTTGGCCGGTTTTCTTTCTTTTAAATTTATTGTAGAAACAGTAGTCTAAAATCAATAAATCAAAATGATAGTTGAAAATAAACCGCTATACCAACTTACAATGTACAAACATTAAATTCTTTTCTACGTGAAGTATTAGAAATTAAAAATAATTTTGGACTTTTAATTTTTTACCTGTGAGGCCAAACTAAAATATATACCATTTATATAGTTTTATGAGAAAAGCTTTCATGAGTCGTATACAATTTTGTTTAAGATAGCTTATACGTATGAGTGAAATCCTACAAAGACTATGCCTCGAAAGTGTCAAGTGTCAACTGGATTACCAGCACTGACATATAATTTGGACCTGGCGGACGTGAATATAGATAACTGTTTCAGATGCCTTGTTAGTTGGAAATCGTTATTAACTAATATTGAAAATGTCACATGAAAATAGCCCTGAATAAAACCGTATGTTTTTTATACGTATGTGTAAATAGTTTCTGATGTTTTTCACCAAACATTGATGCACAATTATGTATTTTATGGAATGTTTCGCACGGAGGTTCAATGGTCGGAATATTGTCTCAAGGCAATGGGTTCTATGTATAATGAGACGGGGCTGCCGGATTGCTGGCAGTCACTCGACTCGAGCTCGAGGGAAATTAAAAGAGTTTATTTAAAGATACCTATATCACGAAAATATGATACGAAAAAATATTAGACTATCTCAAGTATTTGTATTCAAGTATTCCAGCGATTTAGGAATATGTTCATCGCTTGTTATGTAATTTGGGGTAGGCTTTTGTCGGCGTTCATCAAGTGGGTATCAAAAATAAATTTTAGAAATGTTTGGTGATCTGTGAGCTGATTTATTTAAATTCATAAAACGAAATTATGAAATAGTTCACTAAACTTGTAAACTAAAAAAAACTACTAGTAATATTATAAATGCGAAAGTTCGTGAGGATGTTTGGCTATTTGTTGCGTTTTCATACAAAAACTACTGAATAGATTTAGATCAAATCTTTACATATTTTATACATAAGAATAACACAGGCTACTATTTACTGCGATATCCGACGTATATGCGGGCGGAGTCACGGAATAAAGTTAGTACTTATTACATGAAAGAAATTAGCTGTAAATAACCTAGAAAAATTTAACGTCGAATAGTTAGAATACAACGTCCACGATTGTATATTTACCTACTATAATAATTACTCTGTAATTAATTAAATACTATATTTTAACATTAATATAAAATAATCTTCATCCAAACAATATTTATTTTCTTCGACTATATTTGCTTTAATAAAAATAATACTAGCTTATATGCAATACAGACTGGCACACAACATCATTAAAATAACAACTACATGTTAGGTAGAAAGGCTATAAAACTAACACACACATTCGTTCTACCAAATACCATAAAAAAATAGGCGAAGTACAGAGATGTTTTCAACGTCGGCACAACATCCATCATGACGATTACGCGGCAAATCGCTGACAATATCGATTACCAAGAAGAAACACAATATTTATGACACTTCCCGTCCCAACTTTGCATTATTCTTTATTTGTTTGAGCTTTTTTGTTAAGTGAAAAGTTGGAAACACATTTCTAAAAGGAACGTGAATAACGTTCTTTCTGTGAACGTTAATAATGAAAGATAAATTCCACATATTCATATAGAGTTTACTAATCTGCCTTGCATACGTAAATAAATATAATAAAACAATTGTGTGAAGTGAACATATTTTGTACGAAACTGCCAAGTAGGTGCATTTTATAAAGTGGTTAGCTATCATTATGTAAATAGCGGGACTTACACGACCGTGTTACCTTCCTTATAATTTAGATGCATATACAAACATCATAAGCACTTTAAACACTTTCTTCTAAGAAAAATAATAATAATAAAGCTCTTTTTGTACCAGATTAGTAACAAGCTTAACTTAACTAGGAAAACTTAAACAAGGGAAAATTGTCGAAAAAATTGCCCGGAGGCAATCTCCTATAGGTAATTTATACTTGTAGCAAAGAAGTTGCATTTTATAGTTTAATTTCACACAAAGACATCAATTATTTTAGAATATACTTTTAAATTTGAATGCTTGAAAAGAATATCACTTATTCGAGGACTTTTAACTGTTTTTTAAAGTGAAACTTTTATTACATCATCTCAAACTTTTAGGTCTGTGTATCGCATGTCGCGTGACGCGTGACGCATGAAGGTCGGCCAGTGTCCAGTGGCCAGTCGAATGGTGTGCCAGTGGTCCACGTTAATTTGTTTGTTTTATTCAGCGCTTAATGTAAATGTTGCTATTTATTTGCTTTATTAGATTTATTTATTTGCATGTGAAAAAAGTTTCACTTTTACCGTGGTTTCATAAAACCACACAATCCTTTTTTAGTTAATAGATCTTATAAATGGACTATACCGTTCTAAAGAAACATTTTTAAGTTAAATCGTATAAATGAATCTCAGATGTCGTCCTAAAATAGCCTAATAATGTTTCTCGCTTAGAAAATTTATCCTGACATATAGTGCTAATTGAGAGTCCACCACTCTTGGATTCTGCTCATGCTTTCCATCAGGCAGGGCAGAGTCATTTTGGCAGCTTAAACATAAAAAAAAACATCAAAATATACAATGGAACATAGAACTCCTTAAAAGTTGCTTAAAATGTTGATTACTCTCAAAATCAGACAAAAGTAAAATTTAATTTTATTGAGTATCTAACATATTATGTACAAGTTTGTAAGAAATACTAGTGGTGTTAGTCAGACTAGTATACATTCCATCTTTTTATAAAAAAGTTTCAGTTTCACCACTTGCTGATCAAATTCTAATCTATTCCTAAACTTTCTTAACCCCCCCCCCCACACACACACACACACTCACACAATGCCTGAATTATTGGTGCCTTGGAGAGCTTAAGCCATCGCATGACACCAGCAAGTTTGAAGCTTATTACCCAATAAAACACCTATTGGTCTCCGGCGAGTAGTAATGCGGCACCTTCCACGACCTACAGACGTATCGATTGTTCAAATCTGTCCTATTTCCCCCGAAATCATCGGACTTCATGTCAATAAGGTGTATTACTAAGAATAATTATATTGTTTTCGTATTCCAGCTAACTGAAGCAGAGTTTATTTTTCGTACCATTTAGGCTCGTTCAAAAAGGATATGTATAACTAAAGGAATGAATTAATGTGATCGCACAAAAACTATATTTTTAACAGCTATGTTGACAGAATTCTCAGAAAAAAATAATGGTATACAATTTTAAAATACAAAAACTCTTTTGATAAGATATTTTTAATATTTTACGCTCCAATGCACTTTTTACAAGTCGGATAAAACCTCTGAGTACAAGAATTTTTTATTTTTTATTTAATTCTAATAAGTAACCCTAGTAATCTGCTAAGAAAATTTTCTTTTTGCCATATGTATGGTAGATCTCATTTGAAAGCCTACTACTCTGTGGTTTATTTTTATTGTGTCTACAAATCTACTTATAGCACTAATACAATCGCAATAATTTTATATTTATAACCAAACATTTCTTAGTGAAGTAGCAATGCACAATAAGCAACAGATAGTGTTGTGAGAATCCATATGTTATTTGGGAGTAAAGCGTAAAAACCCATTTCCGGCGCAGACAAATGAACACCATAATATATTATTCGAAAAAGATAAAAGGCTTAGGTAACAAAATTTATGATGCTAATATTTTTTTAAGAAAAATGCAATCATATAAAAGTTATACGGTTTTATTAGCCCATCTGCTCGTATTCCGGGGATTTACACATGTATGAAGCGACCTACTGAATCAATGTCAGGCACCACACTATATCTATAACTATCACATAAACTACTGTTACATTAAAATAAAGTTAGAACATTTGTACTTCTCTTCCTTTTGCTTCAAAGCATTGAAGTCAAACGACACCTTTAGCTCCGAAAAGTAGTCCATAGTGAGTGCCTGTAAAACTTTCCACCCCATTGCCTTAATTGCGAAATTCACAAAAGATTTTCCACTTAGCTTGAAGAGGGAAAGTTTTTTCCATAAACTGTAAAGTCAAAGCTATTGATACTGACTTGTGATTTACAAAAGTGTTGTTATTTAAATCATGAAAGATAATAGTCATATTTCTTTTATTCAGATAATTTCGTACAAGAAATAGTTACCTAAAATTAAGCTATTCAGAATTGTGTTACCTAGAAACGCTTTCGCAAATCCTTTCATGTTGCCATCATTTTTTAATTATTATATCTCGTATATTTAATTCTCGTGCTATGTTGTTGTTCACGATAAACACCGAAACTAAAAATGTATACTTTCTGGAGTACCCACGATACAATAGTTAACATCACGTTTAAAACAATAGAACTTAAGCATGATTGAAAAGAGACACGGGCGGTTCAACTAGTATATTATTCACGAAACCAATAACTTAGAGATTGCTTGCTTAGTAATAAGTTGATAGATATTGGAAGATGTAACAGCATCCTGGCCAGTCTTTTGGCAGATATAGGCCAAGGTTTTTTATGATTTGTTTACTGAATATTTAAAGCTTATGTAAAATAAAAAAGAGGCCATGATTCGGCGACGTAGTCATAATTGTACCTAAGCTCCGTAAATAAAGATAAAAAACTAGTATATTATTAAAAGTGAGCCGTTCTGATGTTAAGTTTTAGAATGTTGCAACAGACATAATGAAAGGGGAATATTATATATTATAGAAATAAAAACGTAAAGGAAAGTAAAAAGGTGTGACAGCGTAACTTAGTCGATAATTTTTCCTATTTTTTTTGTAATTACAATGCGCCACAATGATGCGTGGAAGGATATTTTTTCAGGAAAAAACGTTTTTAGTAGTAGTCGACCAAAAATAAGGGAAGTAATAAGGGCTAGGAAGATGATGATCTAATAATAAGTTACATTGTCACTTTACTAGCAAAAATTATATTCTTGTCTTAAAATAGAAATCTTCTGGCAAATGAGATCAAACGTTGTTAGTACTAAATTATTCTAAAATTTAAATTATGGAGAAATTTACTTCAGGTAGGAGGTGGGATTCGGGTCAAAAGTACTCTTTAGCGTAATATCTAACTTCAATAATATTGTATCTAAAGGTAAAAGGACCATAGGCTTGAATACTTTGAAGGTGGCCCTTGTATTTGAGAGAAGATTTCACGCTCTATTTTCTTACTAATAAAGGCTATTAAAGGGTTCGACAATTGATTTACTAACGTGAAGAGTGATTGTTTAGGTACTGTGAAATAATATTGAACGTAGAGTATTAAATATTGTTTTATAGTACCTAAATAATAACATTTTGAATTTGATGAAGTTTGAAAGCGATAATTAAAGGATTTTTTAATATTTATAAATATGAAGAAATAAGTGCTGTGTCTTTGACTGATCCTATTAAGTTTTGGCTGGATAGCATGTGAAATATATGAATTTTACAAGCTATCCAGCACAAGCTATATAATTTGTCTAGTTATGTAAAATTACAGAAACACTAAAGCTTTATGTTAATGATGATTTAAAATAAGTTGCCGGAAAATTATAATAACATTAAGATTAAATGACCTACGAAATTACACCCAATATCCTGTTAGGTTTTATTATTAAAGGATAGAAAGTGAGAACTAGTTGATTCTATTGATACATTTATCGAAACGATTTATTAAATATAATGATGAATAATTTCACTAATTAATAAGAGTAATATAATAAGTCCAGACTTAATAATATGTAATATGTAAGCCTCCGGTTTTATCCTATATTTCTAAAATCAGTGCAGCTTGCTCGATGTGTTCAAAAATAGAAAGAAATAAACTGCAAAAGAAATTTAAGTTTGAATTTATCTGCCTTGCAATGCCAATGAACCTAAGTTCTTAAAACCTTAAATAATTGGCACAAAATAATGAAATTGTTTCATCAAACGAATTATAACTAAAAACTAAATCTAAAGAGAGTAGTCTTTTAAGTTATTGATTGCATTTCATTTTAGTTTAATGTTTAAAAATCTGTGGTAAGCTGGATCGCTGTCAAGTGGTCCCTCGCGAGGGGTAGCCGATCCGCAAGCAGTAAGATAACTGTATTCTGAACCAATAAATTTACCCCCTTTTTAAACATCCGCTGGCGGAGAGTAGATCTTTTGTAAGAATTGTTATTCTTTTAAATCCAAGAAATCGTTTCAAACATAGTGTTTGTGTTTTTAAAATGTGTGTATTACTTAATGGTACGATAAAATCATTATTTTGAGTCTTATGCCGTTAATTAATTAAACAGTTTATTTTGTGAAAAAACCTTTCAATTTAGTTAATCTACTATGAATTTCTGTTACTTTTTTTCTTTTTTTAATCAGTAACTATCAACGAAAAAACAACTACGGTGAATGCAGTATGGCTAAATTTCTAGTTTTTTGTTTTTGTCTCAAGAAGCATGTTATGTAAAAACAACAAAATATATTTCCTTTGACGAATGGTTCAGTATTCCTTTGTAATGCTCCCACAAGCGGCCCAAAACAGTCGGAAGAGTGTTACGCGAATCGTACTCAATATTCGTGTGTAGACGACATTGAACGATTTACGAATACCCTAGTGATTAATACGGAAGCTATCGATCGCTGGGGAAAAGTAATGTTCAGCACACCCCACCGATAAGAGCCTATTAGCTCTATTATTTATCAATATTTTCTCTTTATCCACTGGATTTGTGAAACCCGTTTGAATATAAACCATTGTAGGTATTTATCAAGACCCCATAGGATGTTTTATGTATGTGAGAGTCGATGGAAATTTCAAGTAATGGCGTTCCCCGATGTTAACTACATGCTGGGATCATAATAAAGTTTACGTAATGTTAGTTTTATTTTTTCTAATCTTCTTTTTATAAAAGGGTATTTTTTACTTCGATCGATCGAAATTAGATATATTGCCGTTTTTCTAAAATATAATGGAACAAATTGTTGTATTCTATGCTAAAACCCATAAAATTGGAGTTTGAGATTTGGATAGTTTCCTGAACTTACTAAAAGTAGTGTCGTCATATGCGACTTTTGTTATCATCATATCGACTAACGATTATTTTAGCATAGTATTTCGTCAAGTGGCCATTATTCTTACAATTAGTGATTGTTCATAACTTATGCCTATGCATATTTTATTTCATAATTAGAATCCTAGTATATACATAGTCCATTGCTGTTTATAAGCTTCTTCTTCGAAAGTTGACAATTATTTATTTAACGTAAATAAATTAAATATGGGTTGAGACCAAGAAACAAGACATGATTGACTTTATCCACTGTTGATAAATTATAATTGAAATAAACATGATTTTTAGTCATAAAATCAGATAGTATTTTTATTTAGCTATTAGCTTTTGCAATCGACTTCCTTTGCTTAGAAGTTTAAAATATTTGTTGAATCTAAGTAAATTAAAGATCTGTTTAAGATGTTTTATACTACTATCAAAAATAAGCAAGTCAATTAGCTCTTTAAGGTGCAACACACTATTATCCAATTATTAAAAGTGAAACATCAAGAATAAAAACGCTTTCGCAAATAATTTTAGAACAAATTGAGTTACCATAAAAAGTTTATCAGTTGGGAACCAAATTCAAGATATTTATGTTATGCAATTTTTTGAAGATGAACAACTCTGTTATGTATGATTTTTTGCGTAATTTTAACCTTTTATACAGCATACCCAAAAGGAGCTCTCAAAAGGAATAATTTACCGCGTTTTCGCAACATTTTTCATTGATATTTCGCTCCAATTAATCGTAGCATAATAATATACCTATAACCCTTTTTCACATAGCCCACAGGATTAGCAAGCTGAAGTGGCAGTTGGCTGGTCACATTTGCCGAAGAATCGATAACCGTTAGGTTAACGAGTTCTTGAATGGAGATCGCGTCTCGGCAAACGTAGTGTAGGACGTCCACAGGACAGGTGGAGCGATGATTTGCGCAGGACGACTGGCAGGAGCTGGATGCGAGAAGCCATAAATCGAACTAAGTGGCTTGGAATTGGAGAGGCCTACGTCCAGCAGTGGACTGCGAAAGGCTGATGATGATGAACCCTTTTTTAAAAAAATGGTCTCATAAATATTGTAGGAACAGTAAATCATCCAAATAAACAAACTCTTTGGTTGTTTGATATTAACTGTAGATAGGTACCTAGTTTTATGTTTGTTCTTAATATAATTTCAATTCAATAATTGACATGATATTGACAGTCACATGTATACTTACGCGTTAACTTATCTAATGACAAATGATAATCCATACTTATATTATAAATGCGAAAGTAACTCTGTCTGTCTGTCTGTCCTTCTTTCACGGCCAAACTGCTACACCGATTTCAATGAAATTTGGCATAGAGAAACCTTAATTCTTAAGAAAGGACATAGGCTACTCTTTGCTGCCGTAACAGCGCAGTAACTAGTGATAAATCTTTTAAAAGTGCCTTAGGTTATGATATTAGTGGTGGACAACAACATTTTTGACCTTACGTAGATCTAAGTTGCACATTTGGCACAAGATAGCTGTCATGCTACCGACCAATGTTAAAGGAAAGAAGTGACGTAAGGCATCAACAAGTCTACGCTTAGTTGAAGAGATTATAAATGAAAAAGAAGTTTGCGTCCAGCAATTTATTATTCCTTTGTTTCACTAAAGTATATTACGAGCTCGAACTAAACACGAGATGTCAGAAAAACGGGAGCTAGACAGACAGCAACATTAAATAACTTATTTCACTTGGAAAAAGCGCTGGAGTGAAAAATCGTCAAAATAAGTTGTGGTTACTGGCCTCATAATTAAGTTCCTTAAATTATATGCTATGACATAATATGATACAACTTTTTATGGCAATCTCAGCAATTTAAATTATATATATAATTATGTACGAACGTGTGTATTAATAATTACGTCAATACATGTACCTAAAGATTTATTAAAAAACGCGAAGAAGAATAATATTAATAAAAACTGTAACTGTAGAGTATGTCGAGTAGAGTTAAAACGCCATTTATTAAAACGCAAACAAACTAAAAAAATATAGTGGTCCATACTTACTGGAAAATAATTTTTATTTTACAGTATAAGAGTACGAGGCGTATTTTAGTTAAATAAGCTAATAATATACTTTCATTTAAAGTATAAAAGAAGCTAGTTTCATAGAGAGCACTTAATCTTTTATTTTCTCAATACTCGTTTTATGCTAGTTCATACAAGGAAATAAGGTTTTATTCAATTCTTTTCTGCTTATACTAAAATACATAAATAATAGATTACATCAGAATACATTATTCTATTAAACAAACGACTATTTACTTTTTAATCACACATTTGTATTTTTTATAAGTGAAGAATAGAAAGCCAAAATAGGATGAGGGTAGTTTTAAAGGAAACATCTCATATTCATTACTCCTGAGTCCCACAGGAGCAGGGAAATTGGTAATGATTTTCTGTTAAGTCAATGGGGACTGCCGATAAAAGTGAAAACTAAGTACACATATGGATACATATTTGAAGAGATATATTATGTGTACATATCTAATGTATACTAATAACGCACGAGGTATATCTGTGTAAATATATACACAGAGTACATACATACATCGAAAGCGTGCGGTGACAATGAAGCGAGTTTCATGCTTTTTATTCATCCAAAAAGTACACATATATACATATGATACGTATAGCTCGTGGAAAGCGTTCAGTAACGATGCTGCGAAATTTTATTCACCAAAAAAGTGCTCAACGTGACTAAAGAAGAATGTAAATTAAAAAAATAAATATAGGTCACACGTTTTATCCGTGCGCAAATATTGCAAGAAATATCTCTAGATAAAATGTGTATAATGGACTGAAAACTAGTTTGAATAAACAAAGATGCATTGCAAAAGAGTGATAGTCTCTCTCGTAATAGCTATCGTGACACTGATTAAAGAGACATTTTTCACGGCATCCGAAGTCGACTTTGTGACATTGTGAATAATGTATGAAGTATGCCACAGCATAATATACATTTTATGCCATAGTGTACCTCAGTTGATTGAGAAACGATAGCGATTTTTGTCGATTTTTAAATTGGAAAAAAAAAGTTTTAAATAATGACTATATTTAATGAAATTATTATACAATTTTTTACGTCTTGTTCTCTCTTCTTCTTGGCCAGCAGTGAACCGTGAATTATGATGATAATGAAACTAATGAGTAGAAACACGGATTTCTAAGTTCAAAATCAATTATTCAGAATTTTAATAAGTAGTCAATTCATTAACTTTACAAAAATAAAAACAAATTTTAATTCACGAATTTTAATGGGTTTATCTTTATTTTACTCATAAATATGTAATCAAACTCAAGATTTGTTGTTATTTCTTTGGAAGTTTTGAAAGAAAAACCTGAGAATATATTAATTTTGTATTAAGTAATAAAATTAAAACAGTTTTGGTTCTTAGTAGTATAAAAGCCTTTTATCTATAGTAAAGAAACTATTTAGTCTAGTTTAGAAATATAAGATGTTTAGTTAAAAATAAATTGACAATACTTAGTCTAGCCATAAATATTGTTACAAAGAAAAATATATTTTTATTGCAAGTAACATTTATTACAGTTACAATGCCTAGTTTCATACGTTAATATAAAACCATTAAAAAATGTGAAGCTTATTTGAAGTGGTCTCCATTGGCTGCAATATTGTCCTTTAAACGTTGAGACTACTCTTTCCATGCGAAAATTCTTCACTGCCAATCGTATGGGCTGTTTTGGGACTCCAAGCTATCATGGCGTTTAGAGCAAGCCTTACTCTCTAAAACTGACCAATGGATAAGAAACCATCAAACCATCACTAAAGTCGGATACTGCCCAAAGATAGACCAAAATGTAGACTATAAACACTGAATCTACTTTCACAATATTGTAGGGTTAAAACAAATAAATAATAATTATTAGAGCTTTCCACATAAATACGGCCAATTTATTTGTTAAAACATTGCTCCATTGTAAAAAAAAATTCATCCATGAAAAAAATAATTCTGCACGCAAACCACTTAATCGATAATTAATAAGGGGACCTCCCTTTGCGTCCGATTAAGTGGTTATTTTGACTTTACCACCCTATTCTTTTTTAAATTATTAATTAAGAAAGGAACAGTGTTTCTGTTATAGGTTGCAAGTTCTAAGTAATCCTTTAACATACGCGACATGGTTCAAGGTGCTTTCTTCATTTCCCGAGATAAAATCTTTTGCTTTCGGACAGGATTTTTTCGAATTCTTTACCTTACAGCTTCGATCGCCTTTTTCGTGCCGACACTGCGTGGAGGGTCACACAAACATTTGACTTATACAAAGCGTTTGGAGGCTTTTAAAAATGCATTTGGCTCCATACCTACTTTATAGAATGCAATCACAGCGATTCGGTTCTCTCTATTACCCCACTCCATTTGAATAAAAAAAAATACCTTACAATATATTGGCCCCAAAATAAGAAAACATCATGAACAATCGTATAAACGACAGGTTCCAAATACAAAATTAATATTTTGTTTCTTTTTAATTAAACAGTATTTATGGTCACGTACATAGATATTTTTATATATACTAATAGACTAATCTATATTATAATAATATTATAAAAAAAAATTTTTGTATGGTTGTAGAGGATAATCTTCAGAAGTACTGATCTGATCCTGAAAATTCTTTCAATTACAGCAAGTGATATTATTCAGGATTAACATAGGCCATATTTTATTATGATTGAACAAAAAATTCAATTAGTCAAAAATATTATTATAGTATTTGTAAATCAAGTTCAAGAAATGTGGGCGGTTATTGCCCAACGAAGTGGGCACGGGCAGTGGTAAATATAATATGTCAGAAAAAACATTAGTGGGTAGTGTATATTAATTTAGGATTAAGCTTTCTACGGTGTAGGAGACTAGATAATCCCCCGGCTTCAGTAACCTCACTTATCTATACAGTAATAAGTGATGCAAAAATATCGTACCCCTTTTTAAGAAACTTATGCTAACGGAGAGGTATGAAATTTGGCTTAAACATGCGCAGTTTAAATTTATATGAAGGGGAAGTGCAGAAAGCTAAAAAAAATGAATAAAGAAATGAATAAATTGTGGAGGAACGGGTAACATGTTCCTCCAACACAAAGGGAGGATCCTCCGACCAGGCGAGGTGATCATGCCTGGCGGGCCACTGCCCAACGGTTGATGTTGGGAAGTGTTATATATGTTAATCGGCGCGAGAACTTCTATTGCGCGATTTAGGATTGGTAGTTTCTTAGTTTTCTTTGTTGCTCCGTAGTTCGTCGTTTCTTCGGTAGCTGGCGCTGTTATATATTTTATGTTGTTGCGCTGTATGTGGAAGTCGCCACATCACTCCCCTCCAAGACCGGAGGTTGATATCTGGATGAGTCTGCTGTTGCGGAGCTTGCCAGTTGCCAGGATTGAGTAGTTCCAGTGAGTCGGAACTGAGTGCCGCAAGTTCCAGTGAGTCGGAACTGAATGCCGCTAGTCCCAGTGAGTCGAGGCTGAAGTCCGCTGATCCCAGTGAGTCGGGATCGCATGCGGTGCGCGGTGCTGCGGTGAGGTCGTAGGGGTAAACCAGGCTGGAGCGATCGCTTCCTGCATGTGGTGTATCCCTGTTGAGGCCGAGGTTGCTGGCTGGCTTGCTGTGGGACTTGCTGTGGGAGTGAAATGATGGTGGCGCTCTTGCTGTTGATCTGCTCCTACGAAGGCTGCTTCCAATCACGTCGGGGTCACCACTGTGGAGGAACGGGTCACATGTCCCTCCAACACAAAGGGAGGATCCTCCGACCAGGCGAGGTGATCATGCCTGGCGGGCCACTGCTCAACGGTTGATGTTGGGAAGTGTTATATATGTTAATCGGCGCGAGAACTTCTATTGCGCGATTTAGGATTGGTAGTTTCTTAGTTTTCTTTGTTGCTCCGTAGTTCGTCGTTTCTTCGGTAGCTGGCGCTGTTATATATTTTATGTTGTTGCGCTGTATGTGGAAGTCGCCACAAAATAAATTAATACAACAAAGGGATTGCTTAAAATCGTTTTTCTGTGAAGCTGTAGTCCAACTCCGGCTATTTTAGATCGGGCAGATGTGTCGTACCATAGCTCTCTTACGTTTAATGTTAAACTTTAACTCATATTGCTATTATACAATGACGCATAATTTGAATGTAATATAACTTTCCTTTAAAAGTGTATTGAGTTGGCATGAATTCGTACAGTTGTCAACATATTATTTTCATTGCCAGTGACTATACTAGTACATCGTATAACTGTGCCAACTTCTCTGTACACTGCCATTTTATGTTCATTTACATGATCTGCATCGTGAATATTCTCATTCTAAGAATAGAAGTACTGTTGTTTATGTTTTGTTGGAAATAAATTGTTCCGTTTGTTCAGCTTTTCAATGAAGTTTTAATTCATTAGCTGTCTCTCGGCTTAGGTCTATTTTATATTCATTTTCATAATTATCAATGCTGAATAATGTTTGCTACTTTCCTTTAAGTTTTAACTCATTCATTTTATATTTTGTCCTACGTTCATTTGCATAATAATGGATGTTTTATGAAACTGGTTTCTGGAATCTTTTTTAAATATGTGTTTATTAAAGATGTTATTTTATCCTTATATGGTTTGCATTTATTTGTATCATAAAATCATCAAATCAAGTAAAATTTCTATTTGCGTGTACTTTTCTCGAAATACAATACTAATTAACTAATTACTAATTACTGATAAGGTTAATATAAATATTGTTCAAGTTTTGTATAAAGGAAGAAAGATTATATATTCTAAATTTCGTTCTAAGCTCAGGTGGCTACCAATACGCTTTCGCCGAAATCTACATATGTTTTCCCATCTATACAGTGTTCAGTTTCATCCTCATAATCCCTTTTATATCAAAGAACGTTTTCAGTTTTTAAAAACACACACAATGCAGGGACCTGCAGTTCTCAGAGAATTGATATTGAAGATACCAAAACATTCACCTCAGTATGCTTTTACTGTCAAGCGGTAAGACTTTGGAACGACTTGCCTGAGACAATTCGAAAAGCAAAAACTTGGCCTATTTTTAAAAAGCTAGTGAAGGACCATTGTTCGTTATTATGTTTTTTTGTTATTTTATCTCTATCTATATATATCTATCTATTTTTCTATCCTCTTTTTAGTAGAATATATTTAGTCTGTATATATATATGTCTGTATATATTTAGAAGTGTATCTGTTTATATATATATATATACATATATATAT
>PKRV01002605.1:1961510-1971878 GCA_003709505.1 Hyphantria cunea | reverse complement strand
ATATATATTTACACTCTATGGATTAAATTTCATTTCATCCATAGAGTGTAAATATATGGATTAAATATATATATATATATACACACATATTTACACTCTATGGATTAAATTTCATTTCATTAAAAACCCATAACGGCCCACTATTGGGCTCGGGTCTCCTCTCAGGAGAGGGTTAAGGCCATACGTCCCCAAGCTGGCCGAGTGTGGGTTGAGGACTGGCAAAACAAAGTTGTGGCTACGTAATCTCGTCATTGGATGTTTTCTGGCCACCCAAAGGCCTCTAACTAAACTTCACGACTGTTATCCTATGATAACAACTAGGACCGACTGCTTAACGTGACTTATAACGTGATATATATATATATATATATATATTATATATATAGGGAAATATGCAATGAAGTTATAGGATCAAAGGTAAAATAAAAAAATGTCCCTTTACGTATTTAGATATAGGTAAACTAGTAATTACTTAAATATTTCTATGCAAGCAGTTTGTAACTGTGCCCTCCTTTCAGATTGTATCATTTGAATACACGAGACTCATATTAAAATATCGGTAGCTGTTTTTCATACATGCTAAAATAAATATTGAATGGGAAACAAAGCCCAAAAAATCAGGTCATATTTTTACACGGTTTCACCATTTTTTTTTGCAAAGAGAGAAAACTTACTAAGAGATTTATAAAAAAACTAACTTAAGTAATTAGTAGTAATTTAAGATAAATTTTCTTATAAAAACTAATTAATTGCAAAAGCTTAGTGCGTTTATATACAGATGTAACACATCTAGTACTTGCTAGCGAAACTATAAGGTACCGCAACAATTGATTCTGATTGGATCATCTGTTCCCAAATGCCCGGCTGAAGGGTGTCGGCCCATCGGCGGTGAACCGTCTAACCCGTTAGCTTTCGAGCCGCTCTTTGGTTACATTTACCGTTTATGGCTAAGCCATTTAATAGATATAAGTGAGACTTAGTCCATTTTGAACGGTGTGCGGTTTAACTTGCTTAGCAATCTATTTAATGGACCCCATGAGAGCCTGGAAGCCTCTTTTAACTAGTTTAACATTTAGTTTAGATTATACATACATGTTACATTAAAATTTACTTTCAAATTTAAATATAATTAAATAGGAAGTTAAATCCGTAGTATTTTAATTAAACATGAATGTATAGACCATATATCACATATTAATAAAGCGTTTGTATATATATGGACTGTTTAACTTAGTAACAATTAGAAGGATTACATTTTCACAGTAAGTTGAGCGGTTCCTGACAAATGCTTCAATGGTTCATAACAGTGGGCAGAGAACTTCATTCAAAACTAAACTTAACCAAGTAACATAAAGACCACGTAAAAAGAAAATAAAGTTCGTATATGACACAAAGATTAAATGCAGACTAAACTTAATCAAAAACAGGTTAATAGAAGTCTCAATAGACTCAAGTACTTGAATATCGGCCATTGAAACCGTCCTCAGGAAACTGGCTATAATGGTTATGAATAAAAATTTATTACTCTCGAATAGCCCGCTATTTTGTAAAGCTTCATCTCAATTAAATTGCTATTATCTAGTTAAAATGGTGGTAGCACGTGGCGTGAACTGCCGCTATAAGCATTATTAACAGAGAATTATCACGGACCGTCTATAACTTTCTTTTGGCAAGAGTTACTATTTCATACAATTTTATGGAGATTAGTTTGCAAAGTATTCGAATACAAATATTATTCTGTTGATGAAAGTTTGTTCGGACTACGAAGTGGGACTAGATATAGAAAGTGGATGGAGGGTTTATTGTTTAGCAAACCATAGTAGCTATGTTGTCGCGGTACTGGAGTATAGATTTAGAAAGTGCTTGATTAATGTTTGCTTTACTGTTAAAAATAACGAAGGCAGACATGAAGAACTTAATTCTAAATAAGCAAGTTCTAAATAAAAATATTCGGTGTTATATAAAAAAAAATCAATACTCTACGAATGTTCACGTTTATGGAGTTTTACTAATGAAAATAATACATAGGTTATGCTGCGAGAAACTGCTGAACCATTCGGATAAAGGCACTTATTAACATAACATTACACCTGTATAGATTACTGGTGTCGAAAAAATACATATTTACGTTAAGTGACTTACAAGGATTCGAACAAAGACTGAATCCTCCTGTAGTTTGAACAAAGTTTGTTATTGATAGCCACAGGCAATAGGTACTTGTACAGACGTTACTCTCTAAGTATTTTGTTTTCTTTTATTGTGTGGTTCTACAAATTATAATTATATTATATTTTTCTAAATTAGTATTCGGACCGTTTAAACAAGTTATATTATTAATTCAACTCATATTTATCATAACTATTTATTTTAATGTTGTAGAACTTAATTTTTACTAAAAACATTTTTTTTTACAATAACTTTGTACCCTCAAATTGTAAACGAAATTTTTATATCAAGTAATGAATAACGGTCCATTTAGACGATAATAATACACTTTTGGGGCAAAAATATAATTTTTCCCTTTTCTTTTGTTCCAAAATCTCCCTAATAGCGCATGATTAAGCTTGAGTGGCTGGTTGAAACCGCTTCGTGGCGTTGTTCATGAATGGTTTATTTACTGCTTAACGTAATATAAATGACAAAAAGTGTTGTGAAATCTATTGATTTATTTCCATACTTCGTTAAAACCTTTATAATCCTATGACAAGTGGAGACTTGAGATTAGATCAAATCATATTATACATAATGTGCTTGTTGGTTTTGTGGTTAGTGTTCTTGATTGCTAAGCCTGTCGTTGGTTCGGTTCCCAAGACAAATAGGTCAAGGTTCCCTCTACAACTCCTAGAGTACCTCACAAGCCAGCAAAACTATTTCTTTCACAGTTCTTAAAACGCATCGTGTCCTGACTCACTGAACATAAGTTGGTGCTAATTGTACACTTGTTAAAATCGGATACAGTGAAACCTTAATATATTTTGATTTAAGACTGTTTTTTATTATTGTTATTTCATATAGGGGACAAAACAGAGTACCTTAAAATATTACTTTCATAACCCTGTCTCACTGCACTTTATAACATGACTCTGACCTCGACTATACTAAAAGCAATTCTCATATTAAGCATATTCGTGATTCGAAATAACTATACTTAATCCATCTATACAAACGTTAGTATTGCTAGCGAATAGCTGCGGAGAGAGCTGTGAAATAATAATGAAAGAAGAAGACATATTTGGTATGTGATGAAGAAGAAACAAAACCAGTGTAAATCAAAATCACAAAATTAAAGCTTAATTGCACCATTAAATTGACAACCAAAGAAAAACTTGTAAATATTTACAAATTATAAATAAATAAATAAATAAATAATGCTATAGATTTACATAACCATAATCCACTTTAAACTAAAACTTGATATGTAAAACATATACATATGTCAGAAATCTACAGTAATAAGACACAATTTGAAAGAATTTCTATATCAGCTGTTTACGCCAATATTATTGAGCTATGGCTTTGATTGCTTTTAATGAAGTCTGAAGGAACGGATGTGATGTCCCTCCAACACAAAGGGCGGATCCTCCAACCAGGCGAGTTGATAATGCTTGGGGCACCACGGCCCAACGGTTGATGTTGGGAAATTGTGTATGTGATTATCGGCGCGAGAACTTCTATTGCGTGATTCAGGATTGGTAGTTTCTTGGTGTAGTAAATCATTCCGAGTTTAGTGTATCTTCGGTAGATGGCGTTGCAGAATGTTACTTTTGTGCTGTATGTGGAAATACCCACAGAAGCTTCGATAATGCTTCAGTACCCGTCCAAAATCCAAACTAGTGGGTCAAATTAACTTGCTTCTTACTCCTAAAATAACTTTGGATTAACCACAGACGGTTTAAATTAAGCTTCCATAAGTTTTATTATCAGTTAGGTAGTGCTGCAATGAATAATAAGGAGTTTACCAGTGCGAAGTTTGTTGGCACGGCTCGGACGTCTAACGCTAAGTTAAACAAGTGCCTTCAGAGAACACCAATTGTCTTCAGTTATGATGTTCCTTATGATATTATTATTATACTGATATAGTTGAATGCTATTGGTCATGTTGATATCATCAACATTTATAGCAATTTTTATGAAGATTGTGACTTTGTTTCATGTCAATAACCACGGCTCATCTAGTATATAAATAAATATATACTAAATGAGCTGAGAGAATAATAATTGAGAGAATCCTTGTCAGGACAAGGTACGTATAAAAAAATATTTTCGAAAGTAAATACGGAGGTGCAAAGTTCGCCAGGTCAGATAGTAATTAATAATCATCGGACCTTTGAAACTGCTTTATGCAGTTTCAAAGGTCCAATGAACCTTAACGTAGTTAAGCTCTAATTGGACTTGAATTAGATGTGATAGTTTTCCAATAATGTTGTAATCTGTGAATTCAAACGTAAATATTATTAAAAAATTTATGCTGGTTACCCAATCTAAACAGCGATAATGAAACATCCTTTTTATAACAAAGAAAACTTCAATACAGGATATTTTTTTTGAAAAATTGAAATGTTTTAAGAGACCAATTAATTCTTAGTTGAATTATTTTTAATTAACCACAGACTTCCCTGCAGTAATAATTGAAATTTCCTTGACCCATATAAACACTCCAATACTTCAAAGCGGGCATTATTCTGGCCACCATTAATCTAAAAACTTTTCTAATTTGAATATTCATCAAGTTTTTTCCTCACATAGTTAGCTGGATTTAATCACGATCGCTTATTACGCGCCGTTGAAACAAAAATGCATTTAATTTTTCTATTCTGTATTATACTTTAAAATTAATAATCGATAATTTAAGAGCCCTAGGATTGTAGACCAAAAAATTCAAAACTTTTATTACATTACCTACAAGAACAACTTACCTCACAAAACCGAACAATTCACGAAATCGGAACACCCTACATTTCAGTAAGACATACGTCAATTGTCACCACAAAAACCGCTGAGGCAGCGACCAACGATCTAATTAATTACGATTGCCCCTTGGGGCAGATTAAGCCGCACATAAAACCTTTTCCGTGCCCATACGGTCAGCAACCCATCCATCCTTTTCTTGTTAGTTGCTGTCAATCAAATGCAATCTTATGAAGACCATTCGTTTTTATTAGACTTTAAGATACCTGCCAACCACTGAAAAAGTCAAGCGTATCGTCAAGTGTTTTCTAACATTTGGCTTATAGTTGAGATTACTGTAGGTAAAACTAGTGAAGGTACATTGTGATATTGAAGATCTGTATTAAAAAAGAAGAGAGTTTTAAAGAGTCATTCATTTTTAGATTATAAGCACCGATATATTTAATTTTTATTTTTGCTTTTTCAAACTATAGATTAAGTCAGATCGTTTGCTTTATGGAAACCAGTTTTCGATAAGTTCACTTCGATCTCTTGAATATAAGATATCTTAATAGGTTCCTTTAATCATTATTAACTATTACCATTTATTTACATTTAACCTTAAGGAAACCGTTATCTACAACAATTCTCCTTTAAATATCTGTTATAAAGATACTATCTACAGGGAATAATTTAACTTAAGCCATACCGAAGTCACGATAAAGTCTAAGAAATTATATTATTAACCTCAATTCTCGTGAATCATAATTAGCGCGAGAAAATTCTAGAATACGAGCTTGTGACCTAATTTTAGCTAACACACACAAACGTTGGACGTACTACGTAGTCTGTTTAGTAGATCTGAAGAGAGCAACTTGTACGAACAAGATTGCACTGCATATAGTAGGACATCAAAGTTTCGTCTTTTGTATGAGGAATTCAGTATATCTCCATGACAACGCGTATTTCATTGAAATGCAGTGAGTCCTAGGAAAGTAATGTCGTGAGAGAAGTCACGATTCATAAATATGCGCCAGCGTCTTTTGGAACTACAAACTGTGACCAGTAAATTATAATAATATTTCTGATTTTATTTAAACTTTTTAATGCATTACAGTTAGCGAAAGCAACTGCAGATCAAAAGGTCTCGGGTTCGATTCCCGGTTCGGACTGCTAATGGGATTTTCGTACAAGAAATTCTTAATAGCATCCCGGAGTATGGAATATGGCGGTGTTTCCCGCCCGTGTCTCGGAGAGCACGTTGAGCCGTCGGTCCCGGTTGTCATGAACATCTTTAGCAATCGTTATTGGGAAATCAGTGCCCTCAAATATACTGCCAACTAGTTCAGTCTTTGAATTCAGTTCACCCTCAGAGTTGCGGGGGTCTCATGCCAATTGCTCGATATAAAACTAATATTCAGGTGAAACCAGTTGGGAATAATACAGGCTAAGAAGACGAAGGAAGATGAGAAGCCAACAATCTGGGAAAAAAGGACAAATTCTGGACTTTAAAAGAGATCCCTGACTTAGTTTTGTTCTTTTTCCTTGAGACTGTTTCAATGAAAAAAGGCCGAACTCTCCTGCTTGAAAAAATGGACTTGGAAATTGACAAAATTCCATTTAATTTAACTGATCCTTTGTGCGACCTCTGTGCTAGGGGTCTCGGGTTCGATTCCTGAGACGGACCAAATGTTTGTATGATCTGCAAATATTTATTTCGAAGTTTGAATGTTTTCCATGTATAATAAGTATATATTTACAAAAAAAGTATATATGTATTAATATCAGTTGTTTAGTACACATAGTATAAGCTCTGGTTAGTTTGGGACTAGATGGCGTTGTGTGTTAAAATGTCTGAAAAAAATGTTTCTTTATTATATTCATATTTTATTTTGCTTACTGTTGCTAGACTCGGAATAACTATATCGAGTACTTTGCGTTATAATTTTGAGGTCTCGGTAGAACTTAATTTAATAACTAATAGGTTTGGTATGAAACCTACGAAGAACTACGTAGAACCTCTCAATACTACGAAGTTTCTTATAAAATGAAGAATCTTTAGTGAACAAACGTTTTTTCTTGTGAAGTGAACAAAAACAAATTTGCTCTTAGTTTTAGTGATATCTGTGGAGAACTTCGTGACGCAGAGAATAATCAATAATAATATTGAAGCTTGATTTGAATTATAAAAATAGGGAATTCAGTTAAAAAAAAAAATGTAAAAAAAACGATATACGACTAACATTTAGAGAGATATTTAAAAAAAATCATCATGCATTACTTACCATATCTAAATAAATTACTAAAATGCTTAAATGTGTATATCTAACTCAGTAACTTATATGAATATCAGTTTTTCTACGAAGCGACTGGCCTCGGTACTCCGCAACTCTGAGGGCAAAGTGAATTCGAAGGTTGAACTAATTGTCAGTATATTAAAGGAGTTACCAATAACAATTGCCATAGATGTTCATGATGGCAGTTATCGACTGTTTAACGTGCTCTCTGACACACGCGCGTGAATTACCGCCAAACTGCTATAAAAGATTTTGCTTACGAAAATCCAACTACTCTTTTGGTCTGACACGGGAATTGAGGCCGATCGGAGGTTGGATCGGCAGTCGCATACGCTAGACCAATGAGGCAGTAAAAGAATGTAAAACATTATTTTACTGATAATCTATAATGACGCAACAAAATTTGGTGAGTTCTTATTTATTGTGATGTTACCCATGAAAATGAATTAAACAAAACAAAGTTCGTGAATTTATGGTTTCGTTGTATAAAGAGAAAGGGAGAAAGAAAAAGAAAGAACAAGAAACGTTTGCCAAATACTTAAAAAATCAGAATAAAATTGAAGATTCCATAAACGAAACTAATAAAGATACAATTTTCCCCTCTGATTTATCTCCGGAATTGTTATCTATTTCAACAGACTTACCCGAATAAGGAAAACGGTAACTAAACTTATTATAATAAAAATATCTATGTATAATAAATTAATCTGGGGGAATGAAATCCAAATAAGATAAAAAAACTGATTCGGTTTAATGGATAAAACTTTGTTACCGAATTATACGGTCCAGATATTGTAAAGGCACTTTCACAATTTAACGAGTTGTTTTGTTCAAAGTCTGCGTCCGGCCGTAGACAACTACAATAATAAAACTAATAATAGAAATTTTGAGATAAATAGTGTGGCCTAGAATTTTATGTTTTTAGGTAAATAAGGCGTCATCTTCTTAAAAAGATATTAGATACAAAAAGCAACGATTTTCCCAGTTTGACAGTTAGTTGACTGTAATAAATGGATTTTTGTGTATTTGCGTATCTATAGCTCGTATAGATTCTGCTGATTTCAGCACGAACGGGCCGGTACAACCCTTGCACAGAACTGCCTCGGTGGCGTTGTGGTAGCTTATGCGACTGCTGTGCTTGAGGTCTCGGGTTCGACTCCCGGGTCGGACCAAATGATTGTATGACCTGGTGTTTGGGTGTTTTCTATGTATATTATGTATGTATTTACAAAAAAAGTATATATGTATTTATATCAGTTGTCTAGTACCCATAACACACACTCTGCTTAGCTTGGGACTAGATAGCGCTGTGTGTAAGAAGTCCAAAATATTTATTATTTATAGAAGATCAACTTAAAATAGCAGCGGTCATGCTGTCGTGTTCAATTTTTTTATTTATTTATGAAGAGTTTCCAACATTTGCAATGCACCAATGCAATAAAAAATAACACAGAAGAAACAATGGAACTAAGCGCAACAAGCAATTACATGTAACTACAACATTTACAACGTGTGTCGTTGGTGAGTGTGAAATTAGAGGCCCAATGATGCAGAAGGCCGCCATAGAATCACTAGGCCACCATAGTGTAGGCCACCATGCTGCATTGTTACATTAACTGCATGAGAAATGAGTATGGTGACCACCACTCTTGCATTCTTGTTATGCTTTCTATCAAGCATACATAAATATATATATACATATCTGTATAGATATCATAGACTTGATTTTATGTGATCGTCTGCATTTATGCTATGATCGAAGCTATCGCTAGTTTTTATACAGTTCAATTTTTCTTCTCTGTATGATTCTATGTCCTTCTGTCTATTTTCTTTTTATCGAATAGGGAAAAGCGAGCAGACGTATCGCCTGATGGTAAGCGATTACCGCCGTCCATGGAAACCCGTGACACCAGAGGCGTCACAAATGCGTTGCCAGCCTTGGGGGATGGGAAGGGGGATGAGGAGAAGGGTTGGATTATGGGCCTTTGGTATCCTCACTCACTCGGTGAAACACAACGCTATTTCACACCGGTTTTCTGTGAGGCCGTGGTATCACTCCGGTCGAGCCGGCCCGCTAATGCTGAAGCGTGGCTCTGTCACGCCAGCAATTTGTAACACGGCGTATTTGCCTATTTCGTTAACAAGGAAAAGTTCTAATAACTATAAGCCGACTATGTAAAATATTTAAATAAAATTTATATAGTGTATATCATCAGGGCCATTATTACGAATCTATTGACACCTCATTCACTAGAATCAGTGTAGTAGTTTAGTTTAGATGGAATATACAAATATACATAGACTGCCAAAACTGTTGCAAGGAAGGGTCTCTAAGGTTAGCTGGAAAATAACTCATGTTTGAGTTGAACTCGCCCTTGTACATGATATTTCCTTGTGACTAAAATGTTTTTCCATTTGTGTACAACAAAAAAATAAATAAATAAAATAAAAGGATAATAACCCTTCCCTTGGGCTCCGCTGTTGTCAGGTAAAAACATTTCTCTGGAAAGCACGACGATGCCAAGTTGATATTAAAATCAAATGCTTATGAAGTTATCAAACCAACGCGTTCATGGGGTACATGTATTAAAACCTTTAATGTTGATCAATTTGTAAGTCAAACTGTTAATAAACTACCAGCTACCCACTAAAAAATCATACGTTACATTATGTTGAAAGAATTACTACCGTGTAACAGTATTTTTCTCATTGACTTAAACGGAGTTTGAAATAAGCCTGATCGACAACGCAGTTGCGGCAGCAACAGCGGCGCCATTGCTTAAAATAGCCACAATCAATAGAAAACGGCGCGCATTATTTAGTACCCGGCGCTATTAGGGGGAATTTCCACAGTCAACGTAAAACAAGGAGGAAGTGTTACGGTGGTACATCAATTAGGGTCGACAGCACGACAGAGCCGGGATAGAACAACGACGCGACTTGACCAAATTTAAACGGGATGATGGTCTTCGTTGTTGATAATAAAAAAGCTATAAGAAATAAATTAATCAATTCATTACATTTATCGATGAACGCCCAAAATGATTTATTTACTTATTTAAGTTTTCATGCACAAATGTGGCAAAGCGGGAATTAATGCCGTATGCATTTTCTACCAGTTGACCCTAGGGTGATGCGGAGCTAAACACGGTAGATGCAGAACAATTAGGTTTTTCATTTTTAA
>PKRV01002605.1:1892575-1961347 GCA_003709505.1 Hyphantria cunea | reverse complement strand
TATATATATATATATATATATATATATACAATGATAAACATACTTAAAAATATAAGAAATAAATATTTAAGAAACGTCACTTTTTAATTTGTAAACCGGAGAAAGAACAAGAATCGTTTGCCAAAAACTTGAAAATCAAAATTAAAGTTGAATATATGAAATTTATAAAATCATCGTTTAGTGGGCTTAATAGATGTATATATAGAAACGCAAGACGCTATTGAGACTATTCACTGAGGTCGGAAGTAAATTAAATTCAAAGCATTTGGTAGCTGGTTTGTTCTTGGCTTTTAGTTCTGCTTTTGACTCAATAAACCACGCCTTACTGTTAAATAAGTTTGAGCATTATGGAGTGAGAGGTGACGTTAAGCAATTGTTCACATCATATTTAAAAAACATATAAATGTTTGTGGAAGTAAAGCAATTAGCAGTCGTTAGAAATAATAATGAAAGAAATATATCTAATTATGCATTACATCACCACTCGTTTCGATCTAAATTTGTAAACGCAAGATTACGGGTACCTCAGGGATCTATATTGGTTCCCGCTCTCTAGATTACATTCATAAATGAAGTCAAATAATAGATTGTACAAAAAGGACTTTAAGGGATCACGCAAAGTTAATCATGTTTGCATACGATACCAAGGCAATAATTTCAGCGAATAGTGTTCAATCTCTTCAGTTGCGTGTCAGTGAGGCTCTAGAAGTGTTTCACAATTGGTTCACAATTAACGGCCTCAGGGTGAACGCTACTAAGACGAATTAAATTTTATTTAGAACTACTTATAAAAATAAAAGTTATCTAAACTGTGCCTTGAATGTAGTCGATGTCAACACAGTTGTGGTGGTAAAGTTTTTAGGCGTGAAAATTGATATATTGAGTATAGAGAGTTTCGTCAGCTCCCCACGTTATGTACTAAGAAGCCTTCATAATGACATTGATTTAACACAGTTAAAGAAGTGTATTACGCGTTAATCGAATCAAGGTTGCGATACAGCATTTTATGGTGGGGTAGCGGCTATGAATACAGTATGCAAAAAGCATTTGTTTTAAAAAAGGGGCCATTCGTACCATGATTTGTAATTGAATCTTGTAGAGAGCACTTCTTGAATCTAAATATTCTTACTGTACCTTCCCTATACGTATTGGTACTTTTAACACATTTTGTTAAGTCAGTTCATCAGTATGAGACTGAAGAAGGGGTACTTAGGGAGAGTACGAGAAGGAAAGGTGATATAAAATTATTAAAGGCTGCTATTATTCTGTTGATGAAATTTAAATAGCAATTGTCTTTTTTGTTAATTTTCACATTATATTGTGACTTATAATATTAATTTTATTATTATTATTTCCGATTTGTATCGTTTTTTACCATTTTTTATTCATTGAATCATTATTACTTGGACATGCTTATCAAATAACATTACTATTGCATTGTTACATATTTAGACATTGTTTTTTGGGTTTATTCCGTTATTGTATTGCTTTACTTTCAATGTATTTGCATGTAAAATCAAAATTTTTACATTGTGTCGAATTATGTCATATATGTCCTAATTCGACAGTTGAAAACCCTACTATAATAAACTAAAATAGACCTCATAAAACCCGAACCGCACTATCATTTTTATGCTCTAAAAATATGGTGTTAAAACAGGCTATTTATCTATTTAATATCCCATCATAAACAGAGTTCGTGATGCTATAATCATGGCCTCTACAGAGAGAGGTGAAGTATCTAATAACGTCGCTAAAACCCAAGCACGATCTAATTATGAAGAATATAAGACAAATTACTTAAGTGCGCGAACGAGATTCTAATAACATAATGTTGTATAAGTGAAGAAATAATGATGATCTACAAAGCAAGAATGAAAAATTCACGATTTTCTCTTGACAACCTATATTTGAAACATCAGACAAAATCTAAATAATGAATTTATGTTTTAGCTTTTTAGCTTATTTGCTACTTTTTATACCTTATTACTAAGAACTTCAGGTGATATTAACCTTTGCACAATATTCAGTATTCACTTAAGTTTTCTGTGAAACTGAGAGACTAATATGCTAAAAAGAAATATTCTTAGAAAAGAAATTCATGGAATAATTACTTTTTGTGAGAGATGTAGAAGGTTCCTAACCCAAATTTTACATTTACCCATTGCATTAATGTGAAGGACACGATACGATTTAAGTCTCAGTCTATACATCTACTTAGTCTTGCTATAAATATTGTTGCAAAGAAAAACAACCCTTTTTTATTGTACGTAACATTTATTACTATTACAGTGTGTAAGTTAAATACATTAATTAAATAGAAAACCATTAAAAATATCTAAAGTTATAAAAAAAAGTTAAGTTAATGTTATATATTAAAAAAAATATAACTTTGACTGCTCGGCGGCGCAGCGGCAGCGTATGCGACTGCTGTTCTTGAGGTTTCAGGTTCGATTCCCGGGTCGGATCAACTGTTTGTATGATCTACAAATGTTTGTTTCGGAGTTTGGGTGTTTTCTATGTATGATATGTATGTATTTACAAGAAAAAGTATATAAATGTATTTATATCAATTATCTAGTACTCATAACGCAAGCTCTGCTTAGTTTGGGACTAGATGGGCGTTGTGCATTGGCTGCAATACAGTCCTCTAAACGTTGAGGCCAGTTATTTATAGCAACACACACTCTTTATATGTGAAAATTCTTCACTGCCAATCGTATGGATTAATTGTTTTAGTGAATGCAAATTATCATGGCGTTTAGGGCAAGTCTTACTCTTTATAACTAACTATAAATCATAATACAGTGGATTAAGATCAGGACTAGATGACGGCCAGTTTTCAGCTCTGATAAAGTCCGGAATATCCGATTCTAAACCCAGATTCAGTGGATTGAACTTTATGACCGCCGGCACCGAGTCTTACTGAAAGGACCATTCTTGGTGTTTTTTAGGGGTTTAACAACCTTCTCAGAATAATATCTTGATACACTTATGCCGGTGTTTTGATACCTTTTTCATAAAAACATGGCTTAGTCACTCCTTCATAGCTAACACCCTGAAGTAGTTGTTTTGATTTTACCATCCTATTCTTTTTTAAATTATCAGTTAAGGTTCGAAGGTAAAGTAAGGTAGTAAGGATCAATGCGTCTCTTATAGGATGCCAGTTCTAAGTCATCTTTTCAAGGGGGGCGACATGGTTCGAGATTATATCTTTATTTCCCGAGATAAAGTCTTTAGCTTTCGAACAGGATCTCTCCAAATTCTTTCTCTTTCTGCTTTGATCGCTTTTTTCGTATGCGCACTACGTAGACGGCCAGATCTTTTTCTGTCACAAACAGAGGAGGTTTCATTGAACCTATAAATAGCCCTATTTGACTAATACAAAGTGTATGAAGGCTTTCAAAAAATGCATTTGGCTCCATACCTTCTAGTCTCTTTACCACCCCACTCTATTTTAATATCACAAAATATTAGATCATCGGAAAAGTTAATACTAAAAATGCCAACACATTCCACTCAATTTGCAGACAAATCTTTCACGGTACAGGCAGTAAGGCTTTGGAACAACTTGCCTGAGAGCATTCGACAAGCAAAAACCTTAACTGTATTTAAAAAGCTGGTGAAGGAGTACTACTTGTCATTGTCAATACTTGAATAGGATATTTATGGATCTGTATATTTGTTGTGAAGTTATTTGTGTAGGTTTCTGTTATTTCCTTATTAATTCACGTGTATGGAGAACGAGTGTGTATTTGAGCAGGTATAAACCTCTATTGATTTGTTCTTATTATTGTTACTATTTTCATTTTGTTTTTCTTTTTCTCTTTTTTCCTTTTTTTTTTTTNTAAAAAGCTGGTGAAGGAGTACTACTTGTCATTGTCAATACTTGAATAGGATATTTATGGATCTGTATATTTGTTGTGAAGTTATTTGTGTAGGTTTCTGTTATTTCCTTATTAATTCACGTGTATGGAGAACGAGTGTGTATTTGAGCAGGTATAAACCTCTATTGATTTGTTCTTATTATTGTTACTATTTTCATTTTGTTTTTCTTTTTCTCTTTTTTCCTTTTTTTTTTTTAAGTTTTAAATTCTTATTGTAAAGATTGTATTAATTGTGTGTACAACTAAAAGTCATACATAACAATCTAATGTCCATGATGGTTGTCTGGAAGAGATCGCCGTGAGCGATAAGACCGCCAATTGTTGTAATAATCCTTTTTGTCACTCATTTTATTTAGTATTTTTGTAATATGTACGCAATGAAGATAAATAAATAAAATATTTTTCAATACTCGTATATTGGCGCGAAAATAAGTAAACACAATAAGAAATTGCATAAAAATGACAGATTTCAGTTTGAAAAGTAATATTTTGTTTATTTATAAATGTAACAATATTTATGGCCAGACTAAATAAAAACAAATAAATTAAATTGGAGTGTCTATTAGTAATATTAAAAAAAACCGTTTTTACTAAATGTTTATGTATATATTTATACACGGAACACATAAAGAAATATCATTTTTTCAATTTTTGTCTATCTGTCTGTTTGTTCTGGCTAATCTCTGGAATGACTGGAACTTCACTGATAGGTAGCTGATGATAGAAGAAGTAACACAGTATTTAACTTAGTTACGAATTTAATATGCCGTTTTTATTACACTCTAATAGTATCTTTCTATATATATCCTGATATGTAATTTGATCTAAATATTTAAAATATGGTTAACATTAAATATGGCTTACGTTCATTAGTTGACGGTAATAAGTTTACTCCTTGGTTTGATTGCATTATAGTTTGTTAGTGTAGATAGAGTAAAAATGACATCAGCGGTGCATCTGGATACAATTTTGTTTTAATATTTATCTTTATACTTGACTAATTGATAAAAACATGTGTGTATTTTGAACTTTCAAATTTCTAATTAGTATGGCCCAAGGCACTTTTAAAGTTTACACTATAGAAAAGGCTACTTGGAGGAAATAATCATGTATGGCTTATGAAATACTTCAAATAAGGAACCACACCCAAGAGGTTTTTAAGAATATAATAAAGCTTTGTATAATTATTATTATTAATAGCAGAAGTAATTGTGATACAACGTGCCCCAACAAAGCTTATAAAGGTGAACGTTAAAACAACAAGCTCTTTTCAGAACATGTTTACATGAAGATTAAGTTTTGGATCCGTACAAAAAATAGGAACCCCTCGCTCTTTAATTCGGATCACGTATAGCTTTCACAATGAACCAGCTAACACATCTACACGCATGAAGCTAGGGAGTGACAATTTAGTTTGTACATCGTTGTATAGGCACATCGTTTATTTGTTGAAATAGTGAAAAAGGTCAGTTGTTACAAGATCAAAACTAATAATTTTAGAGGGAATGTGTTTTTTTTTCATTTCACGCTTTTTATGGCAAGTAGCATCATAAAATATGATTACAGCTAGTAGTTATTTGAAATATCAGATAACATTTTAGATATTAGGTTGAAAATCAATAAATTTCAGCAAAAAAACTACTTTAAAAGCTTTTGTATCCTCTTGTATTATTCTTGTAGAAAAAGTCTTGAAATCTCGCAAGCAATGTGAAGTATCAGGTTTAAGCGAAAAATGCTCAAATTAGTATTTTTATTAGTATTTGAGATACGGTATTGTATGTTATCTTGAATTAAATAAGTACAGTACCTCTAAGCCACACACCCAAAAATGTTAGAAATATTAATATGAAAAATAAAAGTTAAGTAGCAGTATAAAGTCTACGGTCTGCATATCAATTAAAAGAATAGTTTATTTCTAGCAGTTGGATTGGGGCGAGCCAACTCACAGCGTGGAGTAAGTAGCTCGCGCACATACAAAATTATTAATAAAACTTGCTGATGCATAAAGTTTAATGATTAAGTTCCTGGATGACCGTGCTTTGCTCGGTATTTTTTATTTTGGTTAATTTTCTAAAACTGAATCATCCTAGATCGATTTATTGCCCCCGAAACCCCCTACATACTAAATTTCATGAAAATCGTTGGAGCCGTTTCCGATATTCAGATTATATATAACAAGAATTTCTAATTTAAAATTGTTAGATAGATAGACAACAAGGATAGCAATGCTCCCCAGGAAAATATCCTAATTTTGAATCCAGATTTGTATAGATATACATATTTAGACTAAAATATGTACTATAAATAATAAGTTTATAAGTTAATATCAACAAGTTTATACAATATAAATATGAAATAAATATTGATCAAATGTACTGAAATATAAATGACATAATAAATACTTTAAAATGAGAATGGACGAGCTGTACTTATCCATTAGGTATCATCAATTCTTTGTAATATTTCCTTCATTGATAAGACATGAAGAAGCATCTAGAATGTCACTATATTTGAATATATATGTAGGTATATCCTACGTGCCTACGTATGTACAAATTTCCAGTATAGAATAAATGGATATCAGATTTTAATTAAAATTAATGAAAATGTACTTGAAGTTTAATTAAAATCGCAATAATTACATATAGAACGATGTGTGGAAAAGTGGAATGACAAAATATTGTAATTAATACCACTAGTATTTATGTGGGCTTTAAATCAGAGGCTACACGAACTCAATTATTTTTTAAACAGAATACAGGCACTAATCATTGCATAAAATGATAATTATTTATTTTAAATCATACTTTTATTTTTATTAAATTTTGAGGAATTAGTATATTATGCAAGTACTAACAGTACTAACTAGCTGTTGGCCGCTGGCCCGCCCGTATGTTTGTCTCCTATGTTTGATGATTAAAATATCATCATCATCATCATCAGCCTATCGTAGGTCCACTGCTGGACATATGCCTCTCCAATTTTACGCCACTTAACTCGATCTATGGCTTCTCGCGTTCAGCTCCTGCCAGCCGTCTTGCGCAAATCATCGCTCCACCTGGCCTGTGGACGTCCTACACTACGAATGCCGAGACGCGGCCTCTATTCAAGACCTCGTTTACCCCAACGGTTATCGGTTCTTCGGCAAATGTGGCCAGCCCACTACCACTTCAGCTGGCTAATCCTGTGGTCTATGTCGATGACTCTGCTTCTTTGTCGGATCACCTCGTTTCTGATGCGATCCCTTAGAGAAACGCCCAGCATAGCCCTCTCCATAGCACGCTGAGCGACTTTGAACTTATGGACCATTCGAACCGTAAGTGTCCACGTTTCGGCTCCGTATGTCATTAATGGTAGGACGCACGCATTGAAGACTTTCGTCTTTAGGCACTGTGGGATTGACGACGAGAAGACCCGACGAAGTTTCCCAAACGCTGCCCAATCTAGCTGGATTCTTCTGTTCACCTCGTCTTCAAAGTTGTTTTTACCTAACTGCAAAGTCTGCCCGAGGTATACATATTTTTAAACAACTTCGAGAACGGGACCGTGTACCACAACCGGTTCCGGTAGTACATGTTCATTGAACATGACCTTGGTCTTGTCTAAGTTCATCCGTAGGCCGATGCGCACATGCCGATAGGCAGAAGAGTCAGCCAGGTCGCTCCGCTCATCCGTTGTAGGTCCTGCAGCGTCACTGCCATGATGACGATGTCATCTGCAAATTGCAAGTGAGAGATGTATTCGCCATTGATGTTGCAGCTTTTTAAACAAGTCCTCCATTGCATTAGTGAACAATTTCGGGGATATAACTTCCCCTTGTCTCACTCCTTGATGCAATGGTATGGTTCTTGTATGCTGATTCTGTACTTGGACGGACATAGTGGCAGCTTTGTATAGACATCTCAACACTAGGATGTATCGCCAATCTACTTGGCAACGCTGCAGGGACTCCATAACAGACCAGATCTCGATGGAGTCAAAGGCCTTTTCATAGTCCACAAATGCTAGGCACAGTGGCTGATTATACTGTTCGCTCTTCTGTATTATCTGCCGTACTGTGTGGATGTGTTCTATGGTGTAATATCCACTCCAATTCCCAGTCTGCTCCGGTGGTCAGTATTCGTCAAGTCTTCGCGCAAGACGGTTCATGATGATTCTTGAAAGAGCTTATAGACGTGGCTCAGGAGGGAAATCGGCCGATTGAAAACATGGTTTTATTACCCTTTTTGAAGAACAGGATGACCACACTCCTACTCCACGCCTCTGGAGTTCTCCCTTCGAACAGGACAGCGTTGTAAAGTTTTTGGAGCGCCTTTAGCACGGGTGTACCTCCAGCCTTTAACAGCTCTCAGCTCTGTAGCTTTTATTTTTTCAAATTAAAATAAGCTATTATTTTGATTATACTTATTTTCTCGAAATATGAATTGAACAAAAAACTGTTTACCATGACTTATTTACAAAAGAATCGTAGTAGGTATTGTGTGGTAGTCTTTTTCTATTTAATTGAATATAAAAAAATGAGGAGCTCAAATCCAGTAATTGTAATTAGTGCAGCGAGGTGCCCATATTTGATTTAAAAAATTATATAAAATTTATGCGTTTACATACATTTCGGTGATTCATTTTTATTTATATAGAAGATACCTGTGGTAAGAGGCACTATTTTCCTAAATAATACAAACATATGTAAAAGTGTGTATACCAGTACAAAAAAAAAGATATGCAATTAAAAAATTTTATCTAAAATAAAAAATAATCATCATCAACAACCCACAATGTCCCACAGCTGGGCTCAAGTCTCCTCTCAGGGGAGAGTTGGGGCCATTCGTTCCCACGCTGGTAAAGTGCAGGTTGGGGACTGGCAAGTCATCGCTGTGGCTACTTAATGTTGTCGTTGGACGTTTTCAAGCCACCCAAAGGCTAAACTAAGCTAAGGTGATTGTTTCTAATCATCGAGTGCATAAGGGCTAAGAGCGCCTTAAAAAAATGTACAAACCAAATATAAAAGTTTGCATGTGTGGGTTTGTAAAAAAACGTAATAATTCTTAGTCATATTTTTAAAAGAAAGTTATAAAAGTCATTAATAAACAACAAAACTTATTAGTATAGGTTAAGAAGTATTTACCTCTCAGCAATAATTTATTTAGCAAGTAGATACTGCTTCAATCATCATACATTTTTTCTAAAGTACTCAGTTCATTGCTGTGTGCTCTAATTTAATCTGAAGTATATTTATACATTCCCCTTTATTAGATCCTGAAGCATAACTGAACAAATGATATAAGTTTTTTCTCTCATCAAATAGTCCAATAATTTATATCTTTTACTTAGACGATGAATATTATGATAAATACCAAGTTCTAATCTTTTACCAAAACATTTTTATAAATAGCTAGTGATCTTTTCTTTCAGGGCCGGTTGTTGCGGAGAAATTTGGGCAAGGCCTATGTCTAGCAATGAATTTGCTGCTGTTCTGCTGCTGAGATGATAACGATAATGAGCTTCTTTGATTTTATTTTGAAATGAACTCCTCGAAACGATATTGCGAAAAATACTACTCGTGGTTCTTTTCGCAGACCCCATTCAGCTGTAAAAGTACCTGCGGCATAAACATATGCTACAATGTTATCGATATGGGGCTACATAGATAGAGGGGGTGCGGTCTATGGTCACACCGAGGTATTTAACCGTCGCAAAATACTCAATAATCTGCCCCATGAGCTTCAGTTGCGGCACGCTTCCTATAGAGATCAACTGAGTCTTTCCCACGTTAACCGTCAGTCTCCAGTCCTTCAGCCAGCTGAGAAGTGCATTTAAATTATCCTGCTTCTTGCTAACAGCTTTGGCATCGTTTTCTGACGATGCAGTGACGGAGATATCGTCTGTGTACTAAGAATAGCACACTGGAGACAGGCAAATTCCTTGTTGCCCACCGGCACAGATGGATCGCGACACGGCGCTTCAACTGCAACTTGAAAGCGTCTGTTGCAAAAATCTGTCCACGATCCTCATTACTGGACGGGGAGCAGCAGATGTGGACAGCTTGTAGAGCAAACCGGCATGCCAGACGCAATCGATCGTTTTCACCATTTTAAGGAAAACTGCAACGATCCACTCGCGCTTGTTATGCGCTACCGCGATGACATACAGTATTCTCGCGAGTTTGTGTAACCCAAATCATCGCGTGTCTGAAGGTATGGTGTCTTGTGCAGCAGCAGTAGTTTCTCAATCAATTTCGATGTCATCGAAAGGAGCATGATGGGCGATAATTTTTCGGTAAAAAGATATTATTTCCCGGCTTGGGCAGCATGATGACTCTGCTAAGTCGCCATGTGGTAGGAAAGAGTCCAATACGGAGGATGCCATTGAAGAGCCGCGTCAACGTAGCGAAAGTGAGTGAGGCAGGGTTTTATTGGTAGATAATAATGTTATAATTCATTTAAAAAATATATTATCGATCCTCGTATCTGCAAAGCGTTCATATTTTTTTTAGTGTTCTTAGTTTTATCACCCGCTTTCAATCAAAATAAACAATCTGCCTATATACTATTTTTTTCTCCATGGTGAATTGCTTTTTCAGATAGGTTTTCTCTAGATAGATTATTGTTTTTAGTGGTTCTTTTAAAAAAACCAGTCTGTGCCTAGTGTTAATAAGAATCACATTTACTTATCAGAATTTAACTTTACATTCCAGCCCTTACAATTAGATATATTTCAGATGTTTCCAAGG
Organism: Hyphantria cunea; assembly: GCA_003709505.1. Classification (NCBI taxonomy): domain Eukaryota; kingdom Metazoa; phylum Arthropoda; class Insecta; order Lepidoptera; family Erebidae; genus Hyphantria; species Hyphantria cunea. The sequence goes on along the minus strand of PKRV01002605.1, from coordinate 1,950,730 downwards.
GCTTCTAATAAAACAGTCATTTACCCGATAATACCCAGCCAAAGGACCGATGACCGCCCTAAAAATACGATAAGAAAGCTATCGCAGAGCTGGTTATCGGTGCGGCAAACGTAGGACCAACAATTCATGAATAGTTAAAATGTGATCCTGTAAGGAAATGTCCACACGAAGATGGAAAACACACACGAAATAACAGCAGCAATATCCGCGTAAGACTCAATATTCCAACTTCAACAAACGTAACTGCTACATAAAACATTGCGGATTCAGTCGTCGATAGAGTTGTTGTTTAAATAAAAATCAGTTTCCGGGGATGTGCAAGCTCTTTAGATGTTCGTGTGAGCTTGGGCTTATTGTTATGGAGGCATGCGCGGTGGCGCCGCTTTCGGCGAGCGACGCACAGTGGTATTCGGCGAGACGCGGAGATCGCACGCGACTAGCGCCGCGGCGGCAATTCTCACCGCGTGCGTACTTACGTAAGTCACGTAAATTAATTCTATATTATACTAACTTGAGATACGGCTCAAACTAGACCTTCGTAAGTGATTGTATGTAAGGACCAAATTTGTTTTGCTCGTAAATATTGTCTAGTGTAAGTGTGTGGACATATGATTGTGTTTGTTTGACATTTTCTGTGCTAATACCGATAGTGTTTGTATCTACAAACGTGTTGTTTGGTAAGTATCAATGTGACTCTAGCAACTAATTTGCGTAAGGAAAAAAAATATTATTGAACCTGGCTCATTTTGTCATCATGTTGAATTTAATTTTCTATCATATTAGAAACTATGGTAAAAATCTATGGATTTCTTTTCAATATTTTTAATAATTTCTTACAGTTGTATATTCTACGTTCTACTAGGCAACACCAAACGTAACTACACTACTAAATATAAATTTTTAAAACGTAGTCTTATACTTTTATATATATATATATATATATCCATTACCCTTTCATTATAACCTCCATAAATCATCATCATCAGCATCAACAGCCTTTAACAGCAAGCAGTTCAATATAGGCCTTTATTACCTCAAATAATCTAAGATTGTTTTTAATAGTATAGCTTGAGCCCAGGTATGTCACATTTTAATCATAAACTACAGTTTATAAGATCAGAACAATACTTAAATGCCACTATGTTATAGGTTTTAAAGCATTTATTTTGCAATCATAAAATTACACATTATGAAAACAAAAATTCAGGTCACCTAAAGTCGCAAAGAACTAAGTGAAGTGAATTTCAATTTACAATCTCAAGTCCCGTTTATTCAATACTTAATATTTATAAATTTATCTCAACTACCTAATATTTAATCGAAGGTAGAGTCAAGTATACTAAAGACATCGAAAAGAAGCAATTATAATTTGTTATTAAGAGCCTTTGAAAGAGGAACGCAACGCACGAAAAAACGACTTAATTAGTTGTTTAAACTCGATAATTTCACCGTAAATACCAGTTTCTGAAAACCTACCAACCGTACTTCTTTGATTAAAACACCCCGAGTAAAAATCTCCGTAATTTGCGCCCGTACTTTGAGGAAATGTTTCGTTTTGATTGGTTTGATTGGGGGAAATGTGTTTTATTAAAAATCAAGTAGAGAGATTTTGAATTAGGGTTGCGTAAATCGAATTCGTAATGCATTTAGCTCTTTTTGGTTTTTATTTTAAAAGTGGTTGTTTATAATTTCTGGTTAATCTTTATATTATTAATAATTTTATATAATAAGTACATGGTAACAGTTATTTAATTAAGTGCTTTTAACTTGCTCTTGTCTGAACTTAAATCGAACAATACTACAGTCCTTAGAAATAGCTTGATGGGTGTGAGAGTTGGATACGAAATGAACGAAGTAACTTTGAGGAAGCGATTTCATTTTGTCATCAACAACTCATAATGTCCCACTGCTGGGCTCGGGTTTCCTCTCAAGAGAGAGTTAAGATCATACGTTTCATTTTGTATCTCATACTTAAACATTCATTCTAGCGTGCCAGTGTTATCACAAATGAAGTAAAGTATAATATTAATATTTACATCTAAAATGTATCTCAATAGTCCTAAAACGACACTTATGACAACATACACAGAGATCAACCTATATTTCTTTACTTTAATCATATATATATTTTTTTGTACTATGACTGTAGTTCCTATTTGTATTGAGTACCTATAACTAGGTCAATATTGTACTTTCAAGCATTTAATAAAAGTTCAAACTTTATTATGTGACTCTTTATCACAACCCAATAAACGGATAAGCCCAAAATACCCAAATAACTGAAATTATATTAATATTGTTTATTAGTAATTTCAATTAATGAAGAGAACCGGATCGGCTCTCAAGAAGAAGTTAGAAGCAAGTTGCCAAGTAAAGGCACTAGTCATAGAACAGATATTTAACATATAAGTAAAAAAAAAGCTTTTTACTAAACCATTTATAGAGTATTACACTATTAACTAGTACATAATACCTAAAACTGAAACCAAAATATGGTACAATCGTAAGAAATTACAGCAATTGTTCAGTAATTTTTTTCGTTCTCCTAATAATATTTAGAGCTTTATTTTTTATATTAAAGTAACAAGTGACGCTGGTAATAGACCAAATTTTTAGGACTTACGTACTTCACCTCTCGGAACCCTTATAGTTAGGTCATATCAGTTAGTTCGGTGGGGTAGCATTAGATTTGAGTTGAGAAGTTGCTCAGACGATTTTTTTATTTCGGTATCATTTGGCGAGATAATCAACTTTGCCAAAATAGGGCGTCTTCTCCCTTCTAAGAGCAGTGTTGAAAAATCTAAAAAAATATCGTGGTGGTGGTCCATGTAATGAAACTTGAAGGAAAATTAAAATGGCTTAGATAACTTTGTTACTTCAGGAGTTCAGGAGGCCCTGGCACTGGTAAAGTGCCCTATCTTAAAAAACTTCGTACAAAAATAACGAAGTAATAAGTAATTGGTAACCATTGTTGGGGACAGAACCCCATTATATGCGTGGTCTGACACGCACTTGGCCGGTTTTATGTTAAGAGAAGTTTATCGTTACGCTAGAGGATGTAGGGACAAGTGACTGTTTCCAAACATTATTTTTTTCCTTATTTACTATTTCGATATATAAATTCAAGAAAATGTAATGTTAATTCAATTTTTTTTTTCGAAGTTATACTTCTTTTGGCACGTTAGGTAAAAATTATGAGAGTATTTTTTTACGATGCGCGCGTACACGTCTCGAGAAGCCCACACCCTGAAGTTAGTTATAGTCAACATTTTAGTTTTACGATGAGCGCGCACACCCTCATGAAAAACCGACAACCTGAAGTTAGCTTTAGTTTTTCAAATTTTTATCTTGTTACGCCAAAGAATTATAACTTCTAACGCGTGTAAATAAGTACACACACTTTTTTTTCTTGCTACAATGAAATAGGCTTTTTCCAAGTCTCGGTATCAGTCATAGAATTTCTGGTGTATTATGACGGAAACAATGGTGAGATATCTCACCTCCTGTATTTGGATGATTTGAAACTACTTACCCCCTCTAAAATACAATTAACAGCGTTACTAAAGGTTACTGAAAACTTTAGTAATTCTATCAAGATGGAATTTGGTGCAGACAAATGTGCAATCATGTATGTTAAGAAGGGTGTCATTGAGGAATCTGAAGGGGTAGAGCTTTTAGATTCAATAAAACTTCAATCTCTGTTTACCAACGAAACCTACAAGTATTTAGATATTACACAGTCCTTAGTAATACCAGAATCTAACATAAAGCAAACGTTGCAAGCTGGCTTCTCTGGCTGCCTAAAAAAAGTACTAAAAAGTCTTTTATCAGGGGTAAGAAGGTGTGAGCCTGCAATGTTTAGGTCATGCCGGTTCTGATGTATTCCTTTGGAGTACTTAGATGGACTCGGACCGAATTAGATGCCCTTGATAAAATAAGAGTTCACTGCAGACTGTATTTCGAATGCACCACCCACGCTCATTGGTTATGAGATTGTATATCCCGCGAAAGTTTGGAGGTCGTGGACTATTAAATATAAAGACCCAACACAATCGCGAGACATACAAACTTAAAGATTATTTTCTACTTACTGAAGTGCAGAAGTCGACAACAAGCGAACAAACTTACAGGTGAGGCTTATAAAAGCGTGTCAATAAAAACTAAATTTGTTTTTTCTAACAGAATATTTGATATTGCTACTCTGTGAGTGTTTATAGTTCCAAAGATTGTATCAGTAACTTAGTTTGAATGTAATAGAATCACGATGATTTAGTTACGGATGCAGTTTGTCCAGAGTAAAGTGGTCTTCCCGTATAGATGAATAACTTGAACGCGTATGAAGCCGAGCTCAACATGTCAAGGTCTACTATGTCTGTGCAAGTCACGGTGTATGGTATTACGCAGGAGCAGTTCGTACCTAGTCACACTGCTAACGCTAACGCTAAAACTAAAATATTGCTAAAAAAAACGTTAAAGCTAAAATATTGAATATTAAGATCCTACACAATCGCGAGATAAACAATATTAGATATTTTCTACGTACTGATGTGGGAGTGCACCGCAGTATGGTTGCAGTGGATACTGGATTCACTCCACTAGCTCTGGCTAAAGAGGATTGACGCAAACTTGTAGCACTTAGTATTAATGATCGCAGGGAGATATGGAAGGACACAGAACTCCATTGCCGGTTTTATCGGGCCCTTAATGAGCTCGGTGTAGACTTTAAAGCATCGATGATGAACAACTATCGGATGTATACCCTAAAGAATGGTACGGTTGATGTTTGTCGGCGAATATTTGCACAGGCATAACCTAGTAGCCAGGATAGTACATCAACATCTTGCCCTTAAATACAAACTGGTAAATTCAGAGGTGCCATAGTACAGGTATGTGCCCGACCCAGTTCTCGATAATGGTCGTGTTACGTTATATTGGGATCGATCTATTATCACAGACAGGATTATTGTTGCTAATAAGCCTAACATTGTGGTGATAGATAAATTAAAGCGCAGCACAATGATTGTCGACATCGCCGTTTCTCATGATGAGAATTTTGTGAAAGTTGAAAAAGAAAAACAAATGAAATATTTGGATTTATCTCACGAGATTGTCGATATGTGGAATATAGATTCGGTGATCAATGTTCCGATAGTTGTGTCTGTTCACGGATTGATAGCCAGGAGCCTCTTGATAACCAATACCTTAAGAGGCCTCGTTAGACGGCTGGATCAAGGATCTGATACAGAAGGCACTCCTTCTAGACACGGTACGTATAATGAGGAGGATCTTTGGCATCCTAACCACCGGTTTCTTGGTCCCGGTACCCGAGGTCAGTGGTCTACTATTTTTTTTATTTTGATATTATATATTGTTGTTTATCTTTTTGATGTATTTAAAAATGTATATATAAATGTAATAAATGGAATAATAAATATTTCAGACATCCGGCACACAACGCCATCCAGCCTCAAACTAAGCAGACCTTTTAAATACACTAGATTTACTAATAGAATAACAGACACTTTTTCTGTAAATAGAAACATATTATACACCCAAACTCCGAAGCGATTATTTTCAGGTCTTACAAACATTAAAAACTTTCCGACCCGTGAATCAAGTACGAGATCTAAAGCACAGCAGTAGAAAATAAATGAAAAAGTGTAACTTTTTGTGTGAAGTTCTATTATATAATGAAACCTTGCATAGAGACACTTAGGTTCTTGAGGAAGGACATAGGCTACTCTTTATCGCGACAACTGACATACAAGCAGGCAAAGCCACAGGCAAAAGCTAATATTTTGTAAAAGTGAGTAAAAAAATATGCGTTTTGCGTAAATTGTCTATAAATACACAATTCCCTGAACATCGCTGCAATAATTAAATGTGGTCTAACAAAATCCACAAGGAAAGTTAATTAAACTTCAACAAAAATTTTACTTTTGATGATGCTTTTGTGGTTATACATATAAAAAGAGAATTAATTTAAGGAAGGCCCCTAAAAATTCATGAGCTTTTTTCAATGTACGACTTCTGATTTCGACAAGGTTTCATTATTGATTCAGTCACAATACACCAGAAAGTTTCAGAAAATGATCAAGTCATATAACTTAATCATTTTCTGAAACTTTCTAAAAAACTTATAGCTTAACTCTGAACCCTCTAATAGAGTACTTCGAGGATTTAAAGCCAGATAAAACCACAAGAAACTCAGACTGTCACCTTGAAATATACCCTGCTTATTCTTTATTGGTACATCGTTTACTGCAGTCTGCCGACATCCAGGATAGCAAAGTACTGTTCTCTATTGCCTCACACATGACTTCAAGAAAGTGCGAAAACCATGTATGTGGCACCGATTCATAAGCCGTTTTAAAATTTATCCAAAATGTCGCCAGATTCTTACGATTACGACGTACCTGTTGGCTTATGGTCATGTCTATGATAAGGAGCTCTTTAGTGCCACGGGCCGTTGTGGGTTCAAACTTCATACGGGAAAACACTTTGTGTAATCCACAAATTGTTATTCTGATTCTGGGTGTTCTTTGTGTGCATTTCATGTATGTTTACACAGGACGACACAGGAATATTCCTGGTGCTGCTGTAATCATGGGGTTTGAATCCACAATACTTAGAGCAGTATAAAGCGGTAAGACGATCGCGTGAACCTCTATGCCATACGTGCAGTGTAAGAGATACGCGAGGACACGAGATGTCGCCAGATCATCTATTTAATATTATACAGCAGCGCAATATTTCATTTGATCGGTAGCGATATTACGGCAATATACCTCAAAATATTGCTTAATAGAAATCCTATTACGGATATATACGAGGGCGATAAATCGATCAAGCTAGGACTCATTTTTAGAAAATTTACGAAATAAGATATAACGAGCGAAGCTACAAACGAATGAGATAACTATAGGGATATTACCTCCTTTATTTTCATGAGTGACTACACCAATTCTTGTTTTCTTTGTTGTCTTGTTTGAGTGCGATTGAACCGTGATCAGCAAAACAGACAATATTATATTATTTTGACGCTCCTTACTACTTAGAATGTTTAGTCAGATATTTTTCTTGTTCACGCAACGTTGCGTTTCTGAATATGTTTAGTACGTAGAAGCTGTTAAGTGAATGATATTATTGAGCCTCCGCTGTTTGTCTGTATTTCTATTACTGCTACAACAAACCAAAATGTAAAGAGGTCTTGAACAATAATACGCACGTTAAGTAGTTGTAATTTGTATTACAGAAGTCCAAACTCTTTTCAATCGTGCTCGGCTCATATTTGCGAAACAGACGTTTAAAAAAGAAACGTGATAGATCGATTAGATAATTTTGTAGTTTATCGGTCAGCAACAACAGCAGAATTCTATATAATTAATATTTTTTTATTATAATTTGATGATGAATCGGAAAACGTCAGATAATTAACAAAATAAAAGTACAAAATAAATTTATTTAATCATTTATAAATATTATAATGACTATTACTTTTGAACTTATTATTCATGGCTGAAATTATTTTCAAAATCACTTTGTCATCAGTTGTAACAATGTAGATAAATATGTTTCTTACTTTTGAAAAGTACGCCTTCTGTCTTAAGCAATCAAAGACAAGTACTCGACATCTTCGCAGCAGCGCTTCGTTGTAAGAACAACATATGTATATATTATAGGTAGCTGGTGTATTATATTTTTAAAGCAGCTATCTTCTAAAAAACAAAATTTTACTTTTTACTTTATTAGTATTATAATATAAGTTTCGTATCGGTATATTTTCCTGTTAGGAAATCCACTCGTACCCTTCAAGGAAGTTTCCTAACATGTAAATCTCTTAGAACTTGCATCAATGTTACTTACACTCATATTGGATTAAGTTTTGTTGATGTATCTTATATAGTCACAAAGCTCCTAAGCTGTTATACATATATGTTATTTACTGCCAAATAGAGAAGCTGTAGGGTTTTATGCTTAAGGGACCGTATAGGCAATCAAGAATTTAAGATATTGCTGATTTGAATCAGTTTTGTTGGAACAAACAAAAAAAAACTATTTTACTACCCAAGGAATGTATTGATAGATGTTCCTGTTAATTTAAACATCAGTCTGTAGCTTTAATGTCCTGCTTAACTTAACAAGTATAGATTTTTTGTTTATGATTTGTACGCCACTTGTATATTTTCTACGAACTTCGTGCTATATTCATGCAAATAACTATATGGAATTGTATTGTATACTACAGTCACAATTAAATATATGTTTATGATAAATTATAGAACCCCATATAGCCACTTATAATTTCGTACTGTTGTATATTTAAGTAACTCAAATACTACCTTAAAATACCTGTTTTAGAATTGACAAGCAGAAAAAATGAAGAAAACTTTTAATAGCGGGTCATGGAGAGTCTAAAAAGTTTCAACAACATTTCATTTTTACTTGCTACTTGACGTTAACATGGTAGACGAACAACCTTAAAATATTTATATTAATTCTTCTATTTTATTATTGAGCAGTGTCACGCAAGCAGCGCGATGGTTTAATGGTGGTTATTAATCAACAGTAATTTGATATCACAGATTAGGGCTGTGATGTTTGTGAATGCATTGCTTCATTGCATGTCAAATGCTGTTTTGACGTGATGAATATAAATCAAAACTTAATGTGTGTATTATACGAAATAGTCTGTTTATTTGATGTTTAATGCAAAGGGGATAAAACGGGCCCACCTCCTAATCAAAAATAAGCGATGTGGTTTTTCAAAGTACCTCCAGACGGGTAGGACAGAGGTGATAGGCTACGGAAGAATAGGTGGGCTTCAATATTCTATAAGGCCATGGTATCATTTCGCTCTAGGCAACCTATTTCTGTCGAAGCAAGGTTCACCCACAGTGGTTTATAAACATTGCATTAACAAGAATTATATAATAATTGCTGTAACTATGTAGACCTTCACATGTTAACTCATACATAGGCTTCAATAACAGACTACAGGCCCGAGTCAAGTATAATTCTTCAACGTCTTTCATAATTTCTTTTTATTCACTTTTCTACGAGAACAAGACGTTTGTTAAAAGTTTTGAAATTTTGATACCAATCCCAGTTTAAATTTATTGGAAACTGTATATTATTTGTTATAGCAACCCTGCCAAATTCAAAATGTTACACGCAAAGTGAACTACAAACCAAATAGGTCAGGCGACACGAAGCAAGGGTGGTAATGCACCATTTTCTAGTCGAGGCCAGCACTTTCGTTTTTTGTATGCAAGCGAGAGTGCCAAAAGTTTTGCGCACTGCGTCTCCCACCACTTGTCTGACTGAATATGTATGACAGAGACTTGCCAATTCAAATTCAGTTACTTTATTCACCACATTGAAGTCTTATTGAAATTTTAGCGGTGATAATCTCGTTTTTGTTATTTAAAATATCTTACGTAAATCTGGGGTTGCCGGTAAGTAATGAAATGCGAGAAATGAGATTCAGCTTTCCTTGGCAGTGCATTTATTTGGTTTATTATAGTCTCGGCGAACAATATAAATAAGCAATGAAATGAAACGATGGAGGTTTAGCGGTTAAAGTATTTTAGCCTAACATTGAACAGATAGTAAAATATTAATAACGCATAATATTTTTATTGCTGATGTTCAAAGATAGAACAGGAATCAATAACAAAGTTCCAGATGAATGGTCACGATAGGGCCCATTGCGAACGTAGGGAACGTTGGCGGCGAGACCAGTTGTGGAAAAGGCCGTAAACTGCTAGAGACTAGGACCTCTGGCAGCAGATTAATTGCTGTGAAGATGGGAAAGCTACCTGATCAGACCAAGGTGCAATCGGGTCGCCACGTCGAAAGTAAGGGGGCATGTTTTCACCCAGGGTAGAGCCTAAGAGGCATGTCTTCGATCCTGGGAGAATCTGAAATAACAAGGTCCGGGTCATACCAGAGACCTGAGTTTGGAGGTGATTTTCGATAGAACCAACACATACTCCTGGCTCATTTATCTCTAAGGAACAGGAGATCCTAAGGTATATTCTACCTTGACAACAAAAAAAAATAAAACCTGAAAAGGTTTAACATTAACAAATCATTCATATACATCCATTGCTATAGTGCACACAAAAATATAGCGGTGGATTTGGAAGAAAAATCACAAGCTGGAGCTTAAATAACGAGCAAAAATAACGTGCACATCGGAACTCGCATAATAAATCTCACTGTCACTTACCTAACCCGTCACAGTTATGGGCTATAAAAAATCCATTTTTTATTCTTAATTAATTGTAGGTTGATGAGCCACATGAGGGATTTTTTCTGATTATGTTATTATATTTACTGCTTACTAAGCATTGTACCAATTGGAATACTTGAGAACTAGATATCTAGTATAGTATATACAGACAGAATAGAATAGGATAGAATAGAATAAACTTTATTGTACACCAGTTAAAACAGTTTACATTTAGGAGCATAACATATAAACGACCATGTACAAATGGCGGTCTTATCGCTAAAAAGCAATTTCTTCCAGGCAATCTTTAGATGGACAAATTGACTGTAGAAATTCGAATTCATGGGTAATTTGGTATGAAAAAAAATAAAAAATTAAAGGAAATCATTCAATTAAGATAAATACTAACAATAAAAGATTTACTACAGACAGCCTCATTACCTATGAAAATATTGAACGTGATTTACTTTTTACCGGTTTATCCTTTACTCTATGTTTCTTAAAAGATACTACATTTAATTATTTTGTTGTAATAGCAGCAGACGCGTAATGAAGTTTTCATTTCGAATTCTCTTAACTTAATTTTTACTTTTGAAATATATATTAAAACTTAAAATAAATTGTTTTTTCTATTAGTGACACGACCCGTTGTATCCTCATATTTTAATTACAAGCCGGCAAAAGCTTTTCAAAAAGACCTTTGCACGTAATTAATTTGTAAATAAATGATCGCAGGACCGAGAACCTAGTACGTTTATTACAAACTATTAGAACATTAATGAGAGTCCCGTTGCTAAGTATTAATGTAGATGAGAATAATTTGAAACTGTAGGTGAAGGCTTTTAAGCAGTTTAATTGGACATGCGTTACAAGAATTTGCAATTAATTCATAGATAAAAACAATCTTCTAAAAAAAAAACTTTTTTACTTTCGAGTAAACAAAATCTGTTATGTAATAAATTTGCGAAGTGTGATGACTGATTGAAAGTTTTAACGGACGCCATTGTTCGGGTTTGTCTATAGCTATATATAATGGTTACAATCTTTGATATAATGAATATCTTTGCCCTGTGTTCTTTTATTTAGTTACTAAGTTCTAGAAATAGGTCATCATCTAAGGCTCTGATCAAATAAAAAAGGTAGATAACGTACTTAGAACAAGAAAGTAAAGCCATTTTTAAGTGTGTGTGAATCAATGAAGTGTTGCCACTTTAAAAAAAATGTTCTCGAAAATTTTAATAAAATAATACATGTAGCTAATATGCGAAAATAAATCTCTTTGTTCCTTTTAAATTACAATTATGTAATCGTATTTATGAAAATTTAGGAGGCATGTATGTGTGAGCAGAAAGAATACATGAGGATTATTTGAAGACTGTTTTGGTGTTTATAACTTTATGTATGTTTATCTGTTTCCTATAAACTACAAATCATAACATAATAAATGGGATATTTTAATAAGCGTCTCAGTTGTCCGCTAGTTATAGGCTAGATGACGTGTTACTAAATCCAACATGGCGCCCTCTAGAGGATGTAAATGCCTAATCGAAATATATTAAAACACAAAAACAGCGTCAACATGTATATCAATTAAAAGGGTACATTGTTTATATTTCAAAACATTATGTGATATCAAAATTAGTTCAGCTATTCACAAGATATGGGAGTTAGTTAAAAGTGGGGATAAACAGTCGAAGGTAAAGAAAGATTTATTTGTTATAATATAGTACAATGATAGATGTTATCACATTACAATACGTATACAAATATTTTGAAATGTACCTAAGTAGTATATCAAATAAAAGGGCGGACGTGTTTATTATGACTTTCATTTATTTTATTAACTTTATTTTTGAAAGAAACCTAATACTGGAGAGAATTTTCGTAAGTAACTTACATTATTCATATTTAAGTTGACTTCAATAAGATGATGATTATAAATTCTAACTACATAGATTATTGTCTGAACTAGTGTATACTGGATCTTAGAAGGTAACACAGTTCATCGGTGTAAATAATATTCAAAATTACAAAATGACAAATACGTGGAGATGGCACAATTGTAAATAATTTTTGAAGAACGATTCTTGGTGCCAAATCGCCGTATGCACATTTTTACCAGGTTATTAATAGTTGCAGTGACTTAATTGACCTGAACGTTGACTCCTTGACTAAAGTAAAGTCTTGTTTACTTAAGAACCTCCCAGAACGGTAGCAAGGAACGAGTGAATTGGAAAGTGTGAACCAGTGCTCACTCCCTTTATAGTTTTTGTATAGTCTATAATAATACATGGTACAATTCATTTTATGCATGCGGAGTTTACCTATAAGTAATTGTAACATTATTGCTATTTTCCTCTTGATGTGCTTTTTTATTTTGTTACTGTGCTGTGTATACAATTGTTGGTAAAGCAATAAAAAAAAAATTAAATCACCAGCTTAGCTATGTAAGTAACTGGATATAGTATTATTAAGTAGTAGTCCTAAATTGCCCTTTTTTAAATTAACGTTAGATGACAGCCTACAGTATCAAGTAAGGATTCGGTGGCGTCATAATTTAGGGATCTTAGGTAATTAAAAACAGCACGTTTGTAATTTCTTACCGTCACATTAGGAAGATCTTGAATTATTTCTAGCAAGTCTATTATATACGAATGGCCCTCGAAACAAAATAATTCTTTGCGCAAAAGTTGTATTGGATCTCTTAGAGAGAGATATATATATATATATATATATATATATATATATTATGGTATAAGGGGTAAACGAGCAGACGTATCGCCTGATGGTAAGCGATAACCGTCGCCCATGGACATCCGTAATACCAGAGGTGTCACAAGTGCGTTGCCGGCCTTTGGGGAATGGGGATAGGGAGGGGTATAGGGGGGGGTTAGATTGGGTATGGGCCTCCGGTATCCTCACTCACTCGATGAAACACAGCTTAAGCGCTGTTTCACACCGGTTTTCTGTGAGGCATTGGTATCACTCCGGTCGAGCCGGCCCATTCATGCTGAAGTGTGGCTCTCCCACAAACTATAGACTACTATTTATTACGTAATTTTATTACCAGTAGAAAATTACTTGATTAAAAATATAAATTTAAACTTATATCGCACTCTGTACTTCATTATTTGACTATGGATTTATCTACATATTACTTACCCATATTTCTAGGCTATTAAGAGTACTCCTGGCAATACTTTCCCAGTACGTCTTTCGTGATATTGGCATTATTATTAATAAAATAATGTTAGGTAACAGTATTTTGTTCACTTTTGTCTAGTTTTTACACGATTTTATTGCACAGGACGGTATTTTTCAGGCAAACTTATTGCACGACCACTCGTACGATACTAACGGAAAGTAGCGTAGTTTGATGCATGTGTGTGCGTGAGCGCGTGAGTTTACTGTGAAGTAGCTGAGTATTGTGACTTCAGTAAGAACAAAGGCCGTGCGTTATCTAACTAACGTAACTTTCTTATTTGATCTGAGACTTGAGGAAGTCGGGGGTGAAGTTTCATTTGAAAATCACAAAGACTGAACAAAGGCCGTCCATTATCTGCCTGTTTTATAGCATCTCTGAGACCTAAGGAGGTCGGGGGGTGAAGCTTAATGTCAGAATCATAAAGACTGAAACTACTCCATATTTTGTCTATTGCCGCTTGATTCACACTACTTTATTGCCTTTTTACTACCACTTGAATAACCACAAATGACTTATACATTGGGACGATACATACGCTTAGCTCACGTTAGTACTACCTTTCCTTGCTTCCTGTATTTTCTAATATTTATCCACATACATACATCATAGTTATTATTCATACCTAGTTACGCCCGCGGCTCCGTCCGCGTATATGTTAGTTATCGCGGCAAACAGTAGCCTATGTGTATCAGCTATATTACTGTAAAGTTTCATCCAAATCCGTACAGTAGTTTTTATGTGAAAGAGTAACAAATATCCACTCATACAAACTTTCACGTTTATAATATTCGTAGGATAATTAGGAGGATATAAGTTTAGTAGTTACAGGTTTACTGTATAAATTATTTACCTTAGAGCAATATAAATTTTGTACTTAAATTAAAGGATAACATTCTGTACGTATGACGTTTTAATACGCAGAATGGAATGAATTTTTTTTTAACCAAAACTATTTTTACAAAAATACTTTTAAAATCCAAGAATCAATTCATATATGACTTCTAAAGATTTTAGACGCAAAGCAAACTATATCATGATCTCTCCCTTAGAGGCAACAAAATACCAGAAATGAAATAAAATCATAAAAACAAATGTACGGACAAGTTTTACTTCACTAAAAATACAAAAAACATTCTTATTACACGATCTTTTCATACTTTACACATTCTGCGGATAACAATTACAACATACGTAGATACATTTACATATGTACAGTTTGGTTCCCCTCGCGACGTGTGCCGAATATAAAGGAACTCACATATACGTACATAGCGATCTCACTTACAACGGGCTGGCGCGATAAACCAGGTCCGACTGATTGCATCAGGAAATACAAGACAATATAAATAAAGGAAGTCTGGTTTCTCTTAAAGGTATTATTTACAGCTTTACATGAAACTTTTATGACATAACCGATCAATTTATTTTTGTTAGAGGTGGACTTTTTTTCATTATCAAGTAAGAACTTTACTGGTATTATGTAGCAAGAGTTAGTACATGTGACCACTGTTTTAAGAGTTTTAAGTAAGAGCTGCGTTGTGACAAAAATAGTACCGTCTGAAATGTTAAGTAATGATTTATAACATAAAATATGTACCTAATAATATTTTGTGAGCGTTTGATATTATAAAATTAATTTTTTTTACCGTCATTCAATCGTATTACAATTCTAATATGTACTCAGAAATGTAGTACCAATACACATTTATTGGTCCTTCGAGCCATGTAAGACAATGAATGATATAAAGTGGTAAAGAAATAGATATAGTATCATCCAAAAAAAAAACTGTTACTGTAGTAGCAACCATATGATAATAAGGTGTCCTAAATTTAATCCGATATACAATAACTTTTAAGTTATATGGTTATGTCTTCCTAGTTCCGGAACTACTGGCTCAGATAGTTGGCATTATTCCACATTGCTCGCAAAAAAGAGTCAGTGCGCACGTGAGCAGACCTTCTTCCAAAAACATAAAATAATAACAAGTACTACTGAATCTAGAAAATATGAAATTTACTATTTGGACGCGTAGTGTGTCGCAGTCTCTTACATAGGTATCAATTTTGTACTTGGGAATTATTTGAAAATTAAAGTAATTTCTAGAATATTAAGAACCCGTGCCTTCGCTCGTGTTTCTAACTTTGAAAATAACGAACATCTATGTAACCATTCATGATTAATTTTATACCTCATGATTTATTTATTTATTTTAGGTATGTTATTTCCAAATCCCTTTGTATTGAGTGGTAAAAACATAAAACAAGTAATGAATTATTTAATAAAAAAATTCAATGAAAGATAGAAAGAACTGAAAAGAAAAGACTTTTATTTTATTTTAATGCACCCAATGTCACTCTCACGACTTAGACGAATCTACTGATACAACTCACATAAAAATACGACAAGCCGTTTAGGGTCTAGGGCGTGCTAAAGAAATGCACACACATCTAGACAAGCAATCAAAAATATATAACCCTCCGCCTTTCTCAGTCGGGTCAAAACACCAGCTGTGATAAATTCTGAGCAAGTAATTTTATGACTATGTGTGCCTTTAACAGTCCATGCTAGACATAGGCCTCTCCCTAGAGATGAAATTTCAGCCTTTAAAGCCACGGTGGCCAGGTGGGTTGGACAGGTATTTATAGATGAATGTTTTTCAAGCATATTTTACAACTAAAATGAACTGAAGCCTTAGGTTGATGGGTCAATCTCACGAATTACCCCTGTGGCTTAGTAATTTTTTTATGTAGATATGTACTTTGTCTAATAAATTATGCATTACGCCTGTAATCCTGCTTGATAAGGGGCGTCGTTTGGTCCAAAAATAGTCGGGATTTCCCAAATGTCACGTGTAAGTATAAAAGTATTCTTTAGTACTATGGCTGCGCATTTTTAATTTTGTAAGTAGTCAAGAACAAAGTAATTTTAACTAAAAAATGTTGAACCAATTTCATAAATTTTACTACCAATGATTTACTTGAGAAGTCACACGTCTACGAATGTTAATTAACAGTGTAATCAAAGATAAATACATAACCTTTAAATAAATTGAGAATATTATGTACATTTGCGTAATCAATACAGGGCGTCGTCTGGTTCAAGAATAGTTGGGATTTCGCAAACCTCAAAGACGTTGTACGCATGTTTTGAAAATTACGTTTATATACAATTATTCCTTGGTAATTTAAATTTTTAATATGTCATCATTCTATACGTACTCAAGAACAAAGTAATTTCAAGTAAAAATACTCAACTCATTATATACTTTTTATGTTTTAGATGAGCAGTATCAACACGTATTAGACAAAAATACATTCTAACTACGCGATTTAAGGTTTAACTCTGGCTTTTAGGCAGGCAGGCAACTACAAAATCAAGGTGGTAGAGTCACGATGATTTCAGCACGAACGGGGCTCGACCGGGGTGGTACTACCTTTGCACACGCATGGTAATACCTATTGAGATGCTTCATCTCAATAGGCTGCCAAAGTGTGGGTCACCATGCTGTATTGTTGCATTGTCTGCATTCACAATTAGTATGGTGGCCACCACTCTTGGATTCTGCTCAAGCTTTCCATCAGGCAGAGTAGATTCACTGTAGCAGGCTTCAATATAAAATAAAAGCATATAAAGATACAGATCATTTGTAGTTCCTAGTGACTAGAGAAAGTTTACTGTTTTATCCTTGTCGAGTTTTGTCCCTAAATGATTACTTTATTTCCTACTATAGTATATAATAAATACAGATATAACATATATATATAACCAGGCAAACGTAGTTTTGCCATATATAAAAAAAATTAAAATATTTAGGGGTATGAAATATTTATGTTGGCCGATTCTGAGACCTACCTGATATGCACAAAAAAAATTTCATAAAAAACGGTCCAGCCGTTTTGGTTGAGTTTGGTAACGAGCACCGCGATACGAGAATCTTATATATTAGATAAATCGTTGTCCACTTTTAAGTACTTTTGACGTCAAAGTTGTTGCTTAGTTTCTTGAAATTTGATTAAATTCTCAAAACTGTTGTATCACTTGTTACTTTAAGATGATAGTTAGTGACAAATTAATTACTTTGTCTAAAGTGTACGGTAAAATAACAACGTCAACTAAACACTGTTTAGTTTCAATCAAAATTTTCGTCGTTCGGTGTTAGCTATTGTTACGTGATCCAATTGACAAACTATATAACATATATTTTTACATTTTCAAGTTTCAGTTTCACTGTTTTTTTATTTTTGTTTGTTTTAATCCGTTCCAAAGTTCCAAATAGTAAATAGATTTTTGTAGTTATTTTCTTAACTTTGTTTATTAAACTGAGAGTACGACTGTCAGATATGGAATATAATAAAGTATTCAGTATAACAGTTAAACTAAAACTTGAAAATGTGTATCTTTCTGTATCTTTCTATATTCTAAGTCTGTCACTGAAATAATACAACTTCAACTGATATTTTAAAGACTTTTGTACCATGCGAAGTGTTTCAGCTTATATAGAATTAAAATTAGGTTACTTCTTAATATAAACATGAAGTATTCCAAATACGAGAAGCTACCTTGCACCATATTTATTAAAAAAGATATTTTAAGGATTAAAGTTAGAGAAAAGATTTTATTCAAACTAACTAACAAAATAAGTAAGTAAGTAATAATAAATAAATAAGTAAATATTCCGGACATCTAACACAACGCCATCTAGTCCCAAACTAAGCATAGCTTGTATTATGGGCACTCGACAACTGATATATTTATATCAGTTGTAGAGATTTACAAAAAAAAAGTATATATGTATTTACATATATACTTTTTTTTTTGTAAATACATACATATCATACATAGAAAACACCCAAAAATGTAAAGGTATGTTGTTCGTCTAGTTATGTTATCTAAAATAATTTCTGGATATGGACATATATATCAGAATTATATAGGTACCTACCGCATTGTTTTAATTTTAAACAAAAACTTCACCTCTGATTTCCATTTCATACATTTTCTAAGACGTTGAAATTTTTCGTAAAAACAAACTCTCGATACAAATTATTTGTTAACTGAAATACCTTACGGATGTTGTGTATGTATGAAGTATTTATATATATTTATTCTCCAACAACTACGGTTACCAGAAACGCCCACGAAATAAAAAAAAAACTTTGACATCAAGATCTTTAAACTCGCTAAGTTATATAAGAGAACTTTATAGTTTCCGCACTCAAACTATGTTCAGGTACTTTTTAGTTTAAAGACACAGTTGCGGGGTGACATTATCAGTATTCTAGTCAGCGCCTACGGTAGAACTTTGATCTACTATATTCATTTAGTTTCTTTGTAAATTAAGCCACTAGTTCTAGGAAACTCCTTGAAAGAGCAATCCGGAGAAATATATTTTCGTGTATGCGCTACTTTGATAACTTGCTAGAATTGCCAGCAACAGAAGAATTTTTCCGTAGCACTAAAGGACGGCTGGCAGGAGCTGGATGCGAGAAGTCATAGGTCGAACTAAGTGGCGTGAAATTGGAGAGGCCTATGTCCAGCAGTGGACTGCGATAGGCTGATGATGATGATGATGATGAAAGTAAATAAAATGTAATTTGGAGGGAAAGCAATATCAATATATCCAAAGTATAAATGGATAAATTCACATACAACAGTAGAACTTCTTGCTTCAAATAACGGTAAGCACACTAAAGCTAAGCATATTTACGGTATAAACGATATTACTATAAGTAAAGCAAAATAAATTCTTGTTGGACATAAAACCAGAATATTGCGATAACAATAAAAATATTTTTTCAATTACTTCTTGAGTTATTTTGAATGTTTCTTTATTTAGAGATATTTTATTACAATGGGACTAACATCATGTTAATCTCTGTTAGCAACTGTAGTCATTTAAGTTAGGTGATCAGTCTTTCGTGGTATTGTACTCCAAATTCTCCTTTCACAGGAGATGCGTAAGTCCAGCAATGGACTATTAGAAACTGTTATTGATGATGATCTGCTTTTTGTCCCCCACACCAAAAAACTAAATTGACTCCCATTGAATATGCAGATTATTTTACAAAATACTTTCTCTTGAAGTAAAAAAAAATATTTGTCATCATCATTTATTTGTCCTAACTGGGAATCAAATCCACAACGGTTGTGAACCAATAGGACACCAGGCCCATCAATATGAAATGTTAGTATCCTATCATGAGCTGGGCACATATAAAGTTGAGTATTCTTTGTTTTGTTTATATACCCCTAAAAATATATCACATAATATATTGTATACGATCTATGTAATAACAAGTATGATTGTATTGGCCTTACTAATAGAGTGTGCAATAGTCGCTTGTTCAGTACTACGACGTGTCAAAGTAACGCTGGGCGACGCACCCTTTTATTCCAACTGATCAATCCCTTTTACACCTATTTCGAAAATTGTAACATCTTTGCACTGTCCGCCGCAGAGTCCAAGCGTACCACTGTCAATATTGAAAAAAACAATGTCAATTTAGAATAAGACTTGCACAGCAAAGCACAGGTGTATTTAAGATTTGTTTGTAAAAAGAGAATAATTAAGTTGGTTGTGAATTAATTTCTACAACAGTTTATTTATTCTAAATAAAATAAAATAAAATAAAACAAAATAAAAGTAAGCCTTATATGAGTAGATGCTTGCAATTATAATCTCTTAACGAAATTGTGTACAAAAATCAATTTCAATGGAACTGGAACGCATCTCATCAAATTGTATGTTAACATAGAATTGGCTACATGTTTTATTAGGGTAATAATTAATCAGTGACAAAATCCATTGCTACTTCATAAAATTTTGTGTTTCATACATTTATATACAGATAGGTCGTTAGTGGTAGTTGGAGCCATAAAAATTTCAACAATAGTCTATCTATCGAACTCCGATACCGCCTAGTTCATGAGTTATGAATATCAATAGCAGCCTCGTCGTAAAAGACCGAAAGCCGACCTTACTTATAGGTTGACCAAAAGACTCGGAAGACAGGTTGGGGCTTAAAGTGAATTACTATATTAATTAGGTATTTTTGATTATTTCTGTAGGAGTTTTGGACGTAGATTATAGTTTGTTAATCCAAAATTTTAGAAAAATGTACTGTGCGAGAAGAACCTTATTTCATGCCCTCCCTGAGTCTGAACAATAGACGTATTCTGATTAGGTTCTGGTAGTTTTTAATTAGTATTTTAAAATTGGCAAGATTTTTAGAGTCACTGATGACTAATGATTGTTACTTTACAAATGCTTAAATTTAAGACACTGTTTAGTATTATTATACATTCGAAAACTTCTTTGAATACTAATGAAGGCCATAAAATTATTATTTATACGTTATAATTTATTTGAATAATATTTCTTATAAATTATTTCCAAAAGATTTAACTGAAATAGTAATATACTGGTAACAGAAACTGAAAGGCTGTGAATAATTGTTATTGACATTGTGGGCAGTAATAAACGCCGTGCTTTTATTACGGTCTTATACAGCCTTAGCACGAAACACGAATTATTACTAAAACGATATTATATAGACTACCAATGTTATTATCGTTATTACTCGAAGTGGATCACAGTGTCGCTCAATTTCTTATAGGCAAAGGTAACTTTAAGAGCAAATTATACTCATTTAAATTAGTCGAATCACCATTGTGTCAATGGTCAACCTTATTCTAGCTGTGAACAGTCAGCTCATCATATCCTCTGGGAATGTAGTCATTGGTACTATGAACGTAATATAATGCTTTCAAATGTCATCTAGGACAGTGTAATATGGGAATCTTGTGTCAACTGCGGTGAATTTCCGTGCGTTTAGGCAATTCTGCCATACATACTATAGTAATAAATATACTGTTATATCCGTGGTGCTTCCCGGTTCGATGTTTTAAATTTTATATGAAAAAAAGAGTTATTGAAGCGAAAAAGTAAATATTATTTGAAATTAAAAAATAAGTGAGAAAACGAGTACCAATAACTCATATTATTTTCCCAAATAAATTAAAACCTGTCCATTACAAACTAGGCAATTGTATAAATGACCACCAAATGCAATAAAGCAGTTATTTGATTCAGGATATGATTGGATTTCAAATGAGCTCATACGGTACGCCGGGGAGCTCCCTAAAATGTACACCTATTTAGATATTAATTAAAACACAATATATTAACGAGTTTGCAAACATAAATGAAGTAATTACCTTCATTTGCAAATATCAGCCGGTTTGTTGGTTTAATTTATTTTGCGTTTCAGAATTCACATGTGATCCTGCAATGTTTATATGAATGTACTCATCGGAACGATAAAGCAATTACCTGTTCAAGTAGAAAAACTATATTTACAAAGTCAACTATATCTCAATGAGATATATCGCTTTGATTCTAGGTCCTTTCCTTTGAGACGTTGTGTTGCATAAAATAATGAGCACTGTGTGTTACATTTTTTCAATACAGGTAAACGCGGTTTGTTTCAAATATATAATTTGAATATATTGTGTCCATAATGTTAAAATGACAATTTTCCATCCAAAAACTTGTCTTTTTAGCGTTTTTGGATAGAAAAATAGACAGTGAAATTAGTGTGGTCTCTCCCTATAAATTTGATAAAATTCCTATAAGTTCAGCTTCACTGAACGAAGCATCGAGAGATCATTTATCAAGATGATTAAGATCTAAGGTATAAATGTGTAATAAACAAAATATTTCTATATCTGTGTTCCAAGAAGTAGCTCATTTGATGCGTAAAATTGTTACGCATCAAATAAGTTTCTTCTTGGAACACGGTATAATTGTAGTATAATTAATAATATTGATTGTTAGAAACAATAGTAATAATAAACGTTTAATTCCTCATCACAATACAAATACAGAATAAAAATTACTGCTAACCCATAAATATTATTAAGTTTCATACTGTGGGATACACACACAGTAAAATACATAGTTCTCGATAAGAAAGCCTAAACTGTAGTTAACATCTGCGCTTAAGTTCCCGAAGGTTTCTGTATGCTTCACGAAAATCTCTTAATGTACCCACATAGTGTTGTTAAGTATCTTTAAGATAATTAAGTTCAAGTCGAAATACGTACTCCTAGGCTGGCTGGAGTCCGATCTGGTAGTTAAGTACGTTAAAGTTTACTTGCACTGGGACAGCATTGGTCTATAGTTATGCTGCTAATATATATATCTGAAGCATTATGGAACTACACAAAAGAGAAAGTGTATATTACTTTAATATTTCTACTGATTTCAATTTCTAAATAATATCTCACTGAAAGACTTCATTCAAAGGTTAACTTTTACCATTAGCTAGTAAAATGGCATTTGGCACGCCACATAGTCTCGAAAGTTAAGTATTTTCAAGTGACGACCAATGACTTGAAAAAAGACAGTCTGACGTGCTAGATTTACGACTTGGCAAGTACTTGATAAAAGTTTTCTTCAATAATGAAGTAAAGATGACTAATAACTCTGAATTATTGTAACCGACTTCAAAAAAACAGGAGGTTCTCAATTCGACTGTATTTTTTTTATGTTTGTTATCTCAAAACTATCGACTGGGTGAACCGATTTTGATAATAATTTTTTTATTTGAAAGCTGGTGCTTTCCGTGTGGTCCCATTTTAATTTGATTCATTCTTGAAGACAGTTTTTTTCGTTAAAATGTTATGATTATATAAACTTAGAATAACTTAGAATAACATACAATAGATGGTAAATTACTCTATAATAATCTATAATTATAGTATTATAAAGGTTATAGTATAATATAAAAGGTAGTAGAGCCACAATGATTTTAACCCAGACCAGTTTGGATCGATCGGTACTACCCTTGCACAGAAGATAAACCTAAAATTATAGTATCGTGGTGTCATGTTTCGTTAGTGAATGCGAGACCGGAGGCCTAATGATGGAGAAGCATCACTGGGCCGTAATGGTATGGGTAACTATGCGGCATTGTTACAGTGTTCTGTATACGCAATGAGCGTGGTGACCACCACTCTTGGATTTTACTCATGCTATCCATCAAGCAAAGTAAAGTCACTTTGATAGGTCCTTCCGATAAAAAAAAATAAGACTTTTGAACGTCTTTCACCTAGACGTCCATTGCTGGATATAGGTATTCCACAAGGCTCTCCATAATAACTGTTTCTCTGCGGCCCGCAACCAATGGTTTTTTTAAAGCAATTATTATAATTTACCCATGAAAGCAAATAAAAAAATTAAATAAACAAATGAAATTGGATACATACCATGCTGTTGTTCCAGATTCAATAACCCCTATTAAAATGTGATGATATTCTAATTAATAACCATCTATAGCTTTAGATAATCATCTGAAATAATCGACACAGACAGAGTACATACATTATGATTTTTTCTGTAATGGCTTTAATTTAATAGTTTTGTGGCGACTTCCACATACAGCGCCAACAGAAATATACTACAGCGCCATCTACCGAAGATACACTGAACTACGGAGTAACGAAGGAAACTGAGAAACTACCAATCCTACATCGCGCAATAGAATAGGAAATAGAATATTATAAGGATTGACTTCGGATAGTATAAATATGTGTATATATATGTGTGTGCATGTATGTCTGTATGCCTCCTACAGTTTCAGTCTATTTGAAAAGTACTGCAAATCGAACATTCGTTAAAGACATTCTGTTTTGTTTAAAAATATCCTTCGACAAACGTTCGACAATATAACGCATGTGGGTAGTACATATACACACCTACATACATCGTTGACAAAGTTGTTAAAACATCCATAACTCAAAAAAAAAACCATGTGAACCAAGTAATCTCAAACATATTCAAACACATCTAATTCCTACAGTTAATATTAACACAGTTACAAAATGTAACACAAATTCTCATACCAGACATTATACAGCGGAGTTTGCATAACACGTTGCCCTAACGACTATAAAATTATATAACAATTTTATGTCGTAGCGATGCAGTCCCAGCGGTAACAATTACGAGGGCGGTGTTTCCATTAAACTTCATGAACTTAACGCGATTTATGTTGGTAGAGTTTCAAAGAGTTCCCTCTTGTTCACTCCTGTGAGCGATGTCTCACACGACTCTGCGTCTTCATCGTCAACTAGTCAACCGTTTCAATTAGTTTTTGATTTTAGAAACCATTATAATAGTTCGCAAAGTCACTGAAGTGGTCGGAACTTAGTAGTTGTGCTTTGGAGAATATTTTCTACACGTATTTAGTTCTTTTATTAATGTGATTTGATATTCAATATTAATAATACGTGTTTAATATAACGCCTTTTTAACAAATTTATCTTTGTTGAACATATAGTTGCAGTAAATTATTAAAATGACTGTGGTTATAAAGATATAGCATAGATTTTCTTAAAATCAATGTATTTTATGTTATTCGCAAATCTAGACCCATACTATAATATTATATATTCGAAAGTAACTTCTGTCTATCTGTTTCGCTTGCCCTACTAAGCCGCTGTACCAATTTCAATGAAATTTTACATGACTTTGATTCTTAAGAAAAGACTTAAGCTACTTACTCCTTATCCCGATAACCAACATACACACGGTCGGAACCGCGGACAAAAGCTAGTTTACTATAAGTAGAAATAATCTCATTCCATATGATTTATTATACCTAAAAAAAATTTCAAATAATAGTAGATCATGATAAACTTAAGACTTGAATTGCATTAATTGTAATAGTACTCTATCTACTTAGTGATAATCTTATATTATCATCATTTTCAACCTATCGGCTTTTTTTCTAAAATTATATTTTATTATACTTATATTTTTGCAGGCGTAATATTAAAATAATTTTTGATGTTACTAATTGTTTAAAATTAATCCTACTAATTTTATAAACACGAAAGTTTGTATGGATGGATGTTTGTTACTCTTTCACGTAAAAACTACTCAACGGTTTTGGATGAAACTTTACAGTAATATAGCTGATACATCAGAATAGCATATAGGCTAGTATTTTCCGCGATAACTGACATATACGCGTGCGGATTCGCGGGCACAAACTAGTTTACTGTAAACCAAGTCAAACAACAGAGCAATAGTATCTTAGATATTTTCCAATCATAACCTAATTATTTTAAAGTTATTCTCTACAAGCAGCAGTATTGAAAAACGGTATTTCATTTCTTTTAAACTGAGCTGGTAATGAACTCTGTTTTTTGCAGCCCATTACAAAATTTGAACGCAATTATTGATCGTCCGATCAGCAGAAAAAGATAATTGTTTTGGTGTCATAAAGTCGTAGAAGTCAGCGGAAACTTTGTTCGGAAGAATATTAAGGTCATACTTCTAATGGGAGCAAGCAAATTATATCAGGATTATAGTGATAATCGTCACGCTGAAGTGGAAGTGGGCCGGTCATGTCTCCAGGGAGACGAATATGCTCCGGAGCCGCTAAGAGTTTGGAGTAGAGACCGCGATTAGCCAAACATAGTGTACGACGCCGTACGGCATGATGGACCAACGACTCGAGGAAAGTGACTAGAAGCGGATGGATGCGGACTGTCCAAGACCTCGATGGTTGACGCTCCTTGTTGAAAGCCTGTTCAGCAGTGAACAGTAATAGACTGAAGGAGGACCTATAATAACCTGACACATTTTGATCTCATAAAAGGCAAGAGTCAGGCAGTGAAAGAATAAAAAAATTTATATGATCCTTAAACATGCTTATTACACATTAATTACTTAAGTAATCGTGTTCATCACACAGTTATTAGTTCACCGTAAGAATAGAACCTCAGACAACTTGTAAGGAAAATGTTACTTGGGATAATAAGTTTTACCATCCCACAGTTTTAGGAAAATATACTGTCACTGTTTGTATAAATGTAATAAAATGGTTATTCGTCTTACTACAAATGTTTAACACGACCCGGATAAGTAAGCTTTAAAAGTCACACTTGCAAAAAAAACGGATGGATTGATAGATAGAGGTCTCTATGTTTGTCTTATGTACAAAGAAACGAAAAATTGATACTAAAATGAAGCGAGAATAATGATTTCATTGATATTCATTGACATAGTTATTGATGATAACAGTCCCCATTCATACAAAAAGCAAAACCATTTCTTAACTTACTGGGTTGTTCTTAAAATAAAAGAAATTGTAACCATTATCATTACCATTACGGACATTAATGTTTCACGGAATCGTACAAAGTTTAAAAAATTTATGAGTTCATCCAGCTTTTAAATTAATAATACGTTTAAAGTTAAATCATCACATTCATTAAAATATAATTAAGAGAATATGGATAAAAAATATTGGACTAAATATCGTAAAACAATGAGAAAAGGTCCTTTATAAAACCAAGGGCTTTCCGTCATCCCTTCAAATTGATGCACGGGTAGAAAGAGCTTTATCAAAATTTGAATACGGTCCATTTTGGTGTTCTGAGTTGCGGTTGTGTAATGAAAATATTCCTTACATTTTCCTATATTGAAGTTTTTATTTGACTCTCGATCCCTTTATTATACTGGACCAATAATTCCATGATTGCTTTTCTCAACATTTGTAAGTTGATTAAAGAAGTAGCCGAAAGGTTGATATTGAGGCAAACGTATCTCACAAGTTAAAATATATTTACTTCATGATGAAATTTTAGGATATTCATTTTTACCCGTGGCTCCGTCAACGTGGATGTCGGTTATTGAGGTAAAATTATCCTATGTACTTCCTCAAGAATTAAAGTATCTCAATTCTAGATTAGTAGCGATATGACCTAAGTTTGATACTTAGAATCTACAATCACACTATTTTAATAGTCCATCTAATCTAAGAGACGATATGACGTTTTATAATTTTCAACACGAAATAACTTTTATAAGTGTTACTCACACAATCTCAGTAACCTTTTCCTTAAAACCATGGAATTATGTAGTCACTTCTATTTAATCAGAATATGTAAAATCTTTATAAATTAATTTACATGTATATCTTTAAAATAAGCAAAATAAACAATACATACACAACAGATGACATCGTCATTTCAAAGTCACATAGCTAGGCCCTTTACCAAGGTGTTGAGACTCTTCAAATTCACTATTATATTTATTTATTTATTTATTATACATCATGCACTTAACGTACATTGGCGGACTTAATGCCTAAGGCATTCTCTACCAGTCAACCTTTAGGTGATGCAGAGAAAATAGGAAGTAGGTGCAATTAGGTTTATTTGTAAAGTTTTAAATACACATACATATATAAACTTACCATAAACTACACATAATACATAGATGCATATACATACTCTTACTAAAATAAAAATAAATACATACATACACAAATAAATACCATAACTAGAATGAGATGTGATTTATAAATGAGTGGATTCTGCGAGCTGACTTAATAAATACCGCTTTACTTTTGTTTTAAATGTAAAAACGTTGGTGGCCATCCTGACCTCGAGCGGAAGCTCATTCCAAAGAAGAACGGACTGCACAAAAAAGGATGAGCCGACGAACTCAGACGTATGGGAGGGACAAAGAAGAAGACGGTTATTAGAGGACCGAAGGTTTCTGTCATGATTACTACATAAGAGTTGAAAATACGATTTTAAATAATTTGGCGAAGATGGGTTGTTCAGGATAGTGTATAGGACAGTAAGCGCGCGTAGTTTACGGCGTTGGCGAATTGGTAGCCATTTGAGCTGCGTACGGAAAGAGGATACATGGTCGTATTTACGGAGATTATGAACAAATCGAATGCAGTTATTAAGAAGACGGTCTAGTTTATCGAGAAGATCTGCATTCAGGTCGTAATAGCACACATCACCATAGTCGATTAAGGGGAAAATAAGGGTTTGCACAAGCATAGTCTTGGTTTTTACGGGTAGGAAATTTCGCAGACGATTCAGAGTTCGAAGCGTTCCGGTTACCCTCTGGCACTGGTTCGTTACTTGTTCACGCCAGTTTAATGTACAGTCGAGGAATAAATCTATATCTTTCACCGATCTACAAACAGGTATACTAGTTCCATTAAAAGTAATAGCCGGAAGAGTCTCAGCGTCTTCTCTGCTCATCGATCGGTGACTTCCCACCACTATGACTTGACATTTTGCGGGGTTTACGGATAAACCAAACCTTTGAGTCCATGTGTTTATTGTTTCCAGGTTGTTGTTGACCAATTTTATAGCTGTCGAAATATCCTCTACTTTACTCTGCGAATAAAGCTGAAGTTAACGGCATACAGATGATACGCACAAAGAAGTTCCGCGGTTAGGAGATTAATATAAATAGAAAATAATAAAGGAGAAAGAATACCGCCTTGAGGAACACCAGAGTCAAGATCACACCAATTAGAACAAGATCCATCGATATGAACAGACTGCTGGCGTCCCCGAAGATAAGATGAGAACCATTCCAGTGCTCCAGGTGAGACCGCAAGATAGGACAGGATAGATAGGAGGATTTCGTGGCTGACGGTGTTGAAAGCATTGGCGAAGTCGATCAAGACCAAAACAGTAATCTCTGTGTCTTCCATGCCTGCCCTGATGTCACCAGTTACTTTAAGAAGAGCGGAAGTAGTACTGTGGCCAGGCCTGAATCCCGATTGCAAAGGGCTCATTAGATTATTTGTGTAGACGAATTCAGAAAACTGCATATGCACACAAGATTCTAGAACTTTGGAAAGGAAAAGGAGAATGGATATCGGTCTGAAATGGTTAGGGAGTGTGGGATTTGACATTTTAGGTAAGGGAATGATACAAGCTTTGCACCACAGTGTTGGGAAAGTTGCGAAATATAAAGAGTAATTTATGATGTGGGTGATTACGGGTAAAATATGGTCAAGGATTGTTATGATCATGCGTCGGCTGATTTGATCACAGCCAACAGCATTGGATTTAATAGAGAGTATAATTTTTTTGATGTCACCCGACGCAACCGGAGAAAATCGAAAGGAATTAATGTTTAGGTTACTTAGACTCGAAAGGTAGTCAACAGTGCGGTGCCTGATCAGGGGATCCAAATGAGTAGAGGAGGTATACTGATAATCGATGTACAAATAGTCAATTCATTAATAACTAGATGAGTCCCGCGGTGTTACCCGCACTATAATTTCACCCCCAGTAACATCGC
The DNA here is from genome assembly GCA_003709505.1 of Hyphantria cunea. Taxonomy (NCBI): domain Eukaryota; kingdom Metazoa; phylum Arthropoda; class Insecta; order Lepidoptera; family Erebidae; genus Hyphantria; species Hyphantria cunea. The sequence continues at coordinate 1,921,152 of PKRV01002605.1, read as the reverse complement.
GGGTCAAAGCAGTTTCTTTTTTTTTTCTTTTTTTTAATCTATACCATTCTCGGATCCTCAGGAATAGATACAAAAAATGATATTTAAATCCGTTCAGCCCTTAAGTAGGTGTTTGCTCACATACACAAGCACAGAAGATTTATATCTATATATTAATAATAATAATATAGCCTCTTTATTTCCATAATGAATAAATTATAAAAAAAACATATGTACCAGAAATAATTAGTACATAATAAGTGCATGCATGAACTAAATAATATGTTAAAATTTCTCAAATCGTTTTATCAATCAATCTTATCATATCGTCAATTCTTAAATTACATGAGAAATTATATAAATATATAAATTAATTAATTAATTATATAAATTCAATATTGAAATATTAAATAGTATCCATCAAAAAATCTAGTAAAATTTAAGCTTATACATTTAAATTCCAGTTTATATAATTCAATATGGAGGATCCCTCGACGGGTAAAGGCCTATTCCATTTTATTCCAAGGTTTTTTGTCCTTCGCTTTTGTAAACCAGCTTTCACCGGCTTTTCTTCTATTTCGTCAACCCATTTTTCACTCGGTCTACCTCTCTTCCTTTTGTTTCTTGGTCCTTGCTAGGTTGTTACTCTCGGTTTCCATTTTTCCTTATCCATACGTGCAATATGACCCGCCCTTTTTTGCCTTCGAGAGTATTCCAAAGCATCTATTATTTTTGTCGTTTTTCTTATTTCCGTGTTTCTTTTTCTATGTTTTCTTTGCATGTTGAGTATACTCCCTTCCATCGCTTTTTGGCAGACTTGTATTTTGTTTTTAATATTATTATTATATATCCACGTCTGGCAGCAGACGTTAGACAGGGTAACATACATGAGTCCAAATTTTTTGCTCGAGTTTCATTGGGAGTTTTGATTTTAGGGTTCCTTCGTAGTTCCAGAGCTTGTTCCAGGTTATGTTTACTCTTCTTTTAATCTCATCTTCGTGCCTTGTCTTAGAGAAGGATACTTGTTGTCCTAGGTAGATACAACTTTGAACATATTTCAATGCATTGTTATTGACCCTTATTGGTACATTATTGTGGTTCGTCATGACTGTAGTCTTGAAGGAATTTAGTTTTAAGCCGATTGCATTAGTTACGTCATACATTTCGTTAATCATTTCCTATAATTGTGATGCTGTTTCAGAGAAGAGTATAAGAATATCGTCTGCGAATCGAAGATTACTAAGGTGTTTCCCATTTATATTAATCCCTTTTGTTTCCCAATTTAGGGTTGTCAGTATACTATGGAGTACAGCTATAAAGATTCGAGGCGATAGGGTGACGCCCTGTCTGACACCTCTACAAATATTTATTTCAGGACCGTGTCTTTCCAGCTTTACACCGCTTTTACTTTTGTGGTAGATGTCTTTTATAAGATCTATAGTCTCCGTCGGTACTTTGCATTCATGTAGAGCTTTCCATATACTGTTATGTGATATAGAGTCGAAGGCTTTAGCGTAGGCAATGAATGACAGGTAGAGTGGTTTGTTGTACTCTATATATTTCTCAATAATTAAATTTAAAGTGTGGATGTGGTCTCTTGTCGAAAACTTTTTATTGAAACCTGCTTGTTCCGGGGGTTGATATTTCTCTGTTAATATTGCTATGTGATCCTCAAGACATGAAGCGAATAATTTATATATACTGGGTTGTAAACTGATTGGTCGATAGTTTCCAATATCGGCGGGATCCCCTTTCTTGTACAGTAAGACTGTATCAGACTGTGCTCATTCATTCGGTAGTATTCTATAATTTAGAACATTGTAACTAACAAATTTTTCCCAGTTTCAGTAGTTCATTTGGGATACCATCTGGCCCATTGCTTTTACCGGAGTTTATAGTTTCGATTCTCTTTATTATTTGCTGTTTAGAGAATCTGTCTAGAATAGTAGAGTCCTGACGCGCCATTTCAATTTCTAGTATATTATCTTTTGATGAGTAGTTATACTTAATTAAATAATTTAATAAATAATTTATATTTATTTAGGTATTTATTTTAGTGTAATTAACTATAGAACTTTGTAGCTTTTTCTATTATTTCAGATCTTGATAATATTTTCTTGTTAGTAGCCTCATCTTTTAAATACGTTATTATATATATTCATACCTGAAGCAAAAACTTTGGACCCCTTTTACAAAAAATGCGCGGACGCAGGATAATATTTATAATATTTTTCAATAATAATGCTTATAAAGTAGATTAAATCAATAAATAAAACATTAAACACACTACCATGCATTTGACACACACATACACAAATTTATTCATGTCAAAGTCAAACTAAAAAAAATGATTATTTTTTGTCTATACTGATGTCAAAGGTAGGCATTATGAAATTTTGGATTAAAGAGGTGTAATTTCCTTTGACAAAAGAAATTACTTTGACTCCTTATCATCCCTATTTTCAATCTGTCAGAAACATTGATTAGATTTAATAGACTAGAAAAAAATAGTTTTTGCAGAATTACAGATTTGAAAAAGAATACTATACTAGTTCACAGAAAATTGTGCATTGAGACTTACGAAGCTTTGGCCATTTTTAAACGAAATTCTTATCAAAATCAAATAAAATCTAAATGTAGAAGTGAATTTATTTATTTTGAGTTGAAAAAAACAGAGCTTTTTCCCCGAGATTCCGAGAGAAGTTCATTAAAGGCATTATGCTTTGAAATCTTTTTGCATGTACAAGTATCAGCTTATAAGGATAAAAGATCACGAAATTAAACAACTCATACGACTTCAAGTACACAAGCATACATAATTTAATTTCATAAAAAGTTCGCTTCATTTCCAGGATTCCGTACGTCTTTACAAAAAATATATTAATTTAAATCTCGTACTCGATACCTTTATCTGTGCTAACTAATTTGCTCTGAACCCACTGGATCAATGAGGTCAAAAGATGTTGGTAAGTTACTTTTTACTAGAAGAAAAAAACTTTTATAAATATGAAATAGTTCACATATTGTAACTGCGCCTAAAAGTCGTAAAACCCTGTCAGAAAGCTGGAACAAATAAATAGCCAGATGTATTTACTGTTTTACTATACTCATGAAGACGTATACCACAACCAAAGACTCTCGACAACTCACTAGAGAAATATAGTGCTTTCATAAAATCCGAGGTGTCGTTTCCCTTTGAATAGTTCGTTATATCTGCGGCGGGTACGAAGCACCGTATAAAAGTCTCTAGTTCTTGAGGTTATTACGAGATGTTCCCGCGATTCTCCCGCTTCATTGAGGGTCGAGCAAGTTATGAAACGGCCACTAAATCTCACCCCTATTGACAAATGGTGGGGCTCGTTACCTTGTATCGGTTTCCATGGTCATCCTATTTTATATTTCCTCCAATCTGATGATGGCATGCTATCATTAACTAGCTACAGCTTCCTTCCTATTATACAAATTGAATACGATTTTTGATATAAGATCTGTTTTTGGTTATTTATTCACGGAATTTGTTTTTCGTTGAAATTTAAAGATATTACCTGCGTTGTGTCAATCTCGATGAGAAAAATAGTATTCGTCAAGAGATACTGTTTGTTGAAATATCCTCAAAATGCCTTATATTTCCAATTTTCTATCTTTTGTGTATGTGTGTCCCTAAAACTTTTTACTAGCCCAAAGAGTACGTTCTTTGTTCAAGATTTTTTTAGATAAATTTCTAATACAATTTTAGGAAATACCCTCGAATACCAATTAAATACATTAATACTATAGTGTTTATTTCCACTTATATGGAAAAATCACTGTTCCAACTTTGTTGGACATTAAACACCCGCTTTTCTTCGATTGGATTTACAAATACTATTATTGAACTTTTCATTCAATATTTGACAAACGCCCCAAAAGTTGCGTTTTTTTTGAGATGGCGCTTCTGTCGTGCACGTTTCCAATAGGTACAAAGTAGGTAATACTTTATTATTTTGTACTAAAGGTAATACTTATATAAATGCTCTTAGACTAGACGAGCTATCGTCTCATTATACGAGATATCGTCTCACGAGCAATCAAAGAAAAAGGCATTATTTAAAAAAAATAACATAATGCCTTTTCATTTGATTATGCTCGAATCGACAACGCTCACTCAAAACTGTTCAGAGCTTCTTCATCGCTTTATTTGATACTATTTTAGTTTTTACCTGAAACATTATCAGCATTGATCTCAATCAACTGTGTACTATATAATTTAAAACTATTAGAATGTATTTTTAAACTTAGCGTTTGCATTTTTTTTGTCTAGTAATATTATTAGAGTACTCTTCATTTGCACACATGAGGTAAAAGATATGTGCAGAATTTCTTTTTTATTTAGAAATCCAGTTTCTATTGCTCTGACTTGTGTATGATTTAAATATGATGTATTTACGTCACTCAATATAAAAATATTTAGAGCCTGAGTCTTACCTGAAAGGTTATTTTTAAAACAGAAAAGTTTTTAGGTTACAAAACGCTCGGCAGAATCCAATAAATAATAGAATTAAAATAGATATAATGAAGGAGAAATTAAAGAAATAGGTTGCCTAGTTGTCAGTTGTTACGCAATCTTTATTCGCCTTTAGGTGTGTAAATATCACGTACATGAACGTGTAAATGATAATGAGATATACTCGTAATATGTAACTGCCTTGCGGCCCTCATTTTACTTTGAGCAAACCCGTAAAATCGGCTCACAGATAGACTATAATTTATCACTTCTCTATTAAATAAGTAAGATCGTTAACAAAGCGTTGTATTAAAGTAGATAATTTTTACTTAACAGGTTATTGTATTTTTCAGTAAACATTAACTAATAATAAAAAATTGGGTTATATCACGTGAATTTTGATCTAAAATATAATGTGTATATGTCCTAAATAAACATGTTATCATGTATTATTAGTGAATGCTCAAAACGAAGATTTGTTGAAACGATACGTACAACCACACTCGATGTAACGTCATTATTTATCGATATAAATAGACCACTTGGAATTGGAAGATATTTTTACTTAAGTATATAAAAGCCAATAAATATAACACAAAAATAGTAAGTTCCTAAATTAAAGTAAACCATTTTGACTTGGTTAAAAACAAAAAATATTTTTGTGAAGCAAAGATAAGCAATGTGATATGCGAAACGAATGTCACTGTTCAAAAGCGATTCACGTACATATTAGGACGCCTGAGGTCAGCTGCGTAGGAGTAGTTTACTAAAAAGGGGTTTTATTAACAGAACTTCAAGTACGTCACGCAAGCATTAAATTTCGTAGTTACTAACTTTAAATAAGGGCAGTCCGCATCCGCTGCCAGCCATTTTCTTCAAATCATCGGTCCATGGTACCGCTGCACACCCTAAATTATGCTTCCCGAATTGCAGTCTCTACTTAAATATATTTAATAGTAGCGTAGTATAAGCCATCTAGTTATAGACCAAAATCTCCTTTCCGAGGAAACACCTATGTCCAGTTGTAGACTATTGAAGGTTATTGATGATGATAACTGTGTAGACTCTCAGATGGAAACTATCAGTCAAAACGGTGTTTATGACGTATAGCATTACTGCCTTTAATATACCACTTTCCGCTTAAAGTTATTTTTGCACTTTTGCTTCAACGGACTGATATAGCTTGGGATTGTCGTTCATAGCGTAACGCTAAGACCAGCAAAGTTTCCAGTGTTATAACAATATAGATGAGTTCCATTGTCTGTGAATGTAAGTAGTTTCAAGCGAACTTGTTAAAGTCCTAACCACCATCTTTCAAAGTTTAAATGTGTGGTAAATTTTAATTATCATATATATTCCTATTACTTTGAAGAGCAAACATAAAAACCGCTACTGTGGATGCTACTAAAACTTGAATACCTTCAATAAAGCGTTGAAAACAGTCTGGCTTAATTAATGATACTTTATTTTAATAATATTTTCACCCTATAACGATGAAGTTTTTAAAACGTTAGGTTTCATAGATTTCTTTTAAAGTATAGGACAAACGACTAGATAGATCAGCTGACAATATGTGGCTACATCCATCCTTCATCATCAGGCATCTACATTTTAAAAGCTAAATAGCGTTGTAATCCTTTGAGCCTCGTTGCCTCTAATTTTTTGAGGATTCGTTAAAAAGTGACTAAAGAATTATCTAAGTGTGGTGACATCGACTACAGTACGACAAAACATACTACAGTGCCCTCTAACTAAAACATACCGAACTACATAGTTACTACAAATCCTGTATCGCGAAATAGGATTGCTCGCGCCGATTAGCATATATAATACTAATACAACTTCCCAGCATCGATTGTCAGGCCACGGCACGCCTGTCAAGATGACTTCGCCTGTTTGGAGAAATGTCCTTTGATGTTGGAGGAACATGATAACTGTTTCTCCTCATAACACCGTTTTCTTTTGAGGCTGTGGCATGACATCGGTAGCGCTAGTCCATATATACCGAAGCAGGTCACAATCTGGTTCTAGCAGGGCACCTCCATCCGTACTTGTCTATGCGTCCGCATGAAGGTAATTAATCAACAGTCATGCCAACAAAGTGCGGAAACTAAACTTTAGTGCCAATTTTCTAAGGTTCACATAAGTCATAATTTGCTTTAAAATTGTACAACGAACTACAAGAATCTAAAACATAAAAATAAAAACTATCTCAAGGGTGGGTTGACATACTTGGTGTTCAGACAGCGAGCCTTTATAACACATCCAAATCATCAATCATCAACAGCCCATAATGTCCCACTGCCGGACTCGGGTCTTCTCTCAGGAGAGGGTTAAGACCATACGTCCTCACGCTGGCCAAGTGCGGGTTGGGGACTGGCAAGACTACGTTGTGGCTACGTAATCTTGCCGTTGGATATTTTCAAGCCGCCCAAAGGCCTCCAACTAAGCTTGACGACTGTTATCCTATGATAACAACCGGGACCGACTGCTTAACGTGACCTCCGAATCACGGAGACGCTCATGGCAACATGCCACCAGTAGTCACCCATCCAGGTAGTGACCGCGCCGTCGTTGCTTACCCTGGTGATTGTTTCCAAACACCGAGTGCAACTGATCTATGAGCGCCTACACATCCAAATGTTGGCATTGAACTCTAACATGGCAATGTTACCAGGCTTTTCGAAACACTACCAGAAGCAACGATGCGTAGAAACTGTTTAGCACTCTCCGACATGACTCGTAGAGTAAAAGTTGACTTCACTAAAATAAGATTTTAAACTATTTAAAGTCAAATTTACAACAACAAACAAAAATGAATATTTTGGTATTAAAAGGAAATTTATTTATAACTTAATGGTCTATAATGTACAGATCTATATTTTTATTACGAACCTTATTCATGGGTATCGTAGGAACCAACCTTAGTCCCTTAGGAGCAAACTGCAAATGACAACAGACCAGCAAAGAGAAGAAAAACCCCGCAAACCCCGTTTTGCTGGCTTAATATGGAGCCCAAACCTTATAATATGACTTAGGTACTTATTTTTTATAATTGACGCGTACATTAGTCACGCAAACCAAAAAGCTACGAACGAGTACATTACTTACGTACTATCACTTATACTAAAGTAATGATTTCTACAACTCATGTTATCATCAAAAGAGTCTGACGAATGTAAAAAGTATATCAAATGTAAAACATTAAGCGTGCAGTTTTACTTTCTTTACACATGAATTGAATACTAATGGAATGAACCTTATTCAACAAAGAAAAAATCATGATTAATTTGAATTTTTAATTTTTTTTATGATTTACAAAAGTTATTTTGAGTTATTTACTTAAAGTTATTCGAGTCAATTAGCAGCATGGATTGATTGATTAATAGCTGTATCTATGCATGTCTTGTGATCTACTCTTTATAATAACCACGTTATTCATAACGTTATCTAATGTAAAACAGCAGTTCTGTATTATTTTAAACTCTAAGTCAGTAAGTTTCAAGTTGAAAATAATACAGAATCTTTGCATAAAGTTAAATAGCGTTTATGAAAAAGGGTTAATGTTGTACAGTGTTTCATGACATAAACTGTACAAATTAGTAACTTGTTACGTCTAACAAAACATATTTATCATTTTGTAGGTATCGCCAGCCATTCATTTTTAATGGTGTTAAATTATATGACAATTGAGTTTTCTTTTTATTTTTTTAATAATAATTTACATAATATAAGTAAATATATTCGGTTTATGTAAATTTATATTTCTGGGAAATAATGTAATACTGTACTGCTTAGTGACTATCACTTCTACAGATTATCGACTATTTATAATGCATTATAACTCGATATACGCTTAAAACTGCGAATATAAATCTTCACTTGCAATACTTTTATATCGAATAAGGAATAAGGAATTTATTATGATTCGATAAACAAGTATGTGTAAACCGTCTTTGTAGGAGCGGTCATAAATCACCTCAATCAACCCGCGCCTCCATTGACAAAAAGTATCGTATATAAATAACAACAATCTTACACGGTTCCTCCTATCTTACAGAACACCTTGTAGTGATGTTCTCTTTGTGTAAATGATGGTAAATAACCATTTATACAAACACTTTTCACCTTTATCAAAGGTGGCCGTTAGTGGTGATTTATATAAAATATTATATTTTTCTGCGTAGAAAGCACACTTTCTTGAATCAAGAAGAACCACTAGAAATTTTCAACACTCATCACCTCACAACTATTAAAATGCTAGATTTAAACTATTGAATATGAGAAAGTGCTTGATCGTGGAGCCCTGTTTGCCTTTCTACACAACTGTCTCATGATAAATGGGCGATATCGAATATCGTCACCCACCACGCCTGGATTGTATCGTCCCACCGTGTCGAGTATCAGTTATATGGGTGATGAGACGGGAAATCCGTTTCTTTGACTAGTCACAATTATTTAATCTGGCAAGAAGAACAAGCTATGCCCAAGTTAAGCACACAACAAGATATACATTTCCTACCAGAAATGCCGGAGTCAGTTGTCTGGAATCTCATAAATTTGATTGAGGATTCGCACATAAAATAAAAATGTTCCTTATTTTAAAATTTCATACTTTAAAAATGAGAATTCTTTTTTGTATATACAGAGACATAATTATTTCTCATTTCAATTTTAACCTTAGTTTTCATGTCGATTAAATAAAAATTGTGAAAATAACTAATTTATTTATTTTATATGAAACGAATCTTACAAAAATAGTTGTCATTCCAACACGGAATCACAATCTTGATGATGTATGGTAGAAATATCACACAATAGATGCCTACAAGGATATCGCTATCGAATTCACTTCAAAGGACAGAGCGAAAGAATCAAGTCGATTGGAAATAATCTTTATTTTCAGAGAGGAAATGCGACTTGTCATGATGTTATCTGAAGAGGCCGCATTCATTTTACAATAGATGTATGAACTTTTATGTGGTTGAACATTTATTGCTACGAGTGGGTTGTATTTAACAATGGGTTACAATATAATAATAATAAATATCTTTATTCTATACCAGCTTATGCAACTACAAGGTTATCTTAAAACTCGGGAAGTGCAAGAGCCGGCCTTATCGCTCCAAAGCAATATCTTACAGGCTACCATGGGATGAAAGAAGAGCAGGGGTGAAAAGTATCTAAGCAAACCATCTGGTTTGCCTGGTGTATAAGGAAAGGTAATTAAAATAGAATTTACAAATTATATAATATTATAGCAACACACACATACAAATAAATGAGTGAAACATATAGATATTCCATGCATACCTAAGGTATAGGGAATACCTTGACCGAACTGAGTAAAGCTAATATTCCTTTACCAGTCTCTTAAAGGCAGACAATGTTCGCACGTCAGATTGAGACTTACAGGGCGTTCCATAGGCGAACTACTTGGACAGAGGAGTGGTCTAGGAATTTGTTGTTATTGCTGTGCATTCCGCCGAAGGCGGATGGCTGGCCACGTAAGCTGTTTACGATAATCGTAGACATGATCTTATTAGCCAGATCTAAATATGAACTATATATAGAGTTTCTCACGCATATTTAATTGGTAATAGTGATATGAAAGATGATAATAGTGAAACATAATGTAAATAAGTATTTAGTATTATAAGATATTTAGTATTATAAGACTTTTCAAGCTAACTATCGGCTACTAATGTCACTCTTCATAATACACACATACATATGTATAAATGCACGCTAATAAGTATTTAAAAATACGTAAGGCCGTGTTCCCGGGAAGGGCGTTAAGTGGAGAAATATGTAAAGTAAGCAATTTTTTTTTCATTTGGTCGTATGATCATGGGTCCTCAGATACCTGGTGTCAAGTAATTATCTGCTTGCTTTTAACCGTGTAAGTGAGGTTATGGGTATTAATCTTCACTGATTCTGGAGGTAGAATACAAAGAGCAGCAACGCACTTGTACATCTTGAGGTGCAGATTTCCATGGGTAGCAATAGTTACCACCAGTAAAACCGATTGCACGTTTATCCACTAAAAAAAAAACATATACGATAGGGCCAAAATCAAACTTTGCTTTAAAATAATTCAGTTCTTCAGGAAAATAAATCATTAAAGATGTATTTTTTTTAGTAAATGGGGTAATAAACGTTTTCCCTATTGCATGGATCCTAATGAATATTCAATACAACGACAAATTCTATTAACTGAGATATTCATAGGATATTAATTATTTTCTTTGCTAATTATGTGCTGAATTAGCAAGTAAAAGCCATTAAAACTGTCTGGAACATTCGTTTTGCATTGAGTAAAATGCATTTTCGAATTGACGGCGACGAGAAAGCGACGCCTGAGAGGTTTACAAACATATTTTAAAAGCTTTCCTTTGGAACTTGATTCTTGGTATTGCTATTGACATATTGACGATGCACTTATTTAGCACATTTATTGTGCTCCTTATGATAAAAGAAAAAAAACATAGTTATGAAACGATTATTATTTAAGGTATTCAACGTATTTATAGCCACAGATAATTCTTAACTAAACAATAATATAATGATCGATATAAAACTTAGAAATGAAATCAAAGAGTTACTAGTTTTCAATAATTTACAGAATCATCAGAGGATTAAAACTCGTACATATTTTATATACATTGGTTGGGCCATTGGTGTCATTATAATGTTAAAATGTATGTAGTCTAGACCTACTTTCTTAAAATATAAATTAAAAACTAAACAAAAAGAACACAAAAGAAGCAAATATAATTTAAATTTGACGTGAAAAAAATACACATTTCGGTTTGAAAAATCAAAATTTTTGTTGATATTATAATAAAAAACAAAAAATCTTTACAATAATTAGTAAAATTACAAACGCAAGAAAAAATGGAGTGTTGTTTCACAGATTTCAAGAAATGTGATGATGGCTTTTGTGTAAGTCCTGCATTTACTTCAGTTGCCCCTGATTGTTGTGAAGCTGCAGAATATTATGATGAAAACCCATTATTATATTGCTGTGAAAAGAAGCCCCCAAAGGTTGTTTATTGCAGTCAGAACAAAGAAGCAGTGTATAATTGTAATAAGAAGGTCCCAGGAGCAGCACATGATTCCGAAAAGAAGCCTTCAAAAGTACTTTATTGCTGTGAAAAAGAACCTCCCAAAGTTGTATACTGTTGTGAAAAAAATTCTCCACCACCATCGCCACCAACAAAACATTGCTGCGAAGATAGTTGCAGGCCAGTGAAGACTAAATACATTATGCCTTGCTACAGATATGAGGATGGACGAATAGTAAGTGTTAGTAAACTAGTAAGGATTTCTAATTTGACTTAATAAAATCCGTACTGAAACCAACATCAGAACAAATTGTTCTGAATTTGTTCAAAATGAATATAGAATATTTGAAAATAGTAAATTTTTCGTGGATCCCATTGTTTTGTTGTTAGTTACAGGAACGGTATGTTCCGACCCGTCATGGTACACTCCCCAGAACAGCGTACAGTCGAAATGGAATGCAGGATCAAATTCACGGTTATCGAGGTGCTGTCCGATATCTGTGTACGCGGTTTGACCCAAATTATGGACAGTGTGTCCATACAGTAGTTGAACCATTACGCACTGTATACTCAAAAGTATCAAAAGAGGTATACCCTGTCAAAAAAAGGAAAGACAGAAAAAATACGTGCTAAAACGTATGACAGTAATTCATCTAAACGATGCATAATAAGGCAAACTATAAACAACGAACGTGACAGGTAAATCTACTGCCGTCTTCAGCGCTTAGGCGTAACGGACTTCAAGATCAACAATTCTTAGAATGTGGCGCCGTTTCCTACATTCGCAAGAGTTGGCCTGACGCTATTTGGAGTTACCACCCGTTCGCTATACCCGTTAAGCCTACCAAGAAAGTAGCTGCTGTAATTAAGAAATGCTGAAGTATGGTGCGTAGATTTAGTGCTTTTATATAATGTTCACAATAGCATCTAATGACTGAACTGTTCTTTGCTAAAATGCTTCAATATTTGAGTATAAAGTACGGGGAAATTCGCGTTGCCCGCTTACCACAGCACTACTAAATTAACTATCTGCTTCATTGCAGGTTGAGAAGCTCCCCGTAACTGCATTTAAACGTAATGGAATGCAGGACCAAGAGCACTCAAAGCTCCTGGGTACAGTGAATTTCCTCGTACGTTCTCCTCGTGATGTGTCCATCGAGTGTCCCGATGTGTGTAGTCATAATATCAAAGTAGGCGATCCTGCAAAAGTAGCATGCTATGTTAAAAAGCAACCCATTAAAGTGCAACTTGAAGACATACTGGATCATTGATAAATTACCTTTCAAAATGACGTTGCAAATCTATTGCTGTGACAAATAGAATTACGAATCTGTAGAATCCACGTAAGCATTATTTTCATGTATTGTAGGCTTGTTAGAAAACGTTTTGATGTTTTAACGAAAACTAACTACTAAGAAGTTAGTGTTCATGATTTTACAAATTACTAAATTTATTTTCTATTGTTTTAGAATCAACCAACGGTGCTGATGCGTCGCGCTTGTGAGGTAGCATGCGGGCGCCGTAAGCCTTTTGTTGCATCTTCGTATCACGTAGATGCTGACCACGTAGAGCGGCGGTACCATTCAGAAGATGGAAAGGTATATTTTAAATTTCCAATATTTGTTTTTCATGACTATGACGTAACGGCCTACCACTTTTGACTGGATTTAATATTAACTATTTTAAAGTGAACTGCACTTGAGTTCTCAACTTTTTTTTAATCACCTGACCCTAACTAGCTTTGACTTTGTGATAAGAGCCTACCACGACGCCGCCACTCACTTAAGTGTTTTGCCATTCTGTGAGTGCTTCCCGGTAGTTTTGGCCTCCAATAATCGCCCTTCCATGGTGATAAAACAAAGTAAAAAATCAGCCAGTTTTTTTATTTTTCAAGAACAAGTATTATTTCTGTTGAGCCGGCCCATAAAGACAACAGCTTGATAGGTGATAGTTGATGGAAATGGGCCGTCTTGACCGGAGTAGTAAAATGGCCCTACAGAAAACCAGACTGTGTGGATACCGGAGGCCTATACTCCAACCCCTCGCCCCATCCCCCACAGACTGGCAACGCAATTGTGACGCCTTGGTATTGCGGTTGTCCATATTCGGCGGTTATTGCTTACCACTGATACGTCTGCTCGTTTGTCTATTATTCCATAAAAAAGCAAACATCCTCAGCCATTCAATCATTCACTTTGCAATGAAGGCTTATCAAGCAAGAAAGTACTATTGCAATGTTTATGGTTTAGCATTTTTTTTTCACCTGTGCAACTCTCTACTGTTGTCATTATATTACCGAGTTTAAATATTCCCTAATCTAATCTATAGGACCTAACCTTTAAGATTATTTTATATGAATACTTGCAACTGCTAGACAAATGAATTTATCAAAAAGAATTGAATTTAAGAACAATATTCATTAAGTTCAATATAATGTTCTTTCAATAAATAACTGCTTCCGTTGACTTCAATTGAACTTGGTGATATTTTATGAAAAATTAATATTCAGTAGCTGAATGAAAACTCAGCACCTGAATTGATTCCCACGCAATATCCTTTTAAAAGCTGAAGCGAAAGCAAAAAGCTGAATAAATGCCGTCGGTGACGCCGAGAAGAAATTCAATTTTATTACAAACCAAGTTCAACGCTAGAATAATCCGACATGGACCACAAGCAAATAATGAGATTACTTTTTCAACTCGAAATAAAATGTGACAGAAAAATGAAATAATCAAAATATTAAGTTTAAAAATATTGATGTTTAAACAATTATATATATTCAGTAGTTTTACATGATTTTAAGCGCAAGAATATAGTCATAAGTGAATAAATAAGATAGGTAAGGAAAAAGAGAGTAGGAGTAGTAAGAAGTATGAAATGTTATCCGTGAAAAACTATACTACGGCACAAAAAGGCAAACGCTTTCAGGAGTAATAACATTGTTATTCAATTCTTTCATAGCTTCTCATCAAGAGAAGCTGAACCAAGAAAGGTCTGTTTTCAGAAAATGGCTGGGAGATAAAACACATTTGTGAGTCTTGAGATCCAAGTGTCAAAGGGCAGAAGTTACTTACGGCAGTGGTAAGGTGATTATACCTCGTTACCGTTACCGTATGTAACTTCTGCACTATACTGTGCAATTTTCCCTAAAGCAAATCTAACGCATCTACAGGAATCCTTCTTGTGCTTTCACATTATTGCTTTCCAATTTACATGAAAAGTAAAAAAAAACACTGTTCAATAATGAATCAATCATTTTCTTTTTCATCACATATTATTTTTTATTGAGTACAAGTAATGAGAATAATTTATCAATCTTAAATTTAATAGAATTAATAGTGAAGATGTCTGCTTTGAAATCAAAACAATATTTAAACGTGTTAGTTACAACAGTAAAGTGTATGGAACAAATTAAGCGATAAATTAGAATTTTTAGTTAAATGCCACATACGAACAATTAACGTGAGATTAGATGTGGTTCCAAAATACATTGTTCGTGTGATTTTGGCATCAGTCCTACCGTCCAGAGGACCACAATGATTATTTGGAAAACGCAATATGGGCTTAGATGGGGATTTATTTCGGACTGGCGCTCAAGATATGACTTTTCATAATTGGGCCCTTTAATCCGAAGGCTAACAAATTCAGACCGCCTTTATACACGAAAATGCGCTGTGATGACCGCCAAGTAAACACTTTATTGTTAGACATAGGTACTTGACAGTTTAATTAAAGTTAAATCTCTCTTCTTGATGGTTCAATAATCCGCAGCGGTTGCAAGCTCCAACGTAATCTCACAACTGAATATTCAAAGCTTAGTTTACACATTCACCTGGACCATTTAGTATCTTTGCACGCGAAAAAGAAAGTTAAAATTCCTAACTGAATTTAAACTTTAACACTTCCCTGTCTTATCCCAGTAATTAACAGAAAGCGTAGTTATTATCCGAAACACGAAAAGTTCCTGGATAGGAATTTGGCCTTACGATTCGTGCTTTTTTACCTGCAAAGTTAATTAATTTACGGGATTCCAGTTAAGAAACTTATCTGCTTATGCAAATAAGGGGCGCTGAGACCGGTGTACAGATTTAATAAATCGTATTTTTTTTTAGGAATCTTTAGCCTCTTTTAATTTCTTTTTATTTTGTTTTATACAGGGTAACTTATGCTTCCATTACGAAAGAAAAAAGCCAGTATATAATTGTTGTGTGCCCACTGTTTGTTGTGATTCAGTCTGCGTTCCTGCCAGTCATTGTCACACTGTATGCAAGCAGCACAGACAATATGTCCCCTGCAGCGCTCCCAACTGCTGCTATTACTATGGTGTATAATGTATTGTATTAATATATAAATTGCATGTCCTGTTTTTTGTAACCTAAAAAATTTGGCGGCCATATTAATGTTTTTAAAGAAATTTTTGTTTTATTTTTTCTATACGTTGTCTCATAGTTAACCTCATCGTCCTATCAATTAAAAGGTAGTGCTTTTTATTATCTATCTTATAGATAGTGTTATCAAAACACATTCAAAATGCTAGACATGATATACAGGGTATTCAAAAAGTCAATATTTTTAGGATCATACCATCTCAGATCAGAAAATTTGGTAAAAGTGCAAATCGCTAAAATCAAATGCTCATTTAAATGCCGAACGAAGTTGCGGGTGTTAATGTTTTTGGCTGAAATTAGATATCATTAGACCTATTTCGTTATAAATACAAATGATTTCAAAATTAGTCTGTCAATTTTCTGTCTCCAGTGAGAAGTCTTTGTTTCAGAGTTTCATATCAAATATAATTTCCTTTAGCGCATTTGGTCCGATTCGCATTTGGTCAAAACTACTTAGTTCGCAGTTGGTCACATTCGCGAATTGCTGAAGTCACTTAATCCTATTAGATGTTTTATGAAGAATAGAACGCCTAACTCATTGCAGTACCGAATTACACAACCAAAAATCATGGGTAATTAATTAGTACTTCAGAAAAAAATCTTGGTGGTGATCAGTCTATAGTCTCAAGGTTGCTGCACAGGACCAGGAGAAATAGAGGTCCCTTCCAAGAGAGCTATGTCCTTGATAAGGGGTAAGAGGAGATTAAGAAGAAAAAAAAATATGGGCATCGATTAGTAGAAAAGAAGTACACCCTTCTGACATTACACCGTACCGTTATAGTGTCTCATAGGGTTTTTTTTATATCGATCGGATTTTACTAGTTAATTTATAGCAAAATACACAAGAAAAAAGAGAATGTCTAAAGTTAAGAATAAAAAAAAAACCAATGACAGAATTGATACTATTGCCCACGGCACTGTATAATGCAATGAGTTAGTAGGATGCCCTTTTGTTAATAACTTATGGCACTACTGGTTTGTAGTGTAAAAGGGATTTTATTATGACTCTACTGGTTCTTAAATTAGGTGTCACAATGCTCTGAATGGATTTTCTTTAATAAAATATCTAATTGGACCAAACGTGAATTAGACCTTTTTAGACAATTAGACTTCACACAAATAGGAACTAACCCGCCTAAAGAATTAATTTTATGCCATTTATGAGTTTCTTAGTTCTAACAAGAATCTTTGTTTTGCCGCGTGCGTCTATTTGGAGCAGGATGTACAAAATACAAAATAAGCACCGCACTTAAAATTGTGCAAATCGCAGAATTTACAATACTCATAATGAGCAAACGCAAAATGAGCATCACACGGAAAATGTACAAAACGTAGAATTTAAAAGAAGAAACACGTTCACACACTAACAAAATTCAAAATCATTTTCTAATTATGATGATTGTCAGAAATTTATTATTTATCAGACTCCTTGATTAATATAAAGTCAAAGTGGATCAAATCCATGAGTAGAATACATTTTTCAAGACTTACGATGAACGGAACAGCGAAATAATGAAAGTACCTCTAAGTAGGTACTAGGATTGCAGAAGCTTGCAGGAGGTAATTGGTAACACAATAAGCAAAAAAACTTTCTGCATGCTTTTGCTAGCCTAGTACTTTTTGGTATTATACGTTATATTGCCATAAATGAGTATTGTAAATGTTGCGTGTGGTACTCATTTTGTGTGTAGTGCTCATTTTGCGTTTAATACATTCTGTTCCTAAGGAATGCGTCTCTCTATCCATCAACCATTCATGACTTGGTAAATCATTTTTTCCAATTTTATTACACCAACTTTCAGTGGTGTTATTTTAAAACTTAAAACCAATTTTGCCTATAAATGAGAACATTCCTTTATTAAAAGTCGTGTCAAATTTTAATCGAGTTCAAAAAAAAGAACGTTCTCAATTCGACAATTTTTTTTGTGTGTGTTATTTCGTTACTTCTCACTGGGTGTACCGATATCGATGATTCTTTTTATATTCAGTAGCTGATGCTATTCGTGTGGTACTGTTTTTTTTAATAAGATCCGACTTAGTAGTTTTTAAGTGACTCGTAAGAATGGGCAAAGTTGGCATCTATAGTAAAGGCCATTTGATGATGTTTTAATTTTGTCGTTGTAGGAAATGAACAAAAAAACTGTATGCGATGATTTATTTAGAAGAGCATTTTAGAGATAGTTCCTTTTTGGTGACGTTCTGTTGAAGTTCTTCGGAGATATACAATGCAACTCTTCAATGAATGACAGCAAATCGGTCGTGGTCGCTGCAATTAAATACAGAAGTATTGTTTACACAACCATACAATACAGCATCACGCTTGTACCCTATGGAGTGATGCGTAGATGTGTTCAGTGTGCTCTATAATGAGACAGTGGTTTAACGGTCATTAAATACATACTGAAAATGTGTCATAAATGTTAATGAAAACTTTAAAATAAATTTTCTCTCATTTGGCGATGTTCCGGCGGAGATCTTCGTTAAAGTATATGGTCTGGTGCAACTGTAAAACTCAACAAAGATCGTCACAAATCTGGATCTGATAATGATTGGGATTGGAATTCCAATATAGAACCTAACATTCAATCTGTATTTTCAAATAAGTTCCCTTTGTGCGCTCTTCACAAGTCTTTTTTGAAATGACTCTAGAGGTAGGTTTCCTGTTTTGAGATAGCCTATCTCTTAGACTTAAATTACCTGCACACATATACCAATGGATGATGCTTCCTTTCTTCATTTGTTGTATTAAAACGGTGGCCCTGTCTTATACTTTGCCTAGATTGCCTGGACTCAAATATTTATCGATAGCAGTAGTAAGTAATTGTTATTTTATTCACTGAAATTAAACGTTTTTAAGTATGCTACAGTTTCTTACGTTTAAATTCATTCCAGAGTATATATGCAAATGAATAGGTGTAAATATATGTGGCAAACGAGCAGACGTATCGCTTGATGTAAGCGATTACAGCCGCTCATGGACACCCGCAACACCAGAGGCGTCACAAGTGCGTTGCCGGCCTTTTAAGAAGGAGAACGTACTGATTCCTACAGTTCAGAGCTTCCAACGGAAATAGCTATATTAGTATTTTGGACTACACGGTTGGCCTAGTGGTTTCAGTGGTCGCCACGCCACTTTCTACTGCGCCAAGTGTTGTGGGTTCAAATCCTACATGGGACAACACTTTGCGTGATACATAAATTGTTGTTCTAAGTCTGGGTGTACTTTGTGTCCGTTTCATGTATGTTTGTAAAGATCCCTGCGACACAAGAATGTATATTCCTAATGCGGGAGTTGTAAAAAAAAAAAAAGTAGTTTGTTTGTACATTACTATTGTTGGTTTTATTACTGTGTATGAAGAGTAGTTTACTATTGTATAATGACTGTTGACAGTAGATATTAATGACGATCATTATTATCTACCGATTAAGCATTTTTACGCCAGTCAAATTAAAGTTTTTGAATTTAAAGCTTTATAGCGATCCGACGCGGCTGTTCACTGAAGTCTTTGATATTTTTGGATTAACTATATTATGCTTGTATTACACATTTAAACTTTTCTCTATAATCACTCTATCTATTGCTGAAAACTGCATTAAAAACTGTTCGTAGTTTATAAGATCAAAGCGAACAAATGGCATCAACCACTTCAATTTACACTACGTTAAGATATAGATATGTATAATCGACAGCTTTTACTATAATCCACTGCAGGGCATAAGCATGGAGGTTTTGGCCAACTATACCACACGCCATACGCTGGCCAGTTGGACTGTTATAGGGGTTGCTTCAAGTTTTCTTTTCTTTTCAATGATGTTGCCTCTTACATATATATTTAAGATTTTTGATTCTTCTTATTGTATACAGTATGTCCCAAAAAGCTTAACAAAAATCAACAGAAAGTAATACAAATGACTTATACATTTTTAACTTTTATAACTTCCAATTACTGTTTAAGTGTCGTCTTACGTAACCAAAGAAGGTTGTTACAGACGCAACGATGTACGATTATTTTAATGTTATTACTTTGATTCTGGCTTTAGGGTGTAACAAGGCTTAATACAAATAATATTTTGTTTCAGACAACAAGTCATCCAAAATCCGATGTCCAATCAAACGGAAAAGGGAAGATCGTGGAGATACATAATAAAACCGCAATAAACTAGTTACGTACTGAAATAACAGTAAAAGGATTTTAGAGTCTGTATGCAATGATGCGAATTCGGGTAGGTCGGGTTTGCCGTAGTGAATTGTGTCAGTGTGTGTTGTGAGTGAGTGCGGGTTTGTGTGTGTGCAAATGCGAAGGCGACGCGGTCGGAGGGCGGCGGGTGAGGCGCGAGGGGCGAGGTGACTGCTCGCGCGCATCATGCGGCCGTCGCTGCCGCTGCTGCCGCTGCTGCTGCTGTTTGCTGCGTGCTCTACCTTCGCTCAGGTTGCCTGGACGCCAATATTTCTTGATGGCAGTAGTAAGTGTTAATTTAATTAACTTGAATTCAATCTGTTAAATTAACCACAGTTATTATAAAAGATGAAAGTTTAAATTCACTCCAGAGTTTACTTTTAGAATTTTAAACCTATTAAAGTCCTACAGTTCAGTGTGTCCAATGAAAGGTTTAGTACATAAAGCGTAGTTTTTCTACTAGTTTTTCTTGTCTCTTTCATTCGTTTAATTGCTATATTTATGAAGAGTGAGTACTTTCTTAAAAAGCTATCTAATAGGCCGTAGGGGAACAGTGTTATTATTTCATAAGTTACAGAGACGAACATGTGCCATTTTCAGACAAATATTTGATGACAAATTATATGTAAATATCTCGAAATAATTCATTAGTTGATCTGCCTTTATTTTCCTAAGTAAGAAACTCATACTTAAATGTGGTCTTTTATCTTGTTTAATACCATTAAACAAGAAAATCACTTTATCTACTCCACAATAATTATTTTGAAGACGCAGTGATGTGAAAGCGGTCGGACTTAATAAAATAGACAACGTGAAACACATCACATTAAATCAACAGTATTTAGTCCACTACTCCACTCTCTCTAGATCTCTCCTTAGAAACGAGGGTTTATCTTACTTCCCAGATGAGTATGTATAGGGATTCGTTGCTACTGAGACTTGTACTATACAAGTGATTAAAATCAATATCTGTAGCAAGTTCCACCTAGTGTCATCAATCAACTGTATAAATATTTGATGGTTGTTCTAGATAGATTCATTCTTTGTAAAGGTCAGGTGGATCTGTGGACGCAGTCGTCATCAGGTTGTGCGTGTCCTGGCGACGGCGGTGATGACTGCGCCTGCTGCGTCCGTGACGGTGCATGTCCCTGCGGAGATGATGCACCAACGCGATGTGCGCAATGCGGACTTGAACAATACTGCGCTAATAGTGAGTTAAAACAAGTTGAATATATTAATTTTATATATACATACACACATAGCTACGTTCCTATTATTTTAGAACAGCTTTAAAAGTTTAAATGTTAGCTTTAACTAGTCAATCTATTGTCTATTTATGTTCTTTGTTCAAATTGTAAAGTACGTACTTAATTATAAGCAGTTAATAGAGGCATGTTGTCTCTTATGTTCTTATTAATATACAGAAGAAAAAACATAACTGACCTAGCAGTGCCTTTTAAGCACATTGTATATTTCTTCGTTATATATTCCATGTTTATACCGTGGGAGAGCCAAGCTTCGGCATGAATGGGCCGGCTTGACCGGAGTGATACCACGGCCTCACAGAAAACCGGTGTGAAACAGCGCTTACGCTGTGTTTCATCGAGTGAGTGAGGATACCGGAGGCCCATACCCCAATCCAACGCCCCCTATCCCCCTCACCATCCCCTTTCCCCCCAGGCCGCCATAGTGTGGGTGACCATACTACATTGTTCTTTTTCGCATTGAGGATGGTGACCACCACTCTTGGATTCTGCTCATGCTTTCCATCAGGCAGGGCAGAGTCATTTTGGTAGTTTAAATATAAAAAAAAAATGTCGATTAAAGCTACAGTGACCGTCAATGTTTGAGGAATTGGTTTCCAGCACGTGCTCTGATTAGGCTTTTTGAACATCTACATTAATCAAATATTCTGTACCGTCTTTAACAAAATTAAAATAAAAATATCACTTAGAACCACAATCCTTAACAGTTAAGGATTGTTGTTCTAAGTGATATTTTTATTTTAAGAGTTTTATCCTGTCCATCCACAAGCTACATGAAGACTCAGACGAAATAAAGACTCTTTTTAAGAGGGTTTCTAGGATCATGTGCTACAGATGTGGTAAGCAAGGTCTTCTGCAGCTAAGTTTCGCACTAAAGTGCTTGCAGATATCCAGGTTGAAATAAATAGAGGACTACCTGAAGGAGCTGATGAGGAAACATTTCGATAAGTAGCATTCAAGAAGGAGAATCCAAGAAGCTCGTTCCAAGGCAGCGATCTGGAAAGACATGACAGCAAGATGAAGGGTGACTTCATCAGACGATGCAAAGAATTTGTTTTGTCGTGAAAGTGTACGCGGACTTCAAACTCGAAATCAACGGCTTTGACATTGAAGCGTTTCTAGGTTACTCCTTCAGGAGCCTGTGAAGATAAGATAATGAAGACAGTACAAGGGGATGACGTTAACCTAAAGCAACTTATCACATGGAAAGCACAGGGTGATACTTAACCTGATGATATATGACTCCAAAGTTACTATAAGTTACTGGACACAGTGGGATAGCTTGGTTCTATAGAGCGGGAAACTTTACGGGAAATGGTATTCAACAGAAGAAGAAGAAGAACATTCCAGTAAAGACTTGTCAATTCATTTAGCCATGAAAGTTATAGTCGATTTCTTGAGGTACAACACTATGAACCTTACCTGAATACATATGGAGTCGAATATAAAATAATTGTAGCGCGGTTAACTTTTTATATTTGACAGCGTTTTCCCTGAAACTTGCCATTTCGAGAGTTTATTGAACTTTCCCTAATGATGAATAGTAGCGCCTAATATAAAAGGCGTCTCGTGGATTGCAATGCAGTTGAGTTTGAGCTACAGTGCGACAAATATCTGAGTGATATAAGTAATTAACACAGCGACCTCGGCGACCATTAAAGACTAAGTTATTCTGTAGTTTTAAGAGTGTTTATAATAAAAGCTCTTTTACCCTAATATATAAGAGTATAAGAAAAGATTTTGCTTAACAGAAAACCTGAAAGAAACCGTTATCGTTATTGTAGCCAAAAACGAGCAGCATATTACTATAATTAATGGCATAGTAAATTATTTATTTGATTCCTTATAATAAATGAACAAAGAAAATAAATGTTTTATTTATTTATTTATTTAAATCTTTATGCACAAAATTGGCAAAGGCGGACTTAATGCCGTAGCCATTTTCTGCCAGTCGACCTTAGGGCGATGCAGAGTTAGCCATGGTAGATGCACAGAAGTAACTGTAATTTAAAAAGGAAATATAAATAAATATACAATAAGTAATACTAATATAATGAATAAGCGTTAAAATACATATTTTTACAATTATACATGTATAAATATACATAATATAAAATTTAGAATGGGAGAATATCAAATTAAAGTGAATCTGATAGTGTGTGTAGAAAATGTTGCCGCAAAAGATATTTGAAGTTTTGCCGTGTTTTTGCCATTTTAATCCCGAGAGGGAGCGCGTTCCAAAGCAGAATAGACTGTATAAGGGAAGTAGAGTGTACAAAGTCAGAGCTGTGAGTGGGACAGTGAAGAAGTAGATTGTTTGAAGACCTGAGGTTCTTAGCGTGGTGTGCACCTAAATACTGTAGTTGTGTGGTTAACCTTTGGTTGTAAATGCTTTACACCCCCGTGGGATTTGGAGGCGGAAGTGCTCGCCGAAGTTTATCGACGGGTGGCTGAATTCCGGGCGGAGAGTGGCATGCGCCCTCCGCCCGAAGAGGTACGCGAGTGGCGTGAAACCGCCCGTCGAGCCACGATGGCTCGTTGGTCTTCGCGGCTGGAGGCTCCACGTGCTGGCTTTGCCACCGTGGAGGCGCTCCAGCCCGTCATCCTCGAGTGGGCAGGGCGGCAGCACGGGACCCTTTCCTTCCGACTGACGCAGGTGCTTTCCGGGCACGGTTGCTTTGGAAAGTACCTGCACTCGGTCGCGCGGAGGGAATTGAGTCCCGCCTGCCACCACTGCGACTGCAGTGAGGACTCGGCCCAGCACACGCTGGCGGTGTGCCCCGCTTGGGCGCCGCAGCGTCGGGCCCTCACTGGAGTCATCGGAGGAGATCTCTCGCTGCCGGCCGTCGTACGCTCCATGGCCGGCGGCGAGAGCAGTTTTACCACGGTCACGACCTTCTGCGAGGAAGTCATCTCGCAGAAGGAGGTGGCGGAGAAAGACCGGGAGGACGATCTCCACTCGGACCCGATCCGCCGCCGGCGAACCGGGCGGCGGAGGCGCGCCTATCAGCGCCTCATGCCGCCTTGAGTGTGGCCGCGGATGGGCGGGACGGGTCTTCCCCCCCATCCGCTTTAGAGGCCACCCGCGAGGGGGGCGACGTTACGCGTGTGCCGTACGTCACCTACCTTAAGAGTTTAAAATCGGATGACGGAGCACGCTTCAGTGCGGGCTGGCGCTGGGAGGGGTCCGGATGGCGTAAGAAAGCGGTTCCCGGATCCCGCCCGTCTCAGGCGCAGAGTGGCACACCGTGGTGGTTTAGTGGGTAGTCTGGCTGGTGTCAGTCAGGAGTCCCACACGAAGCGAACCCCCTGTACTCGCAGGGGGGGAGCGAAGTGCGTAAAGGCATTCCACCACGTNCCCTGAGTGTGGCCTCGGATGGGCGGGACGGGTTTTCCCCCCCATCCGCTTAGAGGCCACCCGCGAGGGGGGGCGACGTAACGCGTGTGCCGTACGTCACCCACCTTGAGAGTTTAAAATCGGAGGACGGAGCCCGCTTCAGTGCGGGCTGGCGCTGGGAGGGGTCCGGATGGCGTAAGAAAGCGGTTCCCGGATCCCTCCCGTCTCAGGCGCAGAGTGGCACACCGTGGTGGTTTAGTGGGTAGTCTGGCTGGTGTCAGCCAGGAGTCCCACACGAAGCGAACCCCCTGTACCCGCAGGGGGGGAGCGAAGTGCGTAAAGGCATTCCACCACGTCAAAAAAAAAAAAAATAAAAAAAAAAAAAAAATTGGTTGTAAATGCTTAAGCAGCCATATTATGTCCTTTCGGCAATAGTTAGTAACTGTTCGCCAAAATTCCACGTCAAAGCGTTATTGATGGGGATTAAACTATTTAAGCCGGGTGGCTTGTTGAGTTACACAGTTAAGTTCGTATAAATTATTTAAACTCTATAGTAGCTTAGGCCTGAATTGATAATATTGTTGCTGTGAAATTGTAGGGCTGCCATGTTGTCGAATACAATGTGTATCGATTAATGTAAAGACATTATATCAGCTTAAAATAATATGTTTTGTTATACTATGATAGCTAGATTGACTAATAGAATACTTATATGGTTCCTTTCTTTTTGTAAATACAGTCAGAAACAAATATTTGCAGATCAAACAAACATTTGGTCATTTGGTCCGAGCTGGAATATATATACACATATATGTATAAATCACCAAAATGTATTTATTTAATTTATATATTAAAACTTTATACACGTTTGTGCATAAAGTTTTGTATGGCTCAATCACTTTTTCATAGCAATATCCCACCAAATCATCACTGAAGTAGGATAATGCCCACTTTATACTTTGTTTACTAATCGGGAAGCTTCTTTAGAGTTCTCAGCATAAATACGGTCATTTTGTTTGTTAAAATATATATAATAGTGTTTAATTGTAAAAAAATCTCATCCGTAAACAATTTTTTTCTGTGACCTACCTTTGCGTACTGCTTTAGTAGTGGTATTGATTTTACCACCCTATTCTTGTTTAAATTATCAGTTAAGAAATACACGCAGGTGCGTCTCTTATAGGCTGCAAGTCTTAAGTAATCTTTTAATAAACGCGACTTGGTTCTAGGTGCTATTTTTATCTCCCGAGACAAAATCTTTTGCTTTCGGTCAGGATTTCTTCGAATTCTTTCCCTTACTGCTGTAATAACCTTTTTCGTATGACCACGAATGGCCAGATCTTTTTCTGTCACAAACAGAGGAGGCTTTGTTGTACCTATCAATAGCCCGGTACACAAACATTTGACTAATAACAAGCGTATCGAGGATTTAAAAAAAATGTATTTGACTGCAAACCTACTTTAGATAATGCAATCACAGCGATTTGGTTCTCTTTATCACCCACTCCATTTTAATATCACAAAAATTAAATGTTTTACAATACATTGGCGCGAAAGTCAGATAACACAACGAAAAATTTTATAAAAATGACAGATTCCAAATTCAAAAGTAATACTTTGTTTACTTTGTAGTTACTTTGTGTACTTGTATTTATGGCCAGGCTAAGTATATATATGAAACCAGCCTATGCAGATGGCGCCGCCGGCGTATAGGTGCTCTCTATCCAAAATTTAACCAAAAGTGGTTTAGTGGTTAAGCCGTGAAAGCGTAACAGACAGTTACATTCCAATTAATAATATTAGTATGGATAATATACCATGCCTATCAGTTTAGTTGTATACAGGCGGGTATAATTTAGTGTGTTTTTTTATTGAATTATAATTGAGTGGCAACTAACTACAAATGTTGTTGTTATATAATTTGTCACCACGAACAATCTGTCTTTGTTACCTCCCACAAAGCTTAATCTAGTTCTTGTGAAGTTTTATTTTGTACAATATTACAGACCTGGTTGCAAGCAAGACGTATCTTTGTTACAAGAAATTCAATTATTGCGATCTATGTGCCTGGCATCACGCCAACGTACCATTGAAACGTATCCGTTTCTGCTTGGAAAATAATTAATATTTTTAATTTTATGGTACACTACACGAGAATTAATAGCAAATATTTTACTTACAATAAAAATGGATTACAAAGAATTTGATTTTATCGTATTGTAACTAACCTCTATACTGTTTTGGGTATCGCTATTTTTATTCAAACAACGGTCCCGGGGCTCACATACATACATAACTGTGCCTATTTTTTAAAAGCTGGTGAAGGACCATAATTTGCCATTTCTTTTTCTGTCCTCTTTTTAGCATATTTTTTTCGTTTGTATTTGTATTGTATGTATTACCAAAAATTTCATTCTTATATTTTGAATTTCATTCTTATAATTTGTCTGTCTGTCCTGCTTTCACGGCCAAACCGCTGCACTGATTTTAATGAAATTTAGTGTGGAGATACTTTGATTCTTTAGCAAAAACATAGGCTACTCTTTGCTGCGATAACCGACAAACACGCGGGTGGAGCCGCACGCATAAGCAAGTATGGTGTATGTATTTCGTAACTCATTCATTGTTTATTTTTTTTTTTTTGTACGTATACAATATAGATATAAATAAATAAAAGACTCTTAACATCATATATCGTTCAGTTGATACTATAAAATAATATTAGCTGATCGTATACCGCTTTATTTGACGACTTAGAAAATTTATTGATTTTATCATAAAATGCTATTTTCATCCATTCCCATAAAAAAAGAAATGAGTTTTGCTCTCGGGAACTTCAAAGTCCACATCTTTTTGTAGACTTTCATTTAAAACAATTTTGTCTTGTCGTTGCCTACGGCCACTCACCCTCGCATAAAACTCTTTACATGAACTCTTTATTAGTTTTTTTAATGTATGAGCCTGGCAAAGTAACTCTATTTTGCCTGCTAGAAAGCATAAGCAGAATAAAAAAGAGGGGTCATCATACTCGTTGCGAATGCAGACAATGCAACAAATGGTATTATTATTCATTGATTTATACTATTTTGTGGTTCACCTTCATCATCATCAGCCTCTCGCAGTCTACTGCTGGTCATAGTTCACTCCTATAGCTCGCCACAAAAATAATGATAAAGTTTAGCTTTATATATATTTTCAAATTGTATTTTAAAAGTAGTAGAAAATATATATTACCGTCAGTTTTGCGGTTCAAATCACTGTAATGACAATTCATAAATTTTGTTAGATACATAAATTGATATATCATTTATTGAACTAAGTTTAAAGTCTGTCCATGGTAAAAATTGCTTATTAACATATTGGTAAACACATTTCCTCTTGTTACAGTGTGCAACATCACAATCGACTCGAGGATTCTCAAGAATAAGTCAGGCAAGACTTTTGGTCAGATTAAATCGCCTTCTATTGAGGGCCCTGGCGCCTGTTCTTACTTCTTGCAGCCGGACGCAGGCCAAAGAGTCGAAATACAATTGTACCGGCTCGTTTCTGTTGGGAAATTTAATGGCACAAGGTATGCGAACTTTCAATAGAATCCATAAGTATCTCAGTCACTTTTAACTTTTATTAAACTTTCAAAAATAAAATAAAATGTTTTTGTGCTCCAAATATGTTTCAGCTACTACACAGTGTTTATTAGAGAAGTCTTTATGATTTTTAGTTTCTTAATTATAAGCGAAACAATAAAGCGGTATAACATTTGGTTGCCACGAAAATTTATTTTGTGCTAGAGGCCCTATTTCTACTTCAAAAGATATTTTAAGTTTAAAGCTTATTTTATGGTATTACATATATACTAAAACATATATATATATATATATAT
>PKRV01002605.1:1873126-1892503 GCA_003709505.1 Hyphantria cunea | reverse complement strand
ATATATATATATTAGTACCACAAAGAGAAAAATAACTTAAAAGTAGCTTTATACTTATCGGTCTGGCCAATGTCCAATGGCCAAATGGTCTGTGGTGTAGGAAACCAAAACCTCTTATCCAAGGACAAATTTACGTCGAACAGTGGACTATTATAGAATGATAGCGACGATGAACCGTACCCTTCAATGTAATACCTTGTAAGAGTGACGTGAAAACTTATATTCTTTCTCTTATTGTAAAATGCAATGACTTCTTACTAATAAAATCAATTACGAGTAATCAATTACAAATAAATAGCAATTATTAAACGACTAACTTGGAAAAACTAGCCAAATCCAAAAATATTTCAAAATTCAAGACCTTGCAGGTTTATTACCATTATTATTTATTATGAGTGAAACAGTTCTGTAGATTTTTACGTGTGAAGTGATTTCAATAAGTCATGACGCTAATACAACACATATAGAGACTAAATGAATGGGATAATTTGGAATACAATTAATGGTACCCATAAATAGCTTATGTTATCAGGTACAAACAACTAATTTACTTTAGTGTATAGATGTAATATTAGAATTACACTAATTAAATGTTTAATGTAATTTAATCAGTGAGATAGCCAAAATTCTGGATGTATTAGTTGATGATCTTATTCCAATCACAGTGTAATGAAACATAAGATTTTTAATAAATATAATTATTACTGTATTAGTTTCTCATGCCTCAACTCAATTACCTCTAGTGAGTCAGTGCTCACTGCAGTCGCAGTGGTAGCAGGCAGGACTCAATTCCCACAAGTTCCGTCACCGTCTCAAGACGTCCTCTCGGTCCTTGTACATGACGGTACGCTCCTCTAAATAGTCTGAAACTAGCCGCCTCAGTTACTCTGGCACCCCGTGGTACTGGGTTTTCTCCCTGATGTAGCTAAATGGCAGATTATTGAGTGCGTATTCGCGTGCGATGTCTAAGGATACCGCCAACGCCGCCACAGCTCACTGCCTCTTCGGTCTTGGCCCTCAGGCGCAATATGGCGTCGACCGTCGAACGCCCTTCTCGGAACCCGAATTGCGCGTCGTACAGATCGGGGCCCTCTCAAACGTTTTTGACCGTGTTGGCCATCGACGGAGGTGTGTGCTCCGCCCGCTGCGGGAAAAGGCCCTCGACCAGAGCTGGAAAGTCTCCATAACAGAAGGGGCTACGACGTACGGAGCTTCTGTCGCACAGCACGATAAGGGCGACCCCAAGTGTCACGGTCGAGACTCTCCGACTTCTCTTTCTTTTTACATCTTTGGCGTGGCTAATAGCCAGCTTCAGTGTTTTTTGCGGTATACCTCGCGAAGCTGGTACTCCTCGCCGTCTTCGCGGTGAGATCACCGACGGCGGATGTAGGACCTCCAGGCACGTGTACAGGTCGCAAGAATTCTAGTAAGCCTACTCAAAGCTAAAAAAAGCTGTCGCGCTGAGTATGATGTTTGAAATCGTAGTAATCAACTTTAGTGTTGAATGAATGACAATCTTTTTTATAAATATTTGTATTACCTACTTAAGTTGAAGGATACGATAATTGTAATAGATATGACTCTAACAATATTTTTCTCATGTGGCTCTAATTTGTGATCTAAAAAGTAACAGACTGTAAATATGTGCCACATGTATTATATAAAATATATTGACGGTATGTGAACGTAGAAAAAGAATCGGGTGTAATGTATCCGACGCTGTCGTACACACGTTGCTATGATCAATGTCCCGACAAATTGAATATTCCCGACGACTCGTCTTAACATTGACACTCCAATTTGGGTATTTATACATTTTCCTGTGGGTTATTTGCGTTTTTTGAGGTATAACATCCTCTTCCTTTTCTGCAACCTTTGGGAGTGATTTCTTGAAAAGAAACAGAAGTGTGTAACAGAAAGCTGGAGAAACAAGCATTTTTATATTTGATCAATGAATGACTTGGCTTCCATACTGTGATTAGTTTCAAATTTAAAATTATTTTTTTTAAATTTTTAAGCAGTAAATATGTAATAAAAGCCAACTAGAATAAGCAGTAATACCAACTAAGATATCATGATATTACTGTTTTTATCTTGCATTAGCCACGATGCGCTTTCTTCAATGTTAGATCGATGCCAGAAAACACAAGGCCTCAAAAATGTACGCAAGCACAAAACACATAAAGTATTATACTGATTTACGATTTCACTTTTTATAATACTATCTAACCGTGGGAGAGCCATAACCTAGACATAAGAACCACGCTTCGGCATGCATGGGCCGGCTCGACCGGAGTGATATTACGACCTCACAGAACACCAGTGTGAACAACCCTTCCCAACCCTCATCCCCCTCCCCTTCCCCCAAGGCTGGCAACGCACTTGTGACGCCTCTGGTGTTACGGGTGTGCATGGGCGGCGGTAATCGCTTTACATCAGGCGATAAGTCTGCTCGTTTGCCCCTATTCCATAAAAAAAATTAACGCCCCCTCCAATTATTTAAGGCTTAAACCGTCTTTTTTAATAGCTTTCAAATAAAGTCCTCACACTTCAATCCGCAAGGGTTTCTTGCTACATTGTTCTCAATGTGAAGCCTTACGAGGTAAACATTGGTTTATTTCATCAATAAATAACAGCATTTCATCTTCATCATTATTTTTCTAAAGTACTAATCTGCCCCCAAAGTCTTATATTACGTCCGTATCGAACACTAGATGGCGTAAGGGCGGACACACGTACTCTTGAAACTTTAGTGGCTAACAAGGTTAAGGTAACCCATTAAACATGGAGCAGAATATAAAAAGGAATCATATAGAGCCGCTGCCAGGGGGTCACCAGGGCATGTCTGGAGCTGGCCATATATCCTCCGTAATATGGATATCACATATCCTCCGTAATATGGATTAGGATAGTAGTAGTGCTATGTCCGGGTCGAAAGCTGAACTGCAAAGGATTTAGAAACAGGTTTGTGAATAGGAAGTTCAAGAGTTAATTGTAGATAAGAAGTTCAAGAATTTTGGAGAGGAATGGGAGAATGGAAATGAGACGGTAATCATTGAAGGATTCAAGGCTTTGTTTAAGAAGGCTTAAATTGACATTTTTAGGAAAAGAGTCGTGAACAGGTTTGTTCACTCCTAGTGACTTTAGAAATTGCCAGACTTTAGCTTGATCTCCGTTTTCACCGGAACTATGGATGTATCGGCGTTGTGCATTCCTACACACCTTGCTGCATTGATTCCCAATGGTTACGTATTTACCCCAGTTACTATAACTTGAATTATTTTTGAATTTTGATTTAGCTATCACTTTTTTTATTTAAAATCAACAAGTAAAATTATTTAAAAAATCGAATGCATCAATATCTTGATTAAATTCAGGGTTTTTTAAATATTATTTTAGAATTCGATAAAACGCTTTTAAACGAGTAGTACTAGCACGCGTGGTTCATACGTCTGGTATCGCTTTTCAGCACTTGATGCGGTCTGAGTCTGACACACACTGCTACCCTCACAAACATGTGTGTCCCCTGACAGTCAACAGGCGATAGCGGATAACATGTGTAAAAAATCTATAAATCTACTAAAATGCTACTAGGGTCTGGATCATAAAAGGTGATAATCTCAATTCCCTGGGTCTCCTTTTCAGGATCTCTAATAATATTTCGACTCTTTTAACTGATAAACCAACCTGTAGTTGATCTAGATGACTGTAGCCTGCCACGATTTAATGTACCACAGCATAAAAGTAAAATAGATAAAAACCTTCTTTGAAGCGTGTTGTATTCGTATAATATTTGAGCCCTATAGGCATATTTATTTATTATTTACATATTTATGTACAGTTGTGTCGGCGGGTGGCTACAGTTGGGCAGTGCAAGCGCAGTACCTGCAGGCGGCGCAGCAGAAACAAGACTTTGCGGCGCCAATGAGCGATACAGCCCACCGGTTGTGCTGTTCGCCGATCATGGTGCTTCTACGTTAGAATTTAGGTAAGTATTATTATCACTAAATACTTTTATGTCTCAAAATAGTGATACTGGTGATGGTTAAATATATCTGTGACGCTAATTTCCGTCCACCTTCGACAGATTGTGGTGGTACTAATACTAAATACAATCAAATTATATCAAAGTAATACCGGTACAGTTAATGTTTTTTACATCACGGTCCTTCGATCCCAAAGTAGGCTGAGCCCATGTTACGATAACCGGACTAATAAACATACTGATATACATATATGTAACTAAATGCATACACACTATGTGTCCACATTAAAACCTCGACTCTCGACATCGCCGTGAACCGGTCGTTACAAATTGGCTAAACCGCTAGCGAACGGGAAGTAGAAGCGGAAATACGCGGACAGCGCTTATAATAATATACGGGAATCTAGCCCGCCCCTTCTATCCTAACAACCACTATATTTACAAATCACTAATCAGTATATTAACTTTAATCTATGTTTTTATATATGGTATTCCATAAGCAGATGGATTATAAGCATCAATTCGGGTGACCGCCGCCCATACACTTCTTGCTTACTTTCCTTATAAATGTGTTGCTACCCCGAGAATTCAACAGAACTAGGGAATCTAAAACATTTATGTGGCAAAATCCTTCCATTGCAAAAACAAAATATTCACAATATTCAAGGTAACACCAGATACATCGATTGTTAAAAGTGACTTATTAGAGGCAATACAGCATACTCGCGCGGTGGTAATGACTCCAACCAAAATGAATAATAATTAAATTTTCGTTCGCTAATGGGAGCGTCAGGCACTTAAATGAACATTATTTCCGGATAGTGAAGCTATGCGGCCGCCTGGAGCATTTGAGAATTTATCTCCATTTGCAGTTCGGTTCGGAAACGCGAGTTCCGGTAGTGAGCGAGGCTCGGAATCGGAACAAAAGGTCGTCACGGCGGAACCGGTAATGCTCGATTCGGAATTGTGGCCGCTTGACAGTGAATGCTGCAAATGCTCTTGTCAACTGACGACTTTGAATTGCTATTATATGAATTTCTAGTTTTATATGTGTGTAACGACTGGCAGAGTACTGAGAAAGCGTCTTTTATCCATGTGAGATGGTACTATAAATACTTATATATAACTACATACATAGTACGTAGTCTATAAATTTACCTTGGGAAAAGATATGTCCCATTGTTCGTTGCTTTTTCCGTGTAAAACGTTTCTGTTAGCAATTTCCTTGTTGGAAAATTTATTAGTTCATGAAATAAATTATTGCGCGTTAACACATTTTTATCAAAATTCTAATGGTTTTATTTGTTTTGTTAAGAGTTTAAGTGTATATGATGCGGAATATAATTGAAACCTTATTAAAACAGAGCTATAATTTAGATTATATCGTAATAGATAAAATTATATGGTCTGTCATACTCTTTCATGAAAACAGTTCGTATTTTACTATCCACATTTCATCATTATTATTAGATAATTATAGTTATTGTCAACGTTTAACATCGTGTAAGTTTAACGCTTAAAGGAAAGATGGAGTGATTTAATTAATCTAGTACCGAAATTAGTAAAATATTTAGAAATCGGACATAAAGAAAATGATATAATAATAAAATTCAGTGTAATTAGGGTTTTCAAGCAAGCGTAATAAAAATCATTCTATAATGTTTCAATAGTTCGAAACCATATAGATATAAATACAACAACTTTAACTAAGATGATTCATCTGAGGTATTATCGGCGTCTAATAACTTAAAACGAACAATTCTTGTATATAACTTCTTTATGTAATCTGGATCTCGGAAACGGCACCAACGATTTTCATGAAATTGGGTATGCAGGGGGTTTCGGGTGATAAATCAATCTAGATAGGATTCATTTTTAGAAAGTTTGCCAAAAAAATACGGCCGATCATCCCGATACTGGTATGTTTAAACAGTCTAGTGTAATTGTTATATGCCTAACTTGCGATTTGATGAACTAATATGTCACGAGTTACTATTTTTAATTATTTCTTATATGATTGGCAGACAAGTGTATTTAAAATCAATGGAGTATGTTTCAACAGCTAGAAACTATTCAGATTAGAAATCAAAACAGCACGCTACGATGACATAAAATTCATCAGTGTTATCTGCGATATTTATTTCACTAGTCTAGTGTAACTCTTTGCCTAGATTGGGATCTCATGATGTGATGTATCATGTATTCATCAACAACCCATAATGTCCCACTGCTAGGCGCGGGTCTCCTCTCAAGACAGGGTTAAGGCCATTGCGGGTTGGGGACTGGCAAGACAACGTTGTAGCTACGTAATCTTACCGTTGGATGTTTTTAAGCCGCCCAAAGGCCTCCAACTAAGCTTCACGACTATTCTCCTATATAACAACCGGGACCGACTGCTTAACGTAACCTCCGAATCACGACGACGCTCATGATCATATGCCACCAGCGGTCACCCGTCCAGGTACTGACCGCGCTGTCATTGCTTACCCTCAGTGATTGTTTCTAATCATCGAGTGCAACTAGGCTATGAGTATGAGCCTCATCATTATGTATCATGTATTACTTTTAATCTCTTGTATAACATATATATTTGTAAAATACTTATAAACCTTCTTTGTTACCAGGATAACAGAAAAGACTGTGAGATCACAATTTCTTGCGTTCTTCAGTTTTACCTCACTAAGTAATACCCAAGGTGTTGGATTCCACCCGAAGGGTGGCTCTCGTATACCGCAGACAGGTAAATATTTTAACATTTTATTCTTATATCTTACTAGCTGACGAACTTCGTACCGGCATATTCATTTTCGTGAAAATTTTCTGAATTAGTGAATAACGTATTTTAGTAAGCCCGTATACCGCGTAGGGCCGCAGTGTATACGACTAAACGGACTTAGAAAATATACAACCTCCGGTATTCTTTTATTTTTCGATACAAACCTGTGTGTGTGTGTGTTTTCTATACAGTCCTGACAACAAACACATAAAAAAGAATTATCCAATTTGCTGCAGTTGATCGAAAGGTATTTACATTTCTGTGATTCATTTTGACTTATATAAATCATAGTAATTTATTATTTGGTCCTACTAATACTAAAGTTTTCGATAACATACGACCATGATTATCTATTTTCGTACAAACTAGTTATGGACTAAAACAAGTGTTGGGTTGGTTTCTTACTTACAAAATTGTGTGGTAAAATTAAACCTTTTGCAGGCTTACAATGTTTTGTTTCATCATTCATACTGTCTTCACATCACATCTTTCAATCTGTGTATCTGTTATGCTTTAACGGTAAACCGCTGCAAAGATTTGGATAAATTAAGGTATAAATATAGATTGGATCTTGGAGAAAAAGATAAGCTACTTTTTGTCAAAATAACCGATATAATTTTAGCAGAGTCGCTGTCAAAAGCCGGTTTTATTATGATTTCGAAATAATCTCCCTCTATCTGTTACACTTTCACGGCTAAGTCGCTACACTGATTTCAATAAAATTTGGCAAAGAGATGCTTTGAGTAAGCACATAGGCTATTCTTTGCCACAATAACCGATATGTACAGGGATGAAGCTGCGGTCAAAAGCTAGTGGTTAATACAAAAAACCATTTATTATTTAAATATCGTATTTGAAAATCTATTCATAAATAATACAAAATTTTAACAATAAAACAAACAAGAAGAAGTCCGAAATCCGAAGAGACACTGGTCCTGGTCTTGTACGTACAGGATTACGAATGGGCCGGTTGGAGCCTGCACCTAGCCAGTCCGTCTTCCTCGGGTTTATTTATAGAGATTTTCTTCTTTGTAACCTTCAAAGAGCCGTAGTTCCTGGCTGTTTTAAGACAGGCTTATAACTTAACCTGACCACCGGCCGATCTGCATAAGACCAATATCCGCAACGTCTGAACAACGGCTTGGGGCCCATTCGCCCCCTAACATACTCTCCACTGTTCCCTCCGCTAAACGAAAGGACACGCGAAAGCCTCCGAACAAACATCAAGAGGGCTATTCGCACCTTACCCGGAATTGGCCGGGTAACGATACAGCCAAACCATACATTTTTACTGAGATGTAGAATCTGAATTGAATTATTGGAAGGATATGGTATCGGGTGCTGATACCATAAGATTAAAGTAAATGTAAATAAAAAAACTATCTACCTTCACACTCGAATTAAACAAAATGTAATTGTGTCTGCTGGACACTTGTGGGTTGATGGAGTACTAGTTTCGTTTATCAACAATAAATAGTAAATTATTCATGTTACAAATATTTTCATTGCACATTTATTTAGATTTGTAAAACATTGGTAACAGATTAGATCAAAGACCAATTCATCAAAATAAATACTTTTGTTTTTATGAAAACATGAACGCAAAATTGTGTCCGTGAGACCCTTGTAGGTTATTTAGGGTTAAATGAGTAACTTATAGCTTTCTTGCCGGTTCTTCTCCATAGGATTGACGTTTTGAAACCGCGCAACTAAGCAATATAAAGTCTCGAAAGTTTATTAAAACGCCTACTTGAATTAAAAATTTTGCTAGTTGTTAACCAGGAAAGTTTTTTGTAAACGATATTTTACTTAGTTTTTGAGGATCACATCAGATACAAGCAATTCATCGTCGCGGCTTATTTGCTGGGCTCAAAATAGGTGGTGGAGGGTGTTAATTAATATTAACCCATCTGTGATGGCTTGTCTATCGAAAAACAGTCATGACTATTTACAAAATTACATTAATTCTTAACACATTTTTTTCATTCCTTTCACTGTATTGATAACCAACTAAATTAAGTCCCAAATGTTAATTTTCTATGTAAAGTATACACTAAGTAGGTTTCTGTTCTAGGTGTTCTACTAGCCTAAGTAGGCTTCCTTACTTATTTCTATATAGATTCCTGGCAACAAGTATGAATATTTAAATCAAGTTAGATAAATACACCGAGCTAATAACTAATCGAAATTGGTAGCAATCAATAAAAGTTACTAAAAAAATTTACATGACATTTTTGCAATAGGGAAGCCATCATAGATAAGTTCATTAATAAATACAATTAAAAAAATAGAATTTGTTCTGGTTATCAGATGGTAGTAAGTAGATCTTCACCGGCTCTTAGACCATTACTTAATCTTCGAAAAGAGACACAGCTATTTGACGTTTTTAAATCCGCCATAATTGTAACCGCTGGTTTGCTCTGTCATCCATCCATCTATCACCTACCAAATAACCCGCACGCCAAATATATTAAATTAGTTAACCTAGAGTAAATTTATGATCCTTTATTGTCATCTTTGTTATGAACATGAAACTTTATTCAAAACTTCTATGTGAAACAAGAGGACTGAAAAAGCAGAATGTCTTAAATATTCAACGATCCTAAAATAACAACTTTGTTAAAATTGAATGATCTATTTACTTTAAGACTCCTTTGTTCTACAATTGAATAATTGTTAATTTACCAGGTCACATAAAGGCCAGGGCATTTTTTTAAAGCTTTTATTAAGTTTACAAAGGCATTTTTGATTGTAGGTTAATCATATTAGAAGTATGTAAAATCGTATGATTAGGATTCAATTATAGTCTGGTACAAGTCTTAATATGTCTTAAGATTCTTTAACGATATAATTTTAAAGCTCATCTTTTTTTTTAAAAGCACTCATTTAAGATAACAAAACGAATTTATTTAACGTGTACGTAAACGCAATAAGGGGGTAAATATTAACTTAGAACCAATATAATGATTATTTCTATTTATTTAATTAAACTATCTCTAAATTAATCAATATTGATTATATTAAACGACCTGATGTCATGAAAATTTGTTAGTAGTAAGACCTCACAGTGTAAGTAAGAGAAAAAATTTAAAAGACGTTAATATTATGGCATGACTATAAAAATGTTAGGCAACAATAGATCGGAAATTACGGAGTTCCTTTATATTGCCATTTTTAATTTCAGTTCCTTTCATTGATTTGTTTTCAGCTTTTCTTTTTTCAGTCGATAGTAGTTTTTAATTTTTAGTAATAAACAGTTTATATGTATTTCAATAGCTGATAATTATAAAAATACTAGAATGTGGTTATAATTATAAAAGTTAAACACGCAATAGTAACAGCTCTCACAATTTGATCTCTATGGTAGTTGTCACTAGTGTCATTTCAGAGTTTAAACTTACGAGGTACATTCTATGTGTGATTTTTTATGTATTCTTATATAATGAAAACACTTATTTTGTATCTAAACTGGCACGTAAAGAATGAAAATATAGGAAAGGAGATACAAAATAAAATCGCTTGTTCAAAATAATCTAATCTGTTTTTAGAAAACACAAAGATCAAGCTAAATTTTAAGGACTGTAAGTTAATAGTTTAATAAGAATATATTATTTTTTTGTCGTTGAAATTATATTTTTACCTCATTTTATGAGCATCTTTGTTAATCTTTTATGCTCATATGGCTCCACGGTAGGCTTGTAATATAAGCGGTTCCACGCCGCTTTTTGCTGCGCTCTATTGTTGTTCGAACTCCAAATGGGACAACAATTTGTGTGATCCACAAATTATTGTTCCGAGTTTGGGAGTTATTAGTGTCCGTTTATTGTACGTATCGACTTAGCCCACAGGATTAGCAAGCTGAAGTGGCAGTGGGCTGGCCACATTTGCCGAAGAACCGATAACCGTTGAGGTAAACGAGTTCTTGAGTGGAGACGGCGTCTCAGCAAACGTAGTGTAGGTCGTCCACAGGCCAGGTGGAGCGATGATTTGCGCGGGACGGCTGGCAGGAGCTGGATGCGAGAAGCCATAGATCGAACTAAGTGGCGTGAAATTGGCCATGCCTAGGTCCAGCAGTGGACTGAGATAGGCTGATGATGATGATGATGATGTTATTGTACGTTTGTAAAGTTTCTCGTGATACAGGATTTATTCGTAATGCGGTAGTTCTCGTTTACTTATTTATTATAACTGACTAAATGACATTTTCCTAGTTAATAAACTTGTGGGTATAACGCTTAGTCACGTCATAAACATGATATCGAGTCGAGATCGGAATAGTTATCTTGTCGAGACATTTTCGGAACACGAGTGTTCGTGCGACCCTTGTCACAGTTAGGTTAATATTTATTGAATTTTTCCATTGTTATTTAATATAATTATGAAACTTGTATTTAAATTAAATTCAATGCGTATGTTGTGAATCAGTATAGTTTATTTGGACATTTCATACACGATGTCATCTTGTTCCAAACTAAACAGAGCTTGTATTATAATAGCTAAACTGACAGACAGAATTCTTATATATTTTTTTTTAAGCATACAATATATTAAAGATAGAAAATACGAAACTCCGAAAAAAAATTTGCAAATCATGCAAACATTTGATCTGACCCGATAATCGAACCCGAGACCTCAAGCACAGTAGTTGCATACGCTATCACTGCATCACCGAAGTAGTCAAATTTTATGTACAATTCTGTATATATTTTTGACCTTTGCTTAAAAACGGCGTTTCGAAACTACGTGTCCGTTTACTTAATTTGCTTGCGCAATTCTGAGATTAAGGTGCTGAGAGCTCTGGGGATTATACCCTGGACTTTTAAGCACTATTTCTTTTTGTGGTTTGTGGTGTTTCCACTAAAAACTATCCGATCCGGTCTCAAAATAATTATTATTTTTCGTCTTATTTCAGTTTTCAAATCTATAAAAATAAGTATTCAATAATTAAAGTACAAAATAAAAAAAATATTGTGAAAAGTACTGGAATGTCTTTAAGCAGTTTGTTTTATCTAGAAATCTTAAATGATTCTATTTTTGACCGAATTTTTATTAGAGAAACCCGAGTTCTTATTTTATAATATTAAATTGAAGCATATTGAGATTAAGCTTCTAGACGCCTTTGTTATTAGATCTAGAAATGGCATATTAATTATCACGTACTTATAATTGGTACGAAGTACTAACACACTGGAATATATTTCGTACTTGGATTTCATAGAAAATCTATTAGAAGCAGGTAGGTATTTTAATTAACGTTCAAGTCTTCTCAGGTAACATGCTGTAATAACCTTTAGACGGTATATAAGGTCGAAGTAGATATAACACTAAATGAAAATTTCTAACTTATATTTAACTGACTGAATTTAACGTCATGTAAGTATTAGAGCTTTTATGTCTACTGCAAACAATAATTCTGTTTCCATATTTGTTCAGATTGTGACTGGTTGTACCAAGATGTGTCATGCCGGGGTCCAGGAACATGTGTTCTCGCCAGCCCTGGGTACCCTGGACTCTACCCACCTCATCGGCGATGTAGATATCTCTTCACTACTAACTCAGTACATACCAGGGTCAAGATCATATTCACGTCGATATTACTGCCTAGAAAGTAAGTATCATTATTACTTGATTATGTCTTTATGAATTAATATTAACTTATAATCATAGAAGGAATCTAAGCTTTATTATGCATCATATTAACTAAAAATTCGGAGGTATGTGGCCATTTCTCCATGAAAAAACGCAGCATCATTTGTCAAACCAAATTTATTTACTTTTCACAACCAAGAAAGTTTTGTAAATGTTTTTAAAATGCTTACATTTAAATCACTTAATATTATTTTAACCTATGTGTCAAAGTTTATAGTTTATTTTTACATCAAATATAACTAAATGACTTAATCAATTAAATATTTCTTTTACTTCCCTACTTTATATTTACTTTATTACTGCCCTACTTACTTGATATTCGTAATCTGGAAACTGATAACATAGGATTATAAAACTTGGTAATAAAACTAAGTGGTGCTTAATTTACATTTCTTGACCAGTGTCCCTAATTTGAGTAGCGATTACTTAGTTTCCTCGGGGTCACGTTATTGGGGTTGAAGTCTTCGCCTCAAACCACATATAACACGCGACACTTGCTTGCCAAGCAACAAAGTAACTTAAGTATTCCTTTTGAAGTGCTTATTTCCAATTATAAAGTGTTAAAACGCAGATGACTCACCAACAACCCAATGCTCCGTATGTGAAAATTCTAAAATGGGGAAATTTTGGCGGTTTGTGGCAACTCCTAGATTCCGTTTCGAATATAATTGGAGCTATATTATAAAAATATTTATATAAACTAAATATTTATGGAAACTACTCTTCTTTAAACATATAGCAACATATATTTCCTAATTTCATAAAGATTTAATCAGTACACCATTAGTAGCGGTAATATTTCCAGAATGTTTTTCATAAACCATTGAAATTTTAATACAATACATAACCATTTTATGAGCTTACGAATTCGTTATTAATTTCTAAAGAGTTGTGTGAAATAGAATTAGAAATTTGAGCTGTTGAGAATGGACTTATACTCGTATTTCTTCATTATAACTTTAATTGGTATATTAATTAAGTTAGAAGTCCCATTAACTAGCTGTTATACTTGGACGGTCATGAGAGAAAATGTTTTCTTCTCGTGTTTATAATCAGTGGCACTGAGTGACAGCAGCTTAGCTCTTGAGATACTGACGATGGCATGATATTGGCAATTATATTACGTATACTAACTAGAGCCCATGGGATCGAAGACGATAATAACAGGACAGAGATTAGGGTTGGTCGTAAACATTTGCTTCCTTGATAAGATTTCTTAATACGTTTTCCGTGTACGGGCATCTGAAAGAAGGCATACTTGACTCATAGATGACGTACATTCTACATAGTCTATTTTTCTTTTTGGAAAAAGGAACCATTAATATAACAAAATTCTGGAATTTTACCAATATTGTGACTTTAATTTCTAAGTTATATGTATGTTTATTTATAAGGTTTTTGGGTATTTGCGTAGTAACATGACAACAACGCATTCGCCGATAACACCATTTGTCTAATTGAAACTTTGCACCATTTCGAGAACACGTTATTCAGGTCGACTGTAAACAATGTTAAGCTTCAATACAAAGCGTTGGGACTGTCATGTTTAGATTAGAAATGAAACCCTCGTCATCATCGTTATCGTCTAAGCTAGATGGTGACTAATGAAAAAACAGCAAAGGAGAGATGCTTACTTTAAAATAATATATAACAATTATTATTATTATTATATTATATAATTATTATAGCTTTGTATTGAGAATGAGGAAATCAACTAACTTTTACTAGATCATAAATCAGTAATCGCGACTTTAAATTATATCATATCGTTTTCCTTATGAAATCATATACATTGGCCCTACTAACAATGGCATGGAAACAAATTAAGTCGAATGTGAATAAAAATTCGAACATTCTGACTAAACGTAGTTAAGTGAATTTAAGTTCACTTATTCCCTATATATGGATTTATGTACTTCTATATGGAGTCACACACAAGTCAACTCGAACGACCAAAATAATCCAATTATTTACGCAAAGTAAATATTACTAACACGAACACACTAATCTTACAATATATTTAATATACAAATTAGGTGATAATATATAATTATACTAATATGTGAAACTAAAAGTTTGTAGCTCTTTTTACGAAAAGGAGGAGGAATATAAATTTGGTATAGTTAAAATTTATACGGAGGAGGCCTGTAGAAAACTTATATAAAATGAAAAATATTATGAAAAATATCGACCACTGGGCGACTCGTTTGCCCTAACTCATATAACTACTGATATGAATAAGGACAATCTGTTTCTGGGAGTCAGCGAAATGCAAGTAGCATTTCGTTTTTTTCTTTATTTATTTAATAAGGGCTTAGTCACAAAGTGACTTGCGTTTCTTGTAAACATATGTTTTTGGGATAAAATCCCAACAGGTTTTACTATTTTAGTAACACTTAGTATTTCACTAACACAAATGTTACTAACATTTATAAATCCTGCCTCGGTGGCGCTCTAGTAG
Source organism: Hyphantria cunea (assembly GCA_003709505.1). NCBI lineage: Eukaryota > Metazoa > Arthropoda > Insecta > Lepidoptera > Erebidae > Hyphantria > Hyphantria cunea. The sequence goes on along the minus strand of PKRV01002605.1, from coordinate 1,877,632 downwards.
CGTACGCGACTGCTGTCCATGAGGTCTCGGGTTCGAATCCTGGGTCGGACCAAACTTTTGTATGATCTGCAAATATTTGTTTCGGAGTTTGGGTGTTTTCTATGTATAATATGTATGTATTTACAAAAAAAGTATTTATGTATTCATATCAGTTGTCCAGTATCCATAATACAAGCTCTGCTTAGTTTGGGACTAGATGGCGTTGTGTGTTAGATGTCCGAAATATTTCTTAAATATTTGTTATTTATTATAAATCTCAGTTGATTAAATAGATAACGCTTACTGTTTTGTTTATTCGCATACCATACGTACACACATATTACCGTAACTATTGTACATAGAGTGAAGGAACATTTAATTTTGCGACGACAATAGCTGTCAAATTATAGTAGCGTATTTCGAAAGTATTTTTATCAACTCGTATAAATCCGTTTGTTTTGAAAAGCGGGAAATAATCGCTTGAGTAAATAAAAGGATCACCAGCCGTATCTCGCTTCCTCCCGTATGGATACACCCTTCTGCAATATATTATGGCAGATCGATGAACTACTTCACAATGAGAATTCATGACACGAAAATGTAAGATCTTACATATTATATTTTCGTGTCATGAATTCTCATGAATGAATGGTTTATCGGAAACCAACCTCTATTTAGGGATTCTAAAATTAGGATACAAAATTCAATAAATCCGTTAGCATCCGTGATAAAAACAAGTGAATGTAGTTGTGCATCTATGCATTTGCATTACAGTTCAAAGATGATACTATGTAGAAAATACAAAAAAAAATGTATTATTGTTAGGTCGGAAACTTCAAATCACCCACGTATCTGTGAAAATTTTATATCGGAAGCTCTGACAAAAATTACGCATGTTTTTAATGGTCTGCATATTGACAATTGTCCGACAGTAGCCTATCTACGGGACTTGGATATCGCCTTTTAATTAGGCTGTAGAGTTCTGATGGCAGTCGCTCCACGTAAAAAAATCAAGTTGAGGCGTGACATAGTACTGTAATAGCAAAATCTAAGTTTAGTAAAGGCTCGGGGGGTGGTGATCGTATTTGTGTTATAAAACCAATAAATATATATGAATAAAAAGAAGATCGACATGTTTCTTCATCTTCATCGTGTGAGCCTAAAGACGTCAACAGTTTGATATAGGCCTCCTTCAAGATTGTCCTAACCGGTCCTGAGCTGCCCACATCCCACAACTTCCCTCTGAAATGCTGGATTTTTTTTTGGAATATTTCTTAATGCAAATTACAAAATATTCCAAAAGTTCTACGTTTGTTACGTTATTTCATAAATTGGATCAATTATTATTTAAATTTGGTTAATTTGCTAACAGTTAAGGTGGAAATAAATACCTTGTCCCAATACCGATGTAGCTTTATTTCTAGACAATGTTTTATGGCACGAGTATTTTTTAATATTTATTATATTAAAAACGTATTAACTCAAATTTTGTTACTGCGGATGAATAAAAGACGAGCTTTAAGTCAATTGATATCCATTTAGTCAACTTTGTTGGTCGTTTAAAAATGAAACTTATCTGATATTATTGAAATGACTTCTTATCTTCTTATCTTATATTGAAAAAAAATGTATTATATAATATGAAGTTTATTTTATTATGTCAAGATTCCAATTTACATATTGTGGTCTCTCAGTTTCATTAATTTGGCAAGTTTTTTAAGTAATTCCTAATACATACACACTAAGAAAAATAATTGCAATGACACACACATAATACACATATGTGTAATCTACATAATAACAGTTGGAGCTTTACTACTCAGTTAAATCAAGTTCATATACAACATTTTCATTAAAATTACGGTCTAATTCAACCACCAGAAGAAATTCGGCTACTGTTAGCATCAGTGACCATTTGCTGCGTGCTTTTTATGTGTAAAAATACCTTACCAAGGTTTTTAATTTATTTGAATCCTTGCAATCCAGATTAAGAATGTGGAGTATCACCATTCCTATACATCGTGGGTGTAGGAGCCGATTAAAGGATTAAAACTACGTACTATAACAGCACATCAAAGAGAAGAAAAGCTTGACAGAGTTCTACATCAACTCGTCTATCCAGCATAGCATAATAGGCCAAAACCTACTTTCTAGGAAGAGGCTTATGACCACCATTATACTATTAAAGGCTGTTTGTTGATAGGAATGAATTCACTGTATAAAATTGTTTGTAGTCCATCCAAAAGACGTCGCTTGTGGCGATTCGTTGCACATTTTATGCAATTTTTTATGTTTCTGTGGTGAACAATAATTTAGGTATTAATATTCCATTATTTATTGCTAAATGAAATATGCTCTTAGTTTTCTTTCGTAAAGTACTTATTTACTTTGACTAAATTGTGTCTACGTCTGGCTTTAATAAATCACATATACAAAGTCTTTACAAACTTTTTTTTCTATTCAGATCGAGAACATTTGGATTGAATAGTCTTATTTGTTTAGTTGTTAGAGATTCTGATTGCTCAATAAGGTTTTGATTACAATCCAGTAAACACTTTCTATGTACAAGCTCTACTAAGTATGAGGTTAAACAATCGTATGTGAAATGTCTCAAGATATTATCATTAATCAATCATTAACAGCCTTTAGTATCCCACTGCTAGTTATATTTAGAAAAGCAGTTTTGGAGTAGCATTTTAAGCAGAACAACTTATATAGAGTTGATATAGGGTTCGTATAAAATTTTCCTTCTCTTGCGTATGACGCAGTACTGTCGTCCTGCGTTATACGCTCCTCTAGTCTTCTCTTACGATACCCACCTACATTATAATTATACCATCCTAATAATATTATAAACGCGAAAATTTGTAAGTATGGATGGATGTTTGTCATTCTTTCACGTAAAAACCACTGAATGGATTCTAATGAAACTTTACAATAATAGATTAGATCAACACATAGGCTACTATTTGCCACGATAACCGACACGCGGGCGGAGCCACGGACAACAGCTAGTTATTAATATTATGAGTTATATTTATAGTAACGTTAAATTTTATTCCCTTTATTATTTGTTGGATTCTTATAATATAGGATACGTTATTCTGCAGCAAGTACAAAATGTGCACGGAGAGCATGTAATGCTGTCGGTCCTGCGCCTGATCTCTCCCCGGTCGTTAACCGTCTCATCGGATTATGAGAGGGAGGGAACAGAGAGTGCTCCTGTATTTACGCATACACTTGGGCACTATAATATCTTCTGCGTAGTAGGCTGGTCTCCATTGGACTGGCCGTTGTGGCCGAAATCGGCTAGGTGAACATCACATGTTTGTTGTATAACGTATACTGTATTCGTTACTTAATGTATTACATGTTATAAATAAAAATTAAATATTTTCTTGAAGAACTTAATACAAGAAATTTATTTAATTTCTTTTGAATTTGAAATTTATTAAACCGAAATATAATTGATTCGTTTCATGAGCATGAAATAGTAATCAACACCCTCATGTTTTAAACGACCTCTAGAGTTTCTTTGTACATTTTAAGTAAAATAAGGTAAGTGATTTACGACCTCTTAAATATTGTTACAGTACTAACAATTTCGTGTTGCTATTGTCCCAGTCTATTAAATGTATATAAATACCGTGGAGACGGACGAAAAGAAGGACTTGGTGAATCTTATCATAGTACCAACCTATCGCCGTCCGCTGCTGAACGACGGTCTTTTTTTTTCTTTTTACGTGCTGGAATGCCTTTACGCACTTTGATCCCCCCCGCGGGGACAGGGGGTTCACTCTGTGTGGGACTCCTGACTGACTCGCCAGACTACCCACTACTAAACCACCACGGTGTGCCACTCTGCGCCTGAGACGGGAGAGATCCGGGAACCACTTTCTTACGCCATCCGGACCCCTCCCACCGCCTGCCCGCACTGAAGCGGGCTCCGTCGTCTAATGGTAACTCTCAATTAAGGCGACGTACGGCACACGCGTAACGCCGCCCCCCTCGCGGGTGGCCTGTGAAGTGGATGGGGGGGAAAACCTGTCCCGCCCATCCGCGGCGAAACACTCAGGGCGGCATGAGGCGCTGGTAGGCGCGCCTCCGCCGCCCGGTTCGCCGGCGGCGGATCGGATCCGAGTGGAGATCGTCCTCCCGGGCCTTCTCCGCCGCCTCCTTCTGCGAGATGACTCCTCGCAGAAGGTCGCGACTGCGGTAAAACTGCTCTCGCCGCCGGCCATGGAGCGTATGACGGCCGGCAGCGAGAGATCTCCTCCGATGACTGTAGTGAGGGCCCGACGCTGCGGTGCCCAAGCGGGCCACACCGCCAGCGTGTGCTGGGCCGAGTCCTCACTGCAGTCGCAGTGGTGGCAGGCGGGACTCAATTCCCTCCGCGCGACCGAGTGCAGGTACTTCCTGAAGCAACCGTGCCCGGAAAGCACCTGCGTCAGTCGGAAGGAAAGGGTCCCGTGCTGCCGCCCTGCCCACTCGAGGATGACGGGCTGGAGCGCCTCCACGGTGGCGAAG
>PKRV01002605.1:1760693-1873101 GCA_003709505.1 Hyphantria cunea | reverse complement strand
AGTGAGGGCCCGACGCTGCGGTGCCCAAGCGGGCCACACCGCCAGCGTGTGCTGGGCCGAGTCCTCACTGCAGTCGCAGTGGTGGCAGGCGGGACTCAATTCCCTCCGCGCGACCGAGTGCAGGTACTTCCTGAAGCAACCGTGCCCGGAAAGCACCTGCGTCAGTCGGAAGGAAAGGGTCCCGTGCTGCCGCCCTGCCCACTCGAGGATGACCAGCTGGAGCGCCTCCACGGTGGCGAAGTCAGCTCGTGGAGCCTCCAGCCGCGAAGACCAACGAGCCATCGTGGCTCGACGGACGGCTTCACGCGACTCGCGTACCTCTTCGGGCAGAGGGCGAACGCCACTCTCCGCTAGGAATTCAGCCACCCGTCACAACATACCCGTAAAAAATTTCGATTGGATTAACATTTTTATCGTGGAAGAAATCACTTTTGTAATACCTCGAGTATCGAGTATTTGTTTAGAATCATAGTTCCCAAACATATGGACCGATTTGGAAGCGGTTTTTTTATTTGAAAGCCAGTTTCTTCGCAGTGGATCTTAGCTATGTTTGATTAATATCAGTCCAGCAGTGCAAAATTATCAGCTCTTTTCCATAATTATGTAAGACTATTTTGGCGTATGATGACTCGATTAAGTGCTTGCGTAGGGGGATTTTAAAGTTTTACGTTTTTCTTATTAATATGGTAGTGTTAAATATGTTTTAGTGACAGAATAAGAAATACAGTATTTTGCCCAACCTACTGAGCCGGTAAGTTCACTTCCACTAGTTGTCTCTGCAGGACAGCTCGCCAAATAGCAAAAAAAACTTAAAACAAATTCTATACCAAACTCTCTGGCCAACATGTTACAGTAGGATACTTTGTATGGATCCTTTCTCAGGAGAAGGCTTTATCCAGCCTGAAGTAGACTATTAATAGCTATTGTTAATGAAATATATTTCCATCTCAAATATTGTATGTTTACTGATTTTTCAAACATCTTTTTCAAAATACTATAATTACTAAGGCGTCATTTGCGTAGGAAAGTGAGACAAAACATAATCTTGATTAGCATACGCAACGTACAAAGCTTAAAGTTAATTGCTGTACTCAAGCTTTCAAAACTGAATCTTAACCAGCTTATCCAGTTTACAAGACTCAGCTTGTGATATCGCTCTGCATTCAAGTTTTTCAAACAAAAAAGATTAATTTTTCACACAGGACTAATGAAATTTAGAAGAATGGAAACATGGAGTTCACGTATTTCCTTCCCTATTAGAACCTGCCTTAAAGTGTTTGTAAAGTGTGTTAATAAATACAAGTTTTTGCGCATTGGTTGAAATGGGATCATAAGTTTTTTAGCTTTCTGTACTCTTTCACTATATAAACTTTAACTTTCCCGTACTTCATATTCCTCCATTCGCATACTTTTTGTAAAATGGAGTACGAAGCTTTTGCTTTACTTGTACATATATATATACTAGATATGAACATTACTTATTATATCACGTCAAAATATTATACAGATCCATTATGAAAGAGTTTTTATATTGATCTCGGTTAGCAAAATTGAGTTTATGCATATATGTAACTGCAGACTTTTATCATTTTAATAAAAGTTTCAATGAAATAACCATGGACCCAAATAAATTTCTCCCAGGCAGTTTTAATAAAATACATCTTGCAGTGATTTTTATTCACCCTTATTAAAATATACCAGCTATATTAAAATTTATTCATTCAAAAAAAAGATTGCCTCGGTTGAATAATCCCAAGCATTTTAGCTTCGTCGATATTGCTTGGTGGATATTTATTAATGCTTCGCTGAAGTATTTTTAAAAGATCTCAATTTATAGCCAACCTGATATTCGAGATATTGAACTTATCGATGAAGTTCTCTTGCTTATTTACGTACGTAAAATTCTTGGTGTATGATACTACCTTATGGATAGATCATAATGCATAAGTTGAAATACAATGTAATTTAAAGGAAAATAGACCATAGATGTGCATATATAATTATCTTTTAAGTTGTTATTGATTTGGCACAGCAATATTACAAAGTGTTATTATTTTATGCTAGAAAAGGTTTAATGTTATTTACTTAAGAAATTTATACAGTAAGTACTAATTTCTACTCATAAACACATGTGGCTAAAGATGTGCGGGGAATAAAATGCAAATAAATCCGGTTTTATCATATTCTTGGATAATACAGAGGAGTAAATATAACATTAATATATACAAACAACATATTTTTATTAGTTACATACACAATAATGGTCAGGCTCTGGTATTCATATTAAGATTCAATTTGAGTTGTGGATACCGGTTCCTCTCTCAATTAAAACTTACATTTCATCATCACCATCATCATCATCATCATCATCATCATCATCAGCCTTTCGCAGTCCACTGCTGGATATAGGCCTCTCTAATTGCACGCCACTTAGTTCGATCCATGGCTTCTCGCATCCAGCTCCTGCCAGCCGTCTTGCGCAAATCATCACTCCACCTGGCCTGTGGACGTCCTACAGCGTCTCGGCAAACGTAGTCCACACGTACGTCCACAGGCCGGGCTATCGGCCGGGCCGTCTAGGTTATCGGTTCTTTGGCAAATGTGGTCAGCCCACTGACACTTCAACTTAGTATAGCGTCATTTTCACGTGTGAACGTGCATCCAATTGTAAATTGGTGTAAATTTGTGTAAGGTATGTGTATATGTGTGTGTGTGTGTGTATGTGTGTGTGTATGAGTGTGTGTGTGTGTGTACGTGTGTTTGTGCGTGTATGTGTGCGTGTGCGCGTGTGCTTGTGCGTGTGCGCGTCGTGTGCACGTGCGCATGCACGTGCGCTTGCGCGTGTTCGTGTGTGTATGTGTGTGTGAATGTTACAGAATTTCGTTTGTTCATAGTTCTGCTCGAGTAGCCATTTAGTTATCCTAATTTTAACACTCACTATAATAAAAAATTATAGATACTAAATCCTCTCGAAATACTTGTCTTGTAAATCGTGAAGGTAAGTAACCTTTTTTCATTTATCGCAACACTATCAGAAAGATAACGTGGATACACCTTGATATATCTTTGTTTCGCTAGCACTTGTTCTGCTATAAATCCCAAAGGAGTGCCAGAGGAAGAGAAATAAAAGCGCTATCTTTCTACAATACATTTTCCAATATACTTGTACTAATAGGTAGAATGTTCACACGCGAGGCAGGCTACTTTAGCTACCAGATTTAGCGCAAACACGTTTACCGTAAAATTCTCAAGAAACTCATCGTGCTTTATGATTCTTTTTGAAACGTATTTGTTATGACGATGAAAGTGATAGTGACAAGCAAAGTTGTTTTCCACTTTAGAAGATTGCTTTGAACCAATATAATAAATAGCCAATATATGAAGTTTCACCGTATAAAAGCTCGCCTTGGAAGTTGTATGAAAGTTCAAGTAACAATTTCTGTCAATGGATTATGTATTTAACATCACATTTACTGACGTCTTCGTGCTTAAAGAGGCGACAGAGGCGTATTAATGATATTATGTATAGTTATAAAAATAGCGTGTACCTACACAAACTTTTGAATTTCATCATATTCAGGCATGCACATGCTTATGAAACGCTCGTCGAACTTCTAATAGAAAAATATTACTTAAGTTATTGTCATTTTAACACGTAATAGCAATGTACAGAAACTTATAACATAGCGAAGATGTACAATAAGCATAGCTTGCACTGTATTATAAAAATGGATATTGAAACACTAAAAATATCGTATACGCGTTAGTTGAACTCCTAATAAAACAATTTTTACGCAAGTTATTGTCATTTTGACAAGTAATTTGTATTCAGTGAATACTCACCATCGAAGTGATATGTTCAGTGTTCCGTGTCAATAAACTCAAAATCAACATACTGGGGAAATTTTATTTGTATAATCTCACATTAACAAATCCTGAATCAAACTGTCAGCTGTTTAATATTGTTTCAAATTTTAATATAAAGTGCTCTATCAGTAAGCTGATATCAGTGCTGCAAAGCGTACCTTCTCGTTGTTCTATAAACTTTACAAAACAATTCATTCTAACCCACATCTGTTTCAACTTGCCCAGAGGGAGTAGCGCCAGCCTATTGTTTCAAATTTAGTATCAATTTTACATTTAACTGGAATCGTTTTGGGTCTTAGATTTATAGTTCTGTAATAGTTTATTGCTTTCTCGTCCATGTTATACACCTATGTATTCTCCATATTGATAATACTAAATACCATTTACTTGCTTCACCTCATAACATACACATTCACTTATGTGCTAAGTACAAAAACTATTCTAAAGACAGCAAATATACCCTACGTTGCTTCATTATAATACAATATATTCTAAAAACTGTTTTATGATATAAATTTTTGCAATGTGCCTCATATATTATACATACTTTATGAATGTTCACAGTTTAAAGAATATTGAACTACTTTTCTCTTCCCCAAACCAGGCTTGTATTTAGCTAGACTAAAATATTTGTGTAGGTACATATTCTAGGGGAAAAAATAACTTTGTAATTTCATATAAATTATCAAAAAAATTATAATAAATATATTTGTTTAGAGTTGCTACGGAGGCGATGTCCAAATCATCTGAACAAATGGAAAGGCCATGTGAATGAATTGGTTCCAAACTCTTTTATTAAATTAGTTGTTACGTTTTGCCAAGCAAAAATAAGGCTGAACGTTCACTGCTCGAGGGAGCATAGGCTATTGTCGCTGAAAGTTTTACAGTTTGATACGAAACACCTTTACTCTTAAGCCGGTTTATAGCCATACATACTTCTGTATGAAGAAGATAGACTTAGCACTGAAACAATAATATTTTACAGCCATTGTAATACGGATTATCTGACGCTTCGGGCTGGTAGTTCACCCTCTGCGTCGCTATTAGGCACGCTATGCACCGAGCGCACTGCTACGCTCGAACATCCTGGGCCCAATCTTCTGCTGGAATTCAAGTAAGATTTCTTAATTTGTCTATTTATTCTAGACTAATTTAATTGTTGGTTCAAAAAGTGATTTCTCTAATCTTTTATTTTATATTACTCAACTCTTTCTGTTAACATGAATGATCCACTTTTATATTTTAAGTTATACTCTACAGGCCAAAACATGATATTGATAATGAACAAATCATTGATAAATCTATAGCTGTTATCTGCCAATGTTGTCACAAACAAGGGAATGGTAATTAATGGACTCATCTGAATTGCAATCGATTGTTACAGATTAAATATATGAATATTTAATTTTGGAATATTTTCGATAACCAATCTTTATTCAATAACTACTACGGGAGAAATCTACTCGTTGATAAATAAATCCGGTCTTGCACTCACCAGCAAAGCACGACAGCACGCATGTTGTCACTTTAGGTTGGTCTTTCTGTGTGAAAGTAGTATCGCCTTTTTTTTATATTTAAGCTGCCAAAATGACTCTGCCCTGCCTAATGGAAAGCATGAGCAGAAACCAAAAGTGGTGGTCACCATCCTCAATGCGAAAAAGAACAATGCAGTATGGTGACCCACACTATGGCGGCCTGGGGGGAAAGGGGATGGCGAGGGGGATAGGGGGCGTTGGATTGGGGAATGGGCCTCCGGTATCCTCACTCACTCGTTGAAACACAGCGTAAGCGCTGTTTCACACCGGCTTTCTGTGAGGCCGTGGTATCACTCCGGTCGAGCCGGCCCATTCATGCCGAAGCGTGGCCTCAATTAGTTCGGCCTGTTTGTGCTGAAACCAAAGTGGCTCTCTCAAAGTCTTCTTGTCTACAACTACATAGTTTTCTTTGCTTCCAACTACGCATAGTAATTTCATTCGCAACGGATTTTTCTTTTCAACCATTGAATAAACATTGTATTAATGTTGCATATTCTTAAAATCCTTTAAATAGGTCCACGTTTTATTTATCTCTCTATATAAATATACTATAGTTAAAACATATGTAAGTGAATCAATTCCTAACACGATGATACCTTACAGTTCCGGGCCATTAGTGACGCCGTACAACTATAACGGATTTATAGCCAAGCTCGAGTTTATTGAGAGAATTGAGAGCAGTGGTTCACCACCCACTGTGGTGCCTGCCTCGCCGCCATTAGCAGCGCTGACACATCACATGCAGTATGGTAAATATAACTCGCATGAAATTATGTATTAAATAATTTTTATTTTAGAAATAGTGTAAGAATTAGTCACTCTTAAGATTTTAATGCTATTGCTATTTCTAAATTTTTAGATCGTTCAACCATTTCTGTTTAAATGAACGTTTTAAATGATTTCCAGTGAAAACGAATATAAAGGGGATTCCTGTATATTCGCTGTATATTACGATTGACAAATTTCATTTTTATATAATACTTTTGTCCTACCTAATAACTCTTCGAATGGATGGGCGTAACCATTGCCAAACGAAAGTTATTTGTTTTATTTTATTTATTTTATGCAATAGGTACAAATACAGATAACAGATCGATAAAATACAAAATATAGTCTTAACAGTATAATACAGTAAACCTGGCATCCAGTTACAACACAACATCAATAGTGCTTCGTTTTGGCATAAAGTTTAAAAAAAGTCTTTATTTTGTAACTTTATTTCTAAAATTTCTTTATAAATACAAAGTAACAAAAGATATAGAAATATGAAATTGAAATGGGCACTAAAATTAAAGTATGCTATAACGGAGGAGAGAAGATTTGAAAGCATTAAGGCTTTCGTGACAGATATACAACTGTGAATATAGTTCCTGCACATACTATATCATCATCATCATCAACGACCCATAATGTCCCACTGTTGGGCTCGGATCTCCTCTCAGGAGAGGATTAGGGCATACATCATTCTGCATAGTGGGTTATTATGTGAAACATTATTGTTGCCTGCAGAAACACTAAACAATTTACGATCATATGACCAAACTGCTCGTCTTTTGCCATCCATTCCATAAAAAGAACTTGAAAAACGTATGGTGTACGTTGTAAATTTTATTACAAACAAAGCAGAATATTATAAATATATAATTTCTACCTAAAATGAGCCTCGTAAGTTCTAAAATGACAACTGTAACAAAGAACAAGCTGTATTTTAAGGTGTTTAAGTACCTTCTAAATCGGTACTATCCTTAATCACGTACTTCAGATCCCGCTAACTAAAATGCACAGTTTTTCTAGAACTTACAGTGAAGTTTAAACTTTTGCATCAGTAAAGATTGGCAATATTAGCAGCTCAACAATGTTACTCTTAAAGAGTTACACAGTTTAGAAACTACACCGTTTCTTCATCACAATAAACGTAAACCCATCCATATAACAACAAAACAAACAAACAACAACCCATAATGTCCCACTGCTGGGCTCGGGTCTCCTCTCAGGAGAGGGTTAAGGCCATACGTCCCCACGCTGGCCAAGTGCGGAATGGGGACTGGCAAGAATACGTTGTGGCTACGTAAATCTTGCCGTTGGATGTTTTTAGGCCGTCCGAAGGCCTTCAACTAAGCTACACGACTGTTATCGTATGATAACAACCGGGACAGACTGCTTAACGTGACCTCTGAATCACGGAGACGCTCATGGTAACATGCCACCAGTGGTCACCCATCCAGGTACTGACTGCGCCGTCGTTGCTTGCCCTCGATGATTGTTTCTAATCACCGAGTGCAACTGGGCTATGAGCGCCTCGTCATACATATAAACAAGGATTGAAAGCAAACATAAATAAGACAAGTGGACCACATTTTCCGATAAACCTTTTCTATTTATTGAACAGAAGTCGTACGCAGCTCTCGTCTTTAGATAAACTTTTTATTGTTTCTTTTGTCTTTGATCCAAAACAATAAACATAAAACATTTGGATTACAAGTAGAAATATGTTCTCAAGTGTAATTCTTTTTGCAGTGGATAGAACGCCAGTAGATAGTAACGGGATGACAAATGAAGTGTCGAGTGCGAATGGAGCAAGAATAGGGTGCGGCGCTACTGTACGGGGCTACGGTGCGGGAGGCGCGCGGTCAGGTCATTTCGATACGAGAGCCTCTACGTGGCGAGGCCAGTGCGTTATACATCTCCTCGGCGCACATTCTGATGTCGTCCAAGTCTCACTATTTAATTATAATTTAAGGTGAGTGTCAGTGAAAGCCGGGAATCATATAATACTAATATTTAAGGAAAATATAGATATCGTACAAATTTTGTTGATGCCTTATGTGTGTATGACATAAATACATTTATAAAAAAAAATGGCACCGATAAAATCGTAAAATTTCATAAAGACTATTTACATATAACAACCTTGATTCACATTTTGTCTAAACCGACAACACATAACTTTGACCGAGGAAGAGCCATCGTCAGCTCGATCGGAGTATACATCATTACCGGAGACCCAAACCTCGTTATAACTCCAAGTTCATCCATGTTTTTGTTTTACGTATTAAGAGACAAAGGAACAAAAGGGTCATCTAATGATACCGCCATCCATGGTCACCTTAAAACATAATAATCACAAGTACGTTGACGCTTTTTAAGTTCCTCTGTCCCTATTATCAGGGGGGGGAGGGGTAGTTTAACTCACTCGATGAAAATCAACAAAAGAATTTGTTAACACTAAGTTTCTTCTGGTGGTGTCATTTCGGTCGAACCGGCAATTTTTTACTGAAGCTCTTCCATAGTGGGAGAGATGAATCCATACTAATAATATAAATTTTATAATAACTGTGTTTATTACGCTTTCAAGGCCGAACTACTGCACCGATTACAATTAAATTTTCCATGGAGATAATTTGGTTAATGAGGAAGAACAAAGGCTGCTCTTTACTGTGATAACCGACATACACACGGGCGGAGCCGCTTACAATATTTAATACGGATATAAAACAGTGTAAACAACACATTTAGGTAGATAGTTTCTTCACTAAACTAGATCAAATCCCATTTCCGTCGCGATAGTCTAGCTTTCAACGCCAATTTATTCAATAAAATTTTCTTCTGTATTTACGTTAAGCGTCTTGTCATAAGGCTAGCTAAATCTCAATAAGGTCTGCAAAAGTATTACTTGTAGTAAAGGAATGTGTCGCTCTTTCTGTGCAGTTTTTGCTATTAATACAAAAATCTTTATCGTTAGTTTAACATTAAGTGGGTAACGTATAAAAATACTTACAACCTAACGTTTTACAGTATTGGAATTGTCTCACCGCTCACCATGAAGGTTAAGACGTAATCAAGTACTAATCTGCCATCTGGTCCCAACAAGTTACCAGGCTGCTGATAAACATACTCTATCTCTCTCTCAGTGTATATATATAACTGATTAATTACATCCTAACATAGAAAAAATTATTGTGTTCATCACACAATGATTTTTCGTGAGTGGGAATGGAACCTACAGACCCTGGTTTAGGAGTGTGGATCATTAAGCCTCTGTCCGCGGCTCAGTCCGCGTGTATGTTGGTGTTTACGGTAAGAATAGCGTTCGTTCCTCCTCATTAATTATAGTATCTCCATGCAATAAATTTCGTTGAAATCGGTGCAGTGGTTTAGCTGTGAAAGTTCAACAGCTAGACAGACAGAGTTGCTAACGAACTTGTAATTTTAATATGAATACATATCATCTTCATCATCTTTCTAGCCTTTATTATTCCCAAGATTTGGGGTCGTCAACTAATTTAACCGAATGCTAATTTTAAATATATGCATTTAAAAAATCTGAAATTTATACATAATGAAAAGAAACCTTTCACTTAAGTTATATAATTATATCGCTATTTATTAATATATTTTTAAAATATAAAACTCTTGATTTTAGGAACCTATTACAGTTTGAGAAAGTTGTTTTTATTATCTTAAGTAGCTGTCCAATTAGGAAAGTACTCGTCTCTATACTTGTTAGCTACCTAAATAATTTTGTTTTTAGCCCACGAACCCAAGATGCAAAAACAACAGGTGTCATAAGTTTGGCGTATGTGTGTTTGTATGTGTGTATCTGACTATGGCATCGTAGCTCTCGAAAATATAAACAGATTTTTATTTTATTTTTTTGTTTGAAAGGTGAATTTGACTGCATCGATGGCGCAGTTTGCATTCGGGGTTGATTCCCGGATCGGACCAAATATTTGTATGATCTGCAAATATTTGTTGCGAAGTTTGGATGTTTTCCATGTATAATATATATGTATTAACAAAAAAAGAATGTATGTATTCATATCAGTTGTCTAGTACCCTACCTATAATACAAGCTCTGCTTGGTTTGGAACTAGATGGCGTTGTGTGTTAGATGTCCAAAAATATTTATATATTATATTATTATTAATTGGTCGGGAATGTTCGTAGCTATGTTTAATGAAAGGCGGGTCAACCGTTTGAAAGATATGAAGAGTAGAAATGGTAATGAAAAAATAAATGATCACAAATATCGATCCTCGACTGGGATACCAAATGAAAGAACGTAATGTGCACATGACGAAAGTCCAAGTTTCATCGAAATTGGTTTAGTCATTTTAAAGATATGGGGCGTGAAATTAAGAACGCACCAGAGAAGGCTTGCAAATAGACTGGAATGAGGTGTTTATATTTTGTACATTAAATTTTTTTATTTTAGTTCGGGGGTTTTTATTTTTTCATTTTTATAAACGTTAGTGTAATTGTTTTTGGATAATCATAATATATCAAAGTAATAACAATAGCTTAAAACTGAACATTTAATATTAAACAACTTCAAACTGGCTAGATGTTTTTGTGTCAAATTGTAAAGGAACACAAAAGGGTCTGTATTGATTAGAATTCTATTATAAATAGGTACATTTATAATTGAATGTATCCTAGGGAGTAGTTAATTAATATTTCAACCATTACAAATCATATGACTGCTGGGACTATATGGTGTTGTGTGTTAGATGTCCGAAATATTTATTTATATATATACGATTGGGGAGTTTAATTTCCAACGGTCAATAAAGTTGGACAGATATTTCCTTGCGTATAGTAATATGTGTAATAAATTAATAAATAAATCACGTTGTTACAAATACTATTGCGTTTATTCTTTTTATTTAAGAAATTTTAGCAGTGATACATTATAATAATAATAAATAATTTGGATATCTAATACACAAAGTCAACTAGTTTCAAACTAAGCAGAGCTGGTACTATCAGAGTTAGATTGACTGATGGAATTCTTATGTACTTTTTTATAAATACGTATTATATATACACACTCAAACTCAAAAACAAATATTTGTAGATCAGATAAATATTTGGTCTGATCTAGGAATCGAAACCAAGACCTATAAGCACACCAGTCGCAAACACTACCACTCCGCCACCGAAGCAGTTGATAAAAATAGTACTTAATAAAAAATGTAAAATTATACGATTGTAGTTAGATAATATAAGTGCACTCAGGCCTGTATCAGAGGAGGGACAAGCAGAACGTTTAAAACGCTGTTGAAGTTTAATTTTACAAACGATAAATAATGCTAAAATAAATAAATAAATAAATAAATATTTCGGACATCTAACACACAACGCCATCTAGTCCCAAACTAAGCAGAGCTTGTATTATGGGTACTAGATAACTGATATGAATACATAAATACTTTTTTTTGTAAATACATACATATTATACATATAAAACACCCAAACTCCGAAACAAATATTTGCAGATCATACAAACATTTGGTCCGACCCAGGTTTCGAACCCGAGACCTCATGGACAGCAGTCGCGTACGCTACCACTGCGCCACTGAGGCAGTCCAAAATGCCATAATATTAGATGATCTTTGTACTGTATAGAAATAAACACTATTATTACGGATACACTTACTTTTACTAACCTTTCCATTTATCAACTTCAATCAATCAAACTTATTTTACCAGTGAAAAAACAAAATTCATGAATTTAATTCAAAACTATATTAAATTGTTAGAATTAAGTTATAAACTGTTGTCCTCAGGTTACAAAGTTGTCGATCTCATATTGAGATCTTAGAAGGTATCCACGAGTTCGGAGGAAGAGGAGAGAGAGATAGGTCTGAACGTGGAGATCGAGCTCTTCTCAAAGAGTGTGGACCAGCTGTAAGGGAAGCCAGGGATCCGTCAGGCAGGTTCCTAATACGCCAAGCTGTGACGTCTAAAGGTGCTAACTTAACAATCTTGGTTCGAAGAGCGAGTACTCAGATAGCTGATGAGGAAGAGTTTGTTGACGGTGCCTTTGCTTTCCATGATGGTAGGTTAATTGCAATATATTTATAAGATTTACTATGAATTACTTTTCAGTAAAATGTGAGTAGCAAGCTTAGAAATACAGTACCGGGATGACCGAGCTTTGCGCGGTATATTTGTTTTTTTTGGTAATTTTCAAAAAATGATTTCTAGCTGGATCATTTTATCGCTCCCGAAACTCCCTGCATACTGAATTTCATGATAACTGTTGGAGCCTTTTCCCAGATTCAGATTATACATATACAAGAATTGCTAATATAATGACGTATAATAAATTAGGCAGGCTCTGGTGAATTATTGTGATTGTAATTTACTCTGTTTAAGTAGTAATAAATGGTAGTAAAGATTGTCAGATTGTTAATAATGAAAACATTTTGATCCCTCAGGAATTAATCATACAGATTGTTACTTTTAATATTTATTCTTTTATTTTTCTTTTATGCTGTTATACAAAAACGTAATAAATATATTTTCAATTTTCAACCTTAGAAAGATTAAAGATAATAGTCACATGATTTTCACTCAAAGCGCTGACAATTTTTTTTTCAGAACCTCTCTAGTGTTCTATTTAAGAGGTCAGAGTTTGATTTGATGTTTAAGTAAAGAAACACGTCCATTCAAGAAAAAACTTCATAAAGAAGAAAATCAACCGTTAAATAAATATATGCTCTTAAGTATTTCTTAGTTTAAAACTTAAAACATTTTTTATGTAAAAATCTATAGCCCGACCACGTAAAAATACTTGACAAAATGACATAACCTTTATCACCGGGGTAATGTTACGAATTTATTGACACCTGATTCTTTGAAATCGTATGAAAACGTAGTTCGGGCATACCTGCCAAAACTATGACCGTTCCTTTTAGCTTCGCTGTAGTCGGATAATAATAACTTGAAAAAAAAATGTTGCCACTACAATAAGATATAAACAACGGTATTTAATGTCCTTTGGAAAATGAAAGGCCAAAGAAATATTGTCATGGAGCTAAAATCGGTGCTTATATGGTATAATAAGAATGTTTATGTAAAAATATGTGTCTTGTGCTTATTACGCGGTATACATCGATTGTGAGTGATATAAACACATATAGAAAATATTTTCCTACATAATACGTGTACATAAATAAAGCGAGATGTTTCCTGTTGGATAGAGCGTATTTTCAAAAGCTTACCACGAGTCAATACCGCAGAAATTCTGGAACCGATATCTACGTAATGGTAAATCACAGAAATATTTTTTGGTGTTGTATTAATGGACTGTAAAATCTTTCTTTTACGTTGTACTTATTAATGTTTGGAGGATATAATTCACCATTTTATATCGTATCAAAATGATAGGAACATTCTTCAAAAGACAGCCAATAATTTGAATCAACTACAAATCGCCATTGCAATTTATGTTTTTTATTCTATAAAACATCAAAAAGTGCAGAACATGCTTGTCAAAACAGCAAATTTCGATAGAATTTTACTGAATATGATTCAGAATATCGTGCTTTATAGTTTAGTAACTTATCCTTGTCTTGAAAAGAGCTATACTAATATCTACCGTAAGAATCTATTCAAAACTTTATTAAAGCACGTCAAAATCCGTCAAAAGCCTTGGACAGAACCAGACTTTTGTTAGGTCAGATGGTTTAAAATAAAATCCCGATGTTAATCGAATTCGGTTAACAAACATGAACCGTGGTTTTTAGGTTTCACAGCGATTTAAAAATATAAAATATTTAGTGACTGAAGATCGTGGACAGTTAAAAACAAAAAAAAAACACAAATAATCACATAATTATAACTGTTCTGTAATATTTGAAGCTACTTGGGTGTTTAGGAATGAAACAAGAACAATTATCTATTTTTTAATTACGGCAGAGCTAATTTTAAAATACCCAAATGTAAATAGCTATCGTTAATTTGAAAAATATTTTGTAGAACAACACGAAGGTACAGCATCACCAGACTCAACATGTGCCTCAACACACTACGGTCTAGCGTCCCCTGCTCATGGAGGCGTCTCCGCCCCTTCACATCATCATATATTCTGGAACATTGAAGAAAGACTGCTTTGTACTCATCGTTTTATACCTGCTGCTAATCAAAGCGTCACTATCGAGGTTAGTGTAATTTCATTCTAAGAAGTTTATTATAAACTGATTTACCTCTTTTTTGGGACTCTGTTATGGTATATATGGTATATAGGGTATATATGGGTGTGTGGGACTGTGTTGGGTCTGATAACAAAAATTTCACACATTTGAGAATAAATGCATGTTTATATGATCTCTATAAGTTCGTTACTACAGTGGGTTCGACTAAACCTAAAGACACTTGTCAATCACGAAATTTTCAAAAAAGTAATAATATATAAGTAATAATAATATGAAATTTGGCTTTGTGATTCTTCATAAGCTAAAAATGCCAACTAAAATGTTGAGGCAAAGCAAGACCTTACCGGTTATTTCAGTGTAATAGATTTGTTAATGTCAGTTAGGTCATTTAAAGGTAACAATACAAACTAGCTTAGAATCTAATGACCTTTGAAAGAGACCTTTAATTTGGCAAAGATTACCTTAACCTAAAGTGTTCCCCGACTTAATGTAAATTCTATGTATATTTTATTTGTACAGATACAAAGATTTAGTTACTCTGGCTCAGAATGTAGCATCCAAAAACAGGATAATTAGATACTCGTCGCAGAGACGACTTAATGCTTTCATGAGTTATATATTTTTATATATATATTTTTAAACAAAAGTGGCGTTTAACAGATACATTCTCGAACTTCACTAGAATTAGAAGTATGAAAATTAAAATCTCATTTATTCTTTTGGTCGCTGAGTTGGCCGTTTTGCCTTTAATAATTAGGTCTTTTCGCATTAAGGAATGAGCTTACTGTTATAATTAAAGTATTTAAGAATTCCATTTGAACAGTCTTTTCCAATAAAAATGGAAGATTTTATGCTATCTTAGGCGAGGATAAAAGGTAGCAACTACATTTTCTCAAATCTACTTTAAAGAAGTTATACTATATAATGGAATAAAAAATAATGATAACAATATAAATAAAATAATTTTACGTATATAAAACTACGTAATGCAAAATTTTGTGATATTTTTTATTCAAATTAAAAACAAGTGTTTTGCAGTAATCATATTACGTATATGTTGCTACCACTTTGTGGTTAGATACTATTATTTTCAATAAAGGATTCACAAGGATTCACAAAGCGAATAATAAACCCAGCAAAGTATTATATTTGCAGCTGACAGATATTGTGTACGTCCTTTTTTTCGTTTAGTAGTACAACCTATGTTTGCGGTTAATACCTGTATGTTAAGCTGCTGGTATACAAATATTGGACAAACAAATTCAAACACGTATTTTGCTGACTGCGTTTTGTTTTCTGAAACTGCTAGCAGAATATAAATATAGGCAAAAATAAACCGACAATGACTATGAAGAGGTGTCTGGTATTTTTTAACCGATATAAAAAGGAGGGGTTTTTTTAAATCGGTGTGTTGCACTGTACGTATTTTCTTATCTTCCGTACATCAATATATAATTTGAGCTATTATATATATTAGTTAACCTCTACATATTATGTATACTTACTTACATTTCAAGACAAGAATTTTATTGTTTTTGAAGTTAAATATTTTCATTTTCTTTTGTAACTTAATATATTTCAATTTATTTACTAGAATAATTTTTTTAATTAAATTATCTAACATACAAATCAGTGTTGATTTGTGCCTCAAAATTTTATTTCTTCGAAAACGCTTAGATAATACAAATATTAAATATTTTTGACAACAAACTCTGCTGATGAAGAAGCAACTGTCAAGAAAGATACTTGTATAAAAAACTAATTTCGACGAAATGAAACGTCAAGCAGTCGACGGCGATTGGTTGGTTGATATTTTTTTTTTAAACTTTTTATAAGCCTATTATAACGAATTGGTTTGTTACACTTTTTTCTGTCTTAATTGTTTTTCAGGTCACCATTATATATTGCATACACATTGTCAGGAACACAGAAAAAGAAAATCACGATATTTTAAGTCCGACAGAAATGTTGTGTTCGATCGAACTCTCGGATAAAACTTATCACGAGCCTTAGGTAGTATTAAAATTATGTTTTATAATTAATTTTAATTAAAATATTTAGATTCAACGCTTGGAGCGAATGTTGAGTGCAGAACCGACAGGCGCTGTTGTTGGAGCAGGGGGTTGTCGCACTGCCTGTGGTGACGCTGGCTGTGAATGTCGCTCTAACACACCATTGTACTATCACGACCATATAGCACTAGTTGCAGGCGATGGTACCCACCTCTCCTGCCTGTGTGGTGACTTTCAGGTAATATAATATTATATCTACTGATATCTTGCTGTTTTTCAAAGGCTATCCCATAGTTGCGTTTTTACCGGTCATAAATATCAGATGCGTTATTGTAGGATGGAGGAGTCTAAGGGTCCTCCTTATTTGGCGACGTTATTATCGCAGCAATGTGTGTAAATTTGGGGGTGACATTAAGCAGTCGGTCCCGGTTGTTATCATAGGATAACAGTCGTGAAACTTAGTTAGTGGCCTTTGGGCGGCGGCTTGAAAACATGCAACGGCAAGATTAGGTAGTCAAAGCGTTGTCTTGCCAGTCCACAACCCGCACTCGGCTTGAGTGGGGCCTTAACCTCTCCTGAGAGAAGACACAAGCCCAGCAGTGGGACATTATGCGTCGTTGATGAGTGTAACTTCGAGCTGTGCACGATAATGTACTAAAAACAGATATCGCAATAACACATTCGGTATTATAGACCGATAATAACGCGCCTATGTGACCTTTAAGCGGGACGGTCAGACTGGGCATCAAGAGGTTACGAGTTCATACCTCAAATAGTGCACTGTACAGCATTCTCGTGTACTTCTTATGAACAAGAAAATTAGTTATTGCCGTAACTCATGCTACTAAAAGAACTTATATTTTTATTTAATATTTTATTGCAGATAAACGTGTTAATCTACATGCACATGGTACAACTGTTAGAGGGCATTAGTAATCAATACAGGTCTTATTAATGCGTTATCTGCCCCCACAATTACAATAATTATTAACTATAATACAGTAATTAAACTCAAGTTACAGTAATTGAATTAAAGCTCTCTAGAGTTTCCTAAAAAGTACCAAAAACTGGAGCTCCAAATATAGTAGTTAACAAATTAGAATAATAATGGGACCATATTTGGCAATTCTGAACTGTCAATGATTTGTCATTTGTGACGTCATACAGAAATCCGGGTTGAACATAAATTAGTTTTTATAGATACTAAAAAAAATAATTAACTTCTAAAAACCAATTTTACTGGTGTACATCATACATTACCAATAATACGTGTACTATATACGTTTTGTATACAGTAAAATATGTTTGATTAATTTGTATGACAGTTTTTATCTTAATAAAAATATAAATCCTATTTTCCATGCAAAAATTAATTGCGAAAATTCTTTTGCCATAACAGTAGGTATTATAAAAATATGTGAATTACGTCATACGGTTGTTGGGCAATGTCTCTGTCAGACGGGCGATACTTAAGAGCTAGAATCTGAAAAATTGGAATAATATTCTTCAATTTACCACTTTAACAACACAACAAAAATAAAAGGAAAATGCTCTTCATTCCCACTCTACATCAAATATTCAATGATGTCATTTTAAAACACGAATTTAAAACTATATGGGTAAACGTATACCTACTTTATTTGCAATTAAATAAACAGTACTCGATGTGGCATTCATTGGAATTGACATTCATTACAGCTATCTCGGCAATCGAAATATTCGAAAGCTGTCCAGAAGAAAATTGACGTTAATTGCTTGTAATATCAAGGGAAACATTAAGGGTAATTGACGGTAGAACCCGTAGATTCCGGTATAAAGCAAGCTAAGTAGTTAAAGATTATGCTGCTAAGTAAGGACGTAGGTATTATATTTGTACATTTAAATTCTTCCTTGAACCAACATGGGTCTTTAGTAAACAGGAACCGAAATGGGTGATCTAATTATTAGTCCCTCTCTCTCTAAATGTACGACAACAAATAAATTAATCGTGTTACTGAGGACTTATGCTAACACGAACGTAGGGCGAATCAACCCTTCCGCAGTGACGACGCGCTGGCCTGTGGTGCGATCCGCATAATTAAGTAAGAGGGTTACTATTAAGTATGTAAGGGCAATAAAGCGTGGAATGACCACCCGAGTGTATAGGGACCCTTACATAAAAGCAAATATACTGCTTAATAATTTACTTGCCATGTTGAATACTCTTTCGTTAGTCATACAAATTACGTCTTTAAATGCGGTCACATGTGTTTTTATTTTAGTGCACATCGGCATTTAGAATAATATTCTCGACAAAGTATTCTCCAGAGTATAACATAGGAATAGAAAATATGTATAGATGATATAGGCTGTTGCTGTTATAAATCCTTCGAACTTTACTAAATATCCATCTTTATATACGAGTATATAAATCTCCTGTACGTGTGTATGCGATTAAACTCCTCCTATACGGCTGAACCGATTCTAGTATTTTTTTGCGTCTATTCCTGAGGATTCAACAATGGTTCAGATTAAAAAAAAATGATTCGATACGCGGCGTTACCTGCAGGTAAAATTATACCGCGGGTAACACAGTGGGGTTCATCTAGTACTAATATAAATTCGAAAGTAACTCTGTCTGTCTGAATGTTACGTTTTACGGTTAAACCTCTGAGCCGATTGGAGATGGAGAATGGCTTAGCATAGGCTTATTTTGTCACAATAAGCAATAGATACATAAAAAACGCTTTATAAGTTTAAGGAGGTAAATGAAAGTTTATTAGCTAGAAATCCTTGGCATTTCTTAACTTATCATCGATTTTTCTTTCTGCTTCTAATTATCAATATACATTAATTTAACGAACAAATTTAAACAAACAACTCAGTTCCCAGCGGATTAGACGTAGTAGTTTCAACTCCAGAGTATTTATATCCAATTAATATTGATGTGTTCGCGCCTACGGGGAGAGGGTATTAGAAACGAAGACAGATATGACATACCGCTTTGTTGTTCATCGCGGAATGCGCGCATAATTTAATTATTAACAGCGCTATACCTCCGTCATAGTTTGACGTCGTTTGCGCCAGATTGTTACAAGGCCGCATTGTTGTAAATTGGACTTCGGGTAGCATCCAAACTGACTATGGCCGTCAATGTTTCGACCCTCATAGTCATTATTACGTAGCGCATGTCATCCGACAGCCTGAATTATCAAGGGCCGGCCGAATACGCACCTCGGGGCGACAGCTTCCGAGACTGAGCTCTGAAAATTCAATTACTTAGTAGCGGGTTACTTATGGCTATTTCGTAGACCGTTGCACGTTAATCATATCAATATTCCGTACGCGTACGTCAATTCATGATGACCGTCAGTATAGACGTTAGAGTAGATATAGAGTATAGAGACGAATCACCCGTGGGAGAGCCACGCTTCGGCATGCATGGGCCGGCTCGACCAGAGTGATACCGAGGGCCTCACAGAAAACCGGTGTGAAACAGCACCTGTGCTGTGTTTCACCGAGTGAGTGAGGGTACCGGAGTCCCATAATCCAACCCTTCCCATCATCCCCCTCCCCATCCCCCAAGGCCGACAATGCACTTGTGACGCCTTTGGTGTTACGGGTGTCCATGGGTGGCGGCAACCGCTTACCATAAGGGGATACGTCTGCTCGTTTGCCCCCTATTCCATAAAAAAAAGACTTCTTGTTTTACTACCTTGTTTTATGGAGAACAAGTGTATATTATGTGTCTCATAATATAATATGATAATATATCAATGATAACAATTATGTTAACACTATTATTAAATATGTGTATAATTTAGGGTTTTCTCACGTGTATATATATTTCGATCCTAACGAGTGACTTCATTATGGAAATAGTCAATGCATCCTTCCGAGAAGTGTCAATACAACATAATTTTAATTCGATTATTTTTTATACAAGACAACTCCCACACTATAAATACGCATATATCGTGTCACGGGGAACTTTACAAACAAACAAGGAACGGACATCCAGACTCAAAAATAATTTGTTGATTACACAATGTGTAGTCCCATATGGGAATCAAACCCACAACATTCAGCGCTGTAGAAAACCACTACGCACTGTTGTGTTTGTTCCAATACTTATATTCAATTTCATAGACTTTCTTGTTTGCAGGCGGCTTGGCTACCGGTATTAGTGCGAAGTTGGACAAGTGTTCGTTTGGAGTACTCCGTGGCTCATTACACGTACGCCAGCCGTGGTTTTGATTATGCGGCCGCATACAGTTTCAACGATGACGCTATGTGCGGTCAACGGACATACACCACCCATTCTGGTGAGGTTAAACGCTTGTTTAGCAGTTGCTTAAATCATACCTGTCAAGTGCAGTACATCAAGTTAATCATCGAGTTCAATCTGATAAAGTTACCCGAACATGAATAAACTCTGACCGTGAAAGTGAAAAACAAACAGTTCATTTGATATTCGACGAGTGTTTTAGGCGTTTTTGAACACGCGTCGGATTTTATTCCTATTGGCGTCGAGCTACGAGTCCAAGAAAATTACGTGGCTCGAGTTACGACCCAGTTTCATGCTGCCTACGTGAACACTGAATCAAAAAAACCTTGGGAAAATTGTAAAGTTTTTATTATAATATGACTGTTGCGGCAAGTCGTCATTTAAATTTATTGCTTCCTCGTGAACTACTTCATTTTGCTTTCCTTTCTGTAGGTGAAATATCATCGAGAAACGTGTCGGTCACGGGCAGTTTGAATGAGTTTTTCTATCAACAATGCACTTGGGTATTAGACTCGAACGTCGAACGCCAGTTGTTCATTGATATCACGTCTGAACAGGTAAGAAGGGCTTTGAGAGTTTAACTTTATTTAACTTTGTTTTATCTTATTGACTGCTGTCAACGGTGCTAATTCTGTTGTTTGTAAACTCCCTAAACTAAACTAAAAAGACAATCTAAATTTCAAAGCAAAACTAAAATGAGATACGTCATACTAAAAATTGACGTTATCGAAAGAATACATACAAATTAGCACTTTGGAAACCATTACACTCAAATAAGAAGATATATTTCAGAAATTTTAGATTAGTGACACGACAGTACAATTAGCACCAATCTTCTGTAGTCTTGCATTGCTATAAGTAGTTTCGTTACGGATGTATAATAAATGTATTTTGTCCTTGTTTTCTGCGATTAACAAAATAATATATAAGCTGGTTATCAAAGTAAGTACAGGTACATCTCTAAACATTCGGAACTTCAGTAACATACACTCTTACTTCCATTTTTCTCATACAGCAGCTTAAGTTTCTATAATTTATTTGATAAAGATTTTATGGTGTCTACATATTAAAATAGAAAATATAAACATTTCTTTAGTGAATGAAATGGAGACCTGTAATTTCCTGGAAGCTATGCCGGCTTCAATCTAAGAGTGTTTGATCGAAGCCCTGACAAGCTCTGAAACAAACACTAAGCAAATTGTGTTGTAGGTCAACGTTATCTTGTTTTAGCGATAATTTTCGGGTATTATATTTGTTGTGAAAAGGAAATTTCACAACAAATATAATCGTTACAAATAATATACACTAAATATAACATAGAATATTACTGAATTCAGAAGTTTAGGGCCACAGTGATCGTAAGCTAGGTGACAAACCTAAACCACACCACTCTTCCTCACATAATATACTTAAACAAGTATATACTACTGAGTCTACTAATGAGTACTCACGCTGTTAGAATTATGTACAAAACTAATTGGTTCTAATTAATGTACGCCATGTTCTGTATCTTTATTTTTTATTATTTATTTTGCGGCCACTGATTATTTATTGTTGGTGTTTCACGTAAATATTTTTATAGGATAAATCATGCGGCTCATGGAACATCACCCTGCACGAGTGGTCGGGACCAGGAACAAACGACGCGGGGTTGGCTGGAACGGCCGGCGAGCTATTATACACTTTCTGCGCACGACATAAGAACCATACTTACACTCTGCCCTGGCGACTTAATACTGTAGTTATTCGGTACGTATAAAAAGTCAAGATGTACTGATAGAAATTAACTAGGTTCAGTGAAACCAGATCACTGAAGTTTTGAAAATCTGAGGTTCTTTTTGTGCAGTGTTAAAACAAAAGAAAAATGATTTTCCTAAATGAACTTAGACGAAAAATTGTCATTAAGATAAAAAATAACTTGATAAAATTCATATATGCACGACTACCTGATTCCAAACTATGCCGAGCATTTACAATGGAGGCCAGACTACTGATTCTTAAATTGGCACTGAATTAAGGATAAATTAGAGCCAAACATTGAACAAATTTTGGCGCAGTAATCAGAATAATAAACTACTAGATTAACAAGTCATTTGGCGTCCTTACATATATAACATAAACATGAAAAATTGTAAAAGAAAATATAAAACCAGATGTACACTACAAGTATAGTAAGATTTATCAGTACAAGTCAACAGAATGAGTTTTTATGATGTTTTAATTAGTCATATATGTATGAGTAATTTATTGACGCGAATGACAGCTACGTGAATTGTATTTATATGCTTAACTTATTTTAGAGGTATATTAACCGAAATAAATGAAAAGTAAGGAATAAAATATTCACTAATTAAAAGCAACCACGAAACAAAAAATACGAACAATAGGAAATTCTCAGGGGCCAGATTCTTATTCAACAAGCGTCTAAACATTTTACGTACACACCTAGTTTACTCAAAAAAATCTTTCGCGAGCTTTTAGCGTGGCCTAAACAATTTCCAAAAGAAAGAAAAACGCTACGATAAATTATTTATGAATGGCCCTCGGCTTTAATACACCAACCTACGTAAAAATACGTTACAGTGCGCATGCTTTTATTTAGCTAAAATACTTTTCCAGTACAAAGATCTTTTTTCTTTGTGCATATTAGAGGAAGCCGTAAGAGGGTGCGTGGCGTGTTTCTAAATGTCATTTCCACTCGTAAATCCTGAATAACGATGTGTGAAAACACACTTGTGTCGATGAATGGCAAGGTCGATGCGAATAGTTCCCATTGGTGGGATCAGGTGAAATAGTGAATACCGAGCGTCCGACCCCACAGCAGCTTTTGGAATTTATTGTTCGGTTTTTATTTCCTTTTTTTGATGGTATAAGTGCACTTTAGCTTTATATGCAAACGAAAAACAATGGAATTGAAAGGCTTTCGATACGCGTAAACACATTTGTTATAAGCATATTAGTATTAAATGACAATTAAATCGTCTAGTTGTTTACGTGTTTGTAAGTGGTTTTTTAATACAAAATAATAAACTTAAATTATCCTGTGCTATGAAATTATTTTTTATATGTTTAGTATTTATGTTCTTATTAATTACACAGCTGATATAATACCAGTTCTTGTTTGAAAAATTCTATGAATTCATCTTGACCTCTTTGTATATATATAGTTTTGGGTTCATAGAGGATCTAAGTTTGAAATTAATTGCTTTTTCATTTCTCTCCTAGGACTAGTGACATTTTTCTTAAATAAATAGAGTACATTCAAGAAAATATGTACTTATATTAAACATCAAATTAGCTGCCATAGTTTAGGCTCGAGCTAGGCAAGTTCATAATCGGACGGTCACGTGTGTGGTATATCGAATTAATATAATTAGACTACATGGATTGAAAATTGAGAATCATTAACGTGAAAACGTTAAATATGCTGATCAACATCATTTAACTATAGCCAGTCTCGCTTAGATAATGATGTTACAAGCTAGTAAACCTCTGTTATTGGCATTTGCAAATGTTTCGCTACTCAATGTGTAGCGACCGAAACAAACAAATTTGTTAGAACCAGAACTATTAGTATGTGTGTGATATGTTTTGTTCAGTATGTATTCTTTTCATTTCAACAGGCTAGTTGCTTTATCACGACAGCAGCCGCTATATACAATTCGTTGGCGATCTCAAGTGGTTCGAGCGAACAACCGCTTGGGCCCTCCGACCCCGGCACCGGCGGCATCAGCAGCCGCTGACACCGTCACAATGAAGCACCTTCTTTTATACTGCATAGTGTGGTTATCAGTGCATAAACTCTGAAAAACGTAATGTTTAAAATCAAGACTCGTTTAGCTGAGGATAGCTTATAAATAAAATAAGATTTCGTTTAAATCAAACGGATATGTGACCTGGGCAGAATTAATAATGTTATTTTTACCATTCGAATTCAGTAATTATTCTTACAAGTACAATTTAAATTTACTAAGTAATTATTTGACACCATTACCGTTTTGTTTTGCTATTATTTAAAAATAATTATATTATTTATTATTATAATATTAAAAATAATTGTTTAAGAGAGTTGATTACAGAGCAGAGTGAAGATTGAGCGCTCGGTATCAGCCTGAGTATAATCTCATCAAATTATCAGAAAACTAATTTGTGAGTTAAACTTTTAATATTTTAATAAGGTTAAACTCGCGATCCATACGAATAAGCAAAATTAACCGCAGCTAATTGAAATGTTCATACAAGTTAGAGTCCAATATCAGATGAGAATGTTCAGCAGAATTGTTTTTGTGAAAGTTTGGAATCGGAATTGGTTTCATTTTAGTATTATACGAAACGATCTCATCTAAATGAGTATGTGGTTTGAACGGTGTAATATGGGTAAATGAAATAAAATGGTTCTTTTTTGAGAAGCATTAGTAAGATTCAAGCAAAACGTAACAAATGAGCTATTTGGTCATGATTGCTTAGTTTTAGTTTCAAGAAGACTTTATTATATTATACGATTTGTTCGTGTATATTTAATGCTATACATATTTAAAGAAAGTGCTTATTGCTTTTTCGGTGATGTAATTTATTTCCTTTTCATTCAATAACGCAAATTGAGAACTTATTATTTCGTTTGAAAGTGTTCTTTTCAAACGTTCTTGATAACTATAATTATTTACAAATCAAATAAATAAATTGCAATCCATTAACTGTAACATTCACATTTTACTTCATGATTTTTCACTCGGGGCTATAAGTTGCTGCAAATTTTAGAATTACATAAAAATGATTTAGAATGTAGTCATGTATTACACAACTCAAGGCCAGTTTCATCACTTGTTAATAAAGTGCATGATAGACTTTTTTTAAACTTATCTGACAGATAACTAAAGAAGTGGTTTCATAAGTCTCGTAGATTTGGAATAGAATCCAGGACTTTTGACTTCATAGCGAATATCACTAACTATTAGACCTATAGGATAGTCAATGAGTCTCTTTACAACTTGAAATCAGTACCTACCTGATATATTTAAGTATGCATAATACTAAATTCACACGACTAAGAGAAATATCTTAAATGGCAGACAGGCTAAAACTGCAGAGCTACTATTTCTATAAGTCATATAACCATGTACAGGTTACCAACCTTTATCTGTCAAATAATGTTCCATGTCGACGTTCGTTCTCCTCCTGGCCGATTACGGCCACGGCGGCCAGTCTTAACGGGGACCAGCCAACTACGCAGTGGATGTTGTAGTGCACAAGTATGTATGATATTATTAAGCGCAAACACAGGTGCACTCTCTATTCCCTCTCTCTCATAATCCGATGGGACGGTTAACCGACACGATCAAGGAGAGATCAGCAGGACCGACAGTTTTACGTGCCCTCCGAGGCACGGGGGCTCAGACCCCAACTTCCCAACTCCGAGCTGTTATTAAGTATTTATATAAGCAGAAAAACTCAATTACACTTTTGGCCCGACTCGGGACTTGAACCCGAGACCTCTTGATTTGCAGTCGCATTTAGCCGCTAGACCATATACATATGTATCAGACAAAATATTTAAAACCTTATCAGAAACTAGTGAAAACTGGCCCTAAAAGTTATGTTGCGTTGACAACCTACTATAAATGTTTTTCATTCATTGATCGAAATGTAATTAATTGTTGTAGCCCAACTTTGAAAAGATCAAATGTCATTATATTCCAAACCAATATATATGGTTATTTATTGTTGTATTCGATTCTAACTGAAATTGTACAGAGAACCAGTGAGACTTGAAATACGAAGGAATGTATGTAATGTATGTATTAATACATATACACATGTATAATATAAGCTTAAACGAATCTTCATAAAATAGTTTAGAATAAACACCCTCAGAGACTTTTGGATGAGTGGGTACTACAGCGAAAATATTAAACTTCTAACGCTGAAACGTACTTGTTTTTGTTTTTTTTTGTAATAAGTAAGATAGAACCAATATTTAAATAAATGGCTGTTTATTATGTACTGTCTTAGGGGCTGTCTCCACGGGTGAGATAATTGCGGCAATATTATCGTCGTACCACGTATTTTTACACACTCGGCGATTTCGATACTAGTCGCGACGAGAATAGAGATAACCCGACGATAGAAGCGCGTATCTGTCGCGATTCTCTCGTTCATGGAGACGACTCCTCATTGTCAATTAAATTAATCAGTAGTCATTAAATTACAGTTTATTTTCTTTCAATTCTTTGCTGTTCATTGCTTGTAGGTATAATTATCTAGATATTCGCTCAATATCGGCCATAATCGATTTATATTTTGAGTTTCGCGATATTCAAGATATTGTTAATTATAGACAACACTAAATACGGGTTTACTTATTCTGTGGCTATAAATTCTTAAGACGTCAATGACAATACATTGAAGAAATTTCAATAATCTGTAAAAATCTGATAAAATTTAAATGCACAAGAATTTTTAAAGTATTCGTATGACACTTCTGTATCGTATGCAAAATCAATAAAGAATAACTCACTCAATATTAATCCAAAAATTTGAACATGGTATTTTGTTGCACTTCATAGAAATACTGGACAAAAATAAAATGAAACAAGCACTTTGTTTTGCAGGTTAAGGTTGTATATTGAAATAGAAATGTCAATTTTAAATTCAAAATATTGTCAGCACTAAGTCATTGCTTTTACGTGTTGCGATAGATAGACGCAGTAACACACACTTATTTATCTAATTTAAAATAATGCTATAACATAACTTTTAATAAACTAAGATATCGTAAGATACCCTGAAGATTCATTTCAACTAAATAAGGTACCACTTCTCAAACGAAGATAGAGTTCTCTACCTGATATTTTTTTATTTATTTAATATTTTTATACATAAATACTTATTGTGATCAAGCCGTCTAATATATATTCGTCCTCCTTCCTATCTGCCTGTCACAATGTCAGTATTTCTTTTTCCTTTTCAGTAATACTGTTTAACATGAAATCAATTAAAACACGTTATCGGTACCAGTAGTCCAATATTTAAAATAAATAGATCATCATCATCGCAGTCCACTGCTGGATATAGGCCTCTCCAACTGCACGCTATTTTTGGTTCGATCCTGACTTCTCGCATCCAGCTCCTGCCAGCCATCTTGCTCAAGTCATCGATCCACCAACATAAATACGGTCACAATAAAATATTACGATGTGATTTTAAATACGTGTATGTCTGTGGCCGCCAAATACGTATGGGCGGCAGGACTGTTACAAACTACTGTTACATGCAAAAAAACGGTCAGGCTTACCTTTAACCTAAAGTATTGTTAAGATGCAAGTCGGTTTCTGAGTTAGACAATGCATGTAATGCAGGTCATAATTTTATTCAATGTTGCTCAAACATTCTTCCATCCTATCACTTTATGAAAAATATTGAATATACGTATAATATGTATTCAAGACTGTCATTATCTAGCTTTTTTCTGAATTACATAAAAAGATGATAATAGATCGAGCTGTTTTCTTCTTAGTTATTATAACAGCTTAGTAGTAGCTACCGTGAAATAATGTTCAACAACATTGATTTAACCTTATCTCTTACTCATTAAGCGCTTATAGTAGCTTTTTAATTGTTGAATTACATGAAAACAAAGATATTTGTTAAAGACTGTCAAGTTTAGTCCACGACAATTAGCTCGCTCAGTTGAGACTTCTGCGTAACAAGGTCAATTCTCTTTGTTACATAATGTTCGCTCATTGACTGTCGAACAAAAATTAATAGAAATGACCGTTTTTTAATTACTTCATGTTTAAATTATTAGTTCTTTTTTCTTTTTGTACCTTGAATTTCAATAAATGACAATTGGTTTTGATTTTTTGGATAACATCTTGTTTCGGAAATATTTATTTCAATTTTAACATCAGTACTCCACAATTTCGCTTTCGTAAAGTGTTTTTCCATCTTTTCTGATTTTATCTTCGGGATGAATCAGCACTTTGCCTTATAAATCTTTTCCGTCAACGAGTTCGATAAATTTAATGATGATCGAATGTTTATACAAGAAATATTAAGGAGGAATAAGTATATACCAATTAATGTGTATTTAATTGCCTTCATTTCATTATGTAGATGATTAAAATTTGACTTTAATTTTGAATAAACCAATTATAAAGTTTCTTGGAACAGGTTGTTATATTATGATTATTTGACTAGGTAATAAAAAAATTACTGTTATAGCCATATTGTATGTTTTTGTAGGAGTATTTTTATTGCACCTGTATTATGAGTGAAAACAAAATCGAATTTAGGCCCAAAATTAATTAAAATGGAGAGGTAGCGCTGGACTTCAATTGCTGAAAAGTTTAAAACCTGCCTTCAAAAACCATTATTCCAAATTCTAAAATAACATATATGTGTTATCGAATTGCTTAGCTTTTCATCTGCGTCATATTCACTCTTCATTAAGAGCAATTGTTAAAATATACGTAAGTCATTGTGTATTTTTTCTACATGGTAACAGCTTCAACATTTGGTTGGCATCACAGCTTAGTGAATAATTTCAACTGTCGCATCACTTACACTGTACCTAGATATTAAATTAGATTAGATGTAAATAGTACAGACAATGTTGGTATTATCAATATTATATCTAAGACTATTTTGATAATACCAAAATTATTTCTTTAGATTAATGGAAAACCGCTAATTTTAATAGGTAGATGAAACTATCAATAATAAATAATGTTTGTTACACTGAAATAGATAAAATGAACGCAATATGTGTTTTTTATTTGTTCCCAGTTCTGTTTATTGTTTTTAATACTTAAATCGATACAAAATCTGAATAACCTTCATAAACATTTTAGTCCATGTGGAGACAGATTTCAAAAACGGATTATCACCACCCGTATTGATTTCGTGGTTATGATAAGAAACGATTAAGGGAATCATCTCTGCAAAGAAACAGTATTTGCAAAGAGAAGGAAACCTTGAAATAAATTCTGTGTCACGCCGTCTAGCCAAAATAGTAGGCCTAAACCGCCTTTGCAAGAAGTGTTCTATGTCCAACAGTCAACGTTTTACTCGCTGTTACTGATGATCTTAATCATCATTCTTATTTTAATGTGACGATTATTCATAATTTGAAACAAGTTCATCTTTGT
This sequence comes from Hyphantria cunea, assembly GCA_003709505.1. Taxonomy (NCBI): domain Eukaryota; kingdom Metazoa; phylum Arthropoda; class Insecta; order Lepidoptera; family Erebidae; genus Hyphantria; species Hyphantria cunea. The sequence continues at coordinate 1,843,332 of PKRV01002605.1, read as the reverse complement.
TTATAGCTGTTGATGACATTTTTTTGCTTATTATCTTTACTAATTCTGATAGTTGTGACTCAAATTATAATGATCGGTGTGTTTTTAATTTAGTGATAGAATATCCTTTGCATTTGATAAGATTAACTGGACTTTAAAAGAGACGATGATCCCTGAGCTACTTTCGTCCTTTCTTCTCAGGACTAGTCCAGTAGGAAAAGGCGGATCTCACCTAAAAGTTGAAAAAGTTTAACTTACAAAAATGTCCAGGAAAATGATACAACTAAATACAGACACAAATTTAGGCATATTTCATGTTAATAGGTGAATAGCACGCAAGCATGCAAGTCCACGGTATATTCCCACAACATTCCCTAAAGTATATCGAAAGCAGAAAATAAACGAGTCACATGTTCTAGGTGCAAAGCTACAAAATGTGCAGATGCCATAGCAACAAAACTCTCGGATACCACAACAAATGAAATAATTATGGAAGAAGCTCCTTGTCTGGTCAATCAAAGATGTCAATTAAAATTCATTTCTGAAATAGATTTAGGGGAAACAACCTTTGTAATAGTTTTATTTATTCTATGTAATGTTGACATACTTATGTATAGCAACAAATACAAAAAAAAATATAAAACTGTTGAAGTGATAAAAAATCATTTCAAAACCAGTTTACTAAACCAAAAAACCATTTTGATGTAATTTCATCTATAAAAAATGAAAACCTATTTTGTGTTTTACACTCTCAAAACCAGTTATTATAATATCAATTTTTTCCATTACTGTTTGTAAAAAATACCTTTAAAACTAATATTGATCTTCCTATGTATTATTTATTTTTAATAAATGATGGGAACATGTCATTCACTATTTGATAAATGCCCCTAAAGTTGCGTTTCTGAGATCGCGCTACTGTTCTGCAGGCTCCCAATAGGCTGACCTAACTTTTTACATTTCAAGAAAAGTATATGTGTCTGTTACCTGCCTGCTAAAGATATTTTTTATCAAGTGTTAAGCCAGATATATGTCTTTTAGTTACTTGAACAGCTTTGAACAATCCTCTCTAACTATATCAAGCTGGCCAGACGGGTTGGGAAAGGGTGTGATTCAAGTTTTCCTTCTCTTTGCAGTGATATCGTTCTGCATAGTTTGTTCTCTTGATTGCTTCTTACGATACCCATGGGATAACAAGAAGTGGTGACATTTTATGTTTTTAGTCCCTCACCACATGGATGGCTAAACACACAATAACGGTGCATCTTTCTGTTTTTAAATGGGAATTTTAAGTATTTTTAAACTTTTAGCAATTTATTCGATGTTAAAGTATTTAGAGCCCGGCACTTCCTGAATTCAGATATAAAAGAATTTGAAAGAACCGGAATCAAAGTGCCTTTATTAGAGAACATTAAAGTATAAGTACATTTTACTTAAGAGTTCTGGCTTATAAGTTTTTCTATAGGTGTATAACGTGAGCTCTGAAATCTTTGGTCTATTAAAAACTTGTGCCAAGAGTTAAATTAAACCTTTTCGCAGACAGTTGAGTTAACAAAATCATAGAAGCAAACAGTGAAGCGGAGCTTTATCAGTTCGATAGAGCCTTAGTTTAAACTTTCTATTTGAAATGTTCGCGTCTGTCTTTCTTTGAGCTCTTTGCTTTTGAGGTTTCTTAGACGGAAATTTCATTCTTAGCTTGATTTCAACTCGAAGTTTTTCTTTCGTCCTTTATATTATAAAGTGCTTTGAAACCCTTGGAACAGTATGATGGTAACGTTTTAATATTTATGACTTTTCTATTCTTGTAAACCTTCGGAATTTTTTTACAAATTATTTGAGTCAATAGTTTGTGACTCTTTGTGTGAACGTTATTGCAATATATTTTTTTATGTTTGAGCCTGCTAAAGTCGCTCTACTCTTCCTGATAGATAAATGTATTGCGAATGCAGATAATACAGCAATGTAACATGGTGACCCACACCTTGACGGCCTATTGAGATGCTTCTGCATCATAGAGCCTGCAACACAACTGCACAATTGCTACCATATTAGGTTAGGTCTTCTATGAGGGTAATACTGCCGGTCGAGCCGGCCCATTCGTGCTTAAATCATAGTATCTCTACTACCTTACCTAATTTGTTCTCTTTGAACGAATTTTTGGTGACAAGTAGTAAAAAACCTTTTTTACGTGTGGAAATAATTACAGCACCCACCGTGGTGGCGGTGATGTCTCGGAATCCGACCGACTAAAACCACACGATATGCCACTCTGTGCCTGAGATGAGAGGGACCCGGGAACGTAGATCATGATCACCCCTTCGCGTCTGGTAACTTAAGTGGATGAAGGGGAAATCCCGGCCCGTCCATCCGTGGCCACACTCGGGGTGGCATAAGGCACCGGTATGTGCGTCTCCGCCACCCGGTAAGTAGCAAGAAACCTAAATAATGCTACTCGGCACTAGATAAACAGATTTTTTTTTCTTTACAGCATTCTTTGTACTATTACAATTTATATTTAATTTTTCATATCCTTTTAATACATATTTCTATTTGTTGTATTACAAATATCAATTTCTAAAATTATTTCTTATTTTTAAGGGAGTATGTATATATTGTTTTCACGAAACTCAGAAATGGACAGACATGTAATGTTTGATTTTCTTTATTGGTCATGCATGTTTGTAAAATTATTTAAATTTAGTATTTCATAAATGTTACGTATTTGAACGAACAAACGGTTATTTTTAAATGATGCTGTATTGAAGAATTTAGAAATATATTTTAGTTTCCATCAAAAATGTTAGATATAAATTATTTAACTATTAAACTTAGACAAAAATGCTGAATAGGCTGGTAACCTATTTAAATATTATTGAAAATCACAAATATAGAATTTAGATTAAAAACATATATCATATATCACTTCATATTAAACATTAAGAAGTTTAATACGAAGTGATATATGAAGTTGTAAAGGCGAGTTACAAGTTGGCTGCCAACTTAGCAGCTCTTGATTCGCTAACACTGCACCAATCTTAAAGTTTTATTCCCTGAAAAAGGCCTTTGGCAAAGACTTCCGGCAGATGAAGTTCCCGCATTCAACCATTGCCTTTGTCCCACTCAAAGAAAACGCAATTTAAACTACATGCGGGCACGGTAGATATTCATTCGACTCACTGACACACACTTCAACTCTTTTCCTTAAGCAATTTGCAAGTTTTATTGAAGACTGTTGAGCGTAGGGCATCACGATCACTTCGACTCTAGACTGTTCAGAATAACAATTAAACAGATCCAAATGCAGTAACTGTAGTTGTAGTAACTTAATAAATTGTATACAGTTCATTAAAATTTGTAATTGGAGCTAAGGGAGCAAAATACAAAGCGCAATAAATAAAGAGTGTTGGTCACCATACTCATTGCGAATGCAGACAATGCAACATGGTGACCCACACTATGGCGGCTTAGTGGTGCTCCTGCACCATTGGGCCTCCTACTATAAAGCCTATGGCAATTACAAATAATATGGGTATCTATTGATAAATTTTTTTTTTTAAATCGGTTCAGAAAATCTAGAGATTCCCTATTAGATAATATTATTCACTGCTCTGATGGTGCAGTTGTGGTTCTCATAAGTTACCGAATTTATTTTTCAATGTGTTATTAATAGGCGATCAAATAATACGTTCACCTAATAACGACGCCTACCATTCAAGTGTCAAGAGTTTATTACCTTTTCTAGGTCCCCTACCACAATCAGGGGAAAGACGGTTTGTGTTATGGTACTTAGTACTCTCTTACTTAGTGAAAAGCAAGGTAAGTATTACTTAAAAACTAATTCCTGTTGAATCTGTAATATTTCTCAAGTCGAGCCGACCTATTCGCGAGTACCGAAGCATGGACATCCAGCGGACAAAAAAAACTGCTTCGGTCTCGGTGGCAGTGTGATGTGTGCGACTGCTGCCCTAGGATCTCGTGCTCGAATCTTGGACCAAATTTTGCATGATCTGCAAACATTTGTTTAGGAGTAAGTATTTTATCAGTCAATCTAGCTTTTAGACTACAAACTCTGCACAATTCGATGCTAGAGGTATCATCTGACACCTCTAGCATCGAATTGTGCAGAGTTTATCCGAAGTATTGCTAGAAAGATTCTTAAACAAAAATTTGTAGTTTTTATGAACTTGTCCCATTGGTATTCGTGGCCACGATAATGTGAAACTGATATATTTATTTAAGAAATATTGAGCTACAATATAATAATATTTCTACAAGATCTTTGTTTCTTTTCTAAATATTTATTATAAACATCAGATTTGGTACTTAATATTTTTCTCACGATTCCTAAATCTAGAAATTCAAGTCTGAAATCGTATCAATGTCAACGGTTGATATTTAATATTTTTTTCGTGTAAAGGCACGGAAAGGGAAATTATTTTATTTTGAATGAATGGCGTGAGATAGTATTGTATACAAAAGAGTTCTGATAAATAATATCAATGTATTCAATTTATTTTCAGTAATAACTTCGTGTTTATATATATACGTGTGTATATTTTCAATACACTAGATTTTTGATATTTATCACGAGTAGATGGCAGCGTTCACATAAAGTTTTACATTTGTCGTACGTATACTCTATTTATAACAATATTAATTGCCAAAAAATTCATTAACTTTACATTATTTGCTTTTTGGATTAATTTGACTTCTACTTAATTAACTAACAGTGTGGAGCCGCGGTTGCGAACATGTAATTTATCGTACAACATATTATCTGAATATAAAACAGTGTATTCTTTATGAATAATTTAATTGATGTTCGTTATGAAGTTAAATATTTATTTTAAACGTCAGTATGACTGGGAAAGTTGACGAAGGCTTTCATAAGCAAAAACAAAGACTGACATTGTCCTGCCTTCGTTTGGGTTGACCACTCGCTCGTCCCTGCTATAATTAAGTTTTTAACAAAGATAAATTAACTGCGAGCCCATTTGAAACAGAAATTTCTAATAATATTAACGCTCTTACACTCATTTATTTAATATTTCACTACATAAATAATTACTGTAAAGGAGATTATCCATGTCTCTTATCTATATATTACGTGATAACTATTACGTGATAGCCATATATACGTGAAGCAAAAACTTTGTATACCTTGTAATGAAAACTATACGAACGGAGGATTATGAAATTTGATACTATTAAAGTTTATATGGAGAAGCAGTGCCGAAAGCTAAAAAAAGAAAATATACATTATGGTCGAATTTGGAAAAACTAGTTTTTACTACGTGAACTGATTAATATGATAAACAATAATAGTTATTTCCAAAAAACATATTTGGAAGGCATGTTTAATAAATGGTGTAGATATTATGAAACACAATATAATTAATATTCTGAAGTTTTTTTTCATGGGACCAACCCCGTCTATGCGCGATCACTGTAACTCCTGTACACCAGGATCAACAGTAGGGACTCACGAACACACCAAGTTATGACTCTCGGAAAGTTCCAGGAAAAATTAAACTGTCTTAGAACCCGCCACATAATTTTAATCAGAGGGAAAATGAAGGAATTGGAAATATAAGAAGACCACTGTCCTCCTTAGCAAAGCGCAAAATACTCTCTCAAACTTGAGAGCACTACGGGTAATTTTATCCTATAAGGGTCCTAAGTGAGCTATATTTGATTAATATAGCAGAATCGCCTTTATACCCGGAAATTCACCGCAGTTGACACAATATTCCCATAATATACCGCCCCATATGTCATTTGTAAGCTATTCAGCATCACGTTCATTGCATAGCAAAAACTAGATGAAAAAAGATAGGATGAGCTGAATGTTTTGAATTTATGTTATATTTTAATATGTTTTATCAACCTTTTTAAGATTTTTATTGTGACTGAAATACAAGACGTGTTTGACGTTCTACACACAAGTCAAGTATCGTCTATACAAGTGCCTATCTGTATTCAAGAGATAAGTAAGTTTGTAAGCGTGACCTTGCTGCGGCAAGTCTGGCGTTATCTTAAAATGTGGCATGTCTTACTACGGTAGTTTAACTTTTGAGAGAAAATTGTCCGAAAGTTTCTAAAATAGTGACGGGCTCCTTGGTCTAAAGATTAGTGATGATAACGGCTATGCCAGAGATCGTGGATTTGATTCAGACTCTAGTAAGATAACTGTATGATAATCTGATTATTTGTTCTATTTTGACTGTAATATACCTAGATATAATATGCACGTTTGAGTATTTATAAATAGTATCTGGATGACCGCTTTGCTCGGTTTTTTGGTATTTTTTTAAAAATGAATACTGCATTTTACATGCATACTTCATTTCATGAAAACCGTTGGAGCTGTTTCCGAGATTTAGATTATATATATACGGGAATCACTCGTCTCGGTCTTAGATATACATAAGCATTTTCATCAGTGGTCTGGTTACATTAATACAGGCTCTATCTAGTTTGAGATCAGACGGAAGCGTGTGGGTGATCTTGGGATATTATTATAATCTAATTTGTTAGTTAATTGGAATTTATTAAATGTTCTAATATTATTTTGCACAAATTATTGTTATACATATATTTAAGGATAGGTTAGATACCTCCTTTACCAAAGTAAAAAAGTTTCCAGTTGCTACTGAGCTTGTTCATGTATCATGTAAAAAAGTTTAGAACTAATATTATTCTTAATGCAACGAAGTAAAAAAAAACTCTTTTTTGTATGACTATTATCATTTATGACAATTTCTTATAGGGGTAAATAATACCCTTGAGCATACTTTTATAAATATTATATCAGGCCTTCGAAATCCCTAGTTTAAACCCTCAATTGCAATTTAATGATAATGTCCTTTCGATTTTACCCTAAAAATAATAAACATTTTTAAAGTAAGATAAATCTTTTACAAAATTTTGTAGCAAGAAAATTCTAATCAATTTTATTGTTTAAAACACATGAACTAGTTTTAAAGCTGTGGAATTACAGAGCATTGATATTTAAAAGGTATAATATGGATTAAATCGAGGCGGCCTCTTAGTCAGCAGGACTACGTCTTTTCATGTGCATTTTACAATTCGTGCAAGTGGTACAAAACATATGCGCTTATTATTCTATTTCTACTACCGTCCTACTGTTATTTCCTCCATAATGTTAGTAGTAAAGATTTAAATATGCGGTAAAGCTGTTGAAACTAAAGCGACCAACTCCAGATTATTTTAAGTATTTTTTTTTTTAATATTACTTAAATTGCAACAACGTTACGTTATTATGCATAAAATTTTGGTTGGCTACCTTTATAAAATATTATATATGATATTCTCACATATAGTTCAGTCGGAAAAAGTTTCTTTCCGCTCCGTACTTACCCAATACCTCAACAAAAGTATGGATATTTTTTCTGCAAAATATGCCTCAAAATTACATGTGAAAAGGTTATATTTAGCCCCAGCTCTAAGATATTAAGTTTAGTATATCTATAAAGTTGTACAGAAAGTTCATTACAAAAATACGCCAAAATTGTCTGAATTTTTAATCAACTTCTGGTATTTTTATAGGCCACATTAATAGATGCGTCACTAACCATATTAGAACAATGCTCTACTGCTTATGAATTTGCTCACATTTGTTTCTTGTTAGAAATTAAATGAACTAAGTTTCATTTAAATTAGTTTTGCAATAAAGATATAACTTGTTATTAAATTTACGTATGTAAATACATACATATATCAATATACTCATATACACAATGCATACATAAAAATACATTCTGCCTCGGGGAACTTTGCAAACATTGATGGAATGGACGCAAAGAATACCCATACTCTAAACAACCATTTGTGGATCACACACTGTTAGTCCATGTGGTCATTGAGCTGTAGTTTTGGAGTAGATTCGTTAAATTAAATAGTTACATCACGTTTACGGTTTTTTACTTTTCTGCAATAAACGGACATAATCCCAAAGCAACTCAAAATGAGTCGTTTGTGTACTTGGCAATCCTTGTAACTCTGGATCCCCATTTCATATTGTGACAATCCGGCCGTGACCGCATAAAGAAGGAGGCGATTTCCCAGGTGGCAACTGAGACCTTTTCCAAATAACTCACTGAATTAACTTTAGCTTTCTAGCTTCATATACGAATAATATTTAACGCAATTTTAACTGTTACTAAGTTAGAAATTAAACTTAATACGTATTAAAAACAAATGTCAGTTTTACTCGCTTGAATATAAAATTTGTTAATAAAACGGAGCTGTAGTAATTATAGTATATTCGAATAACTCGTGAAAGTCTAAAGTAACTTAGTCTCCGTACTCTTCTGGCAGGATATATCTTAATTGACCTCAGTGACGAGGCAAAAGTTACGCGCATTTGTTAATTGGAGTTAGAATTAGAGTCCGTCTTAAGTTAAACCTTCAAGTCTCGCTAATGATGCAAACAAATTCTCAAGTGTGACACTAAGTTAATTTAATTCATTAATAAATTATCTTCTTAGAAAGTAAGAGATATTATACACCGAGTTTAGAGAAAAGCTACAAATACATTTATATTATTTAAAAAAGTCGACTCCATCTAAAATTCAGCGTTTACAAGTGCATAAGATTTTTCCAACTTTTAGAACACAAAAACAATTACGTTTAAGTTAAAGTTTAAGATTTAATGTTATTAATCTAATAAGAAAGCTTTTTTGAAGTATCAAAGGAATCAGTAGAAAAGTAAGCATACCTACCATATAACGTATAGTAAGGAGTAGTTCATCTATAAAGTAAAAAATATTCAAAGAAACAGAGTTTATAAAATCGAAGTAATCTGTGAACACTTATTTTTGATTCATTGCACGTTTAAGTATAAGATTTTCTTTCATTATTTAGGCTTAAAGACAATCCCTTGAATCTAAAATAGATGGTTAGTATATGAGCAATTTTTTTGGGATTTGCGACGTAAACACACAAATCTCCTAAAATCCTTTATTACAAATAGAGTGTTCAATCATTTGTGTACCTTAGCTAGACTAATAGATGGTGGCAAAGGCCATTATAAATACACACCCACACAACCTTGTTTGTTTCTCCTATTGCCCGTAGCTTGATAATTTTCCCCCCACTTTTTTAACATTCTCCATTAGTTCTCCGCTCCTATTGATATTATCATAATGATATATAGCCTATAGCCTTCCCCGATAAATGGGTTATCTAACACTGGAATATTATTTTAAATCAGTCTAGTAGTTCCTGAAATTAGTGCATTTAATCACGCAAACAAACAAACAAACTCTTCAGCTTTATATATTAGTGTACATTTTCAATTATGAATTCGATATGCCTATCTTAAAGAGAGAAAAAAGAACTATTTTTGCATACATAAAATAAAGGAATTAGAGGTATACTCAAAGAAAAAGTATATTAAAACGGATAGTTTCAGAAAAGGCAATAGTTTGAACAGCTCCTGGTCATATACCTTGAACTCATTTTTTGGATGTCTGAGCCTAAATCTTTTGAATAAACAAGTTGAAAAAGCTGTAATCCATAGAAACATTGATCACATTACATCAATTTCTGTTATTTGTTTTTTTTGGGTTTGGGTCTTTTGGGAACGCAGTTTCAATAACCTCAAAGTTTTATAAAGTCAATTATCATTATCTCTTCTCTGAACTCCTGTTTGTACCAAAGATCTATAAAAATAAAAAAGTATTATTTTTGTTCAAATGTCATAGAGGGAAGAATGGTCTTAATGTTTACTTTTTGATCATTCGAACAATGTTAAAAAGGTAAAAGGATAACTACAAAAATTCTAAAACAGTAAGTTCGAAACTATAAAGTTGTGATTTATTAACGGCCATTGTTAAAACTTTTATGCCAACACTATTTATTGCACAGATTTATTTCACAACTTATATATTATTATAGAACAGTGAAAGTACACAACATTAAGTTCACACACAGCTGTTGCGAAAATGTACCAGACTATCAAAAACGACTTCTAGAAATTTCTAAAAATCGCATATGCTCAACATCTTCAAATTACATCAAGATTTGAAGGTATACACTTACGTACAATAACTAGCTAACCCACGTGACTTCATCTGCGTCTTTTTCTATCAATATCGGCTCCTATTGGTCAGAACACGATGTTAACTAACGCTATCTGAGACACGCCAACAAAACACACAGGTAAAAATCCGTGGAAATCTGTGAGATATTGTCGGAGTTCATCGCGAGCAACAACGTGATACGAGAATTATGTATAAATATTTTAGATTATTTACAAACTTTGCTTAACGCAGATGGCGAAGATTTTCTAAACTAAAAGGATACCTACGAAAAAGTGATTAACTAACAGATTAGACACGTCATAAGTAAACCATGCAGTGCCGAGAATAGGGAGATGTTTATATCGTAAATAAATACCGATGTCTCCTTAATTAAAAGGAATATTACAAAACATCTCGGAAAATATTATTATTACAGCTTTTCATTTCTATCACAAATTTTATTCAAATAAACATTGAAATATATTGCTCAATTGAGTAGTCTAAAACAGTGACGTCACTAGTTTTTATTCACATTTTTCATACAAAATTATCGATTTGCCCAATTATTAGTAAATTTAATCAATATCTACTTTCGCAAATAATATTATATATTCTCCTACATACATGTCAATACATAACATCTTAAACACAAGTTAATACCATACACCGTTTTATCAAATAGTGTCTTACATTGATTTCAAAAGGGATTGAAAGCTTTAAGGAAGTTTCCTCTACGATCTTCTGGTCAGAGTTGCTAACAAAAAATCTGACATTCTATGTCGTTTCAATGACTTAAAATCTCATATTATCACCTTATTGCGTGGCGTAACTGGTATTACGACCCACGAGACCTTTGAAGTAAAAGCTTTAGCACGCGGCTCGATCCGTGAGACCTTCGAAGCAAACAATTTATTTTTAAGGTAATCCCGGCATTAGTAATATTCATTCTGTGTCGCGGGGACTTTACAAACATACATAAAACAGACACAAAGAACACCCAGACACAGAACAACGATTTGTGAATCATAGAAAGTGTTGTCCCATATGAGATTTGAACCCAGATTGATGAGAGATTAGAAAGCGGCATCGAGACCACTTAAACTACTAGGCCAACCGTGCAGTCATACGTAATTTGTCCATTGTCGAGACAAAAAGTAACCCTTGTCTTCCAATCTATCTCAATATCGAAATTCATTAAAATCGGTTCTGCAGTTTAGCCATGAAACGTTCATAAGACAGACATAGTTACTTTCGAATTTCTAATATGACTATATAGATAATAATGGTATTCATCTAAAATGTAAAACTGGCCATATAATGCATAAATATTGTGTTTTATTGTCCTGAGTATAATTTAATTTCATTATTTCCACCGTAAGTTTACGAGCGGCAATATAAAGCCATTTTATTGTTCTTATTACTTCTAACCTCACCCCAGTTTAGGAGGCCCCTTTGTGACTCCGATTGATCCTATTTCATTTCAGACATACCCGTTTTATCAACGATCTCACTTCGAAGTGTCTGATTGGATTGTTTTTTTTATACTGATGAATATATATATATGGGTGTGTTTCTATTCCCCATAGGATCATACAATTCGATATGATATTATATGTTGTTTCTACAGTTTTCAAATGACACTTTATCTCATACATATCTTACAACTTACTAAATAAATTGTTTTATATTAATAATGTAGCATATGAATATAAGAATACCATCAAGGTAAAACAGCTATAGTTGAATAAATTGGTACTTAAACACTGAATGTAATTATCTAATATAATTCTTCACTGTTGGACTTCTGCTAACGTTTCATCCGGAGGAATACCGCGTACCCGTAAACGCCCACTTGGCTTCTCAGATTGTTGCCTTGCCCGGAGTACAGTGACTGTGCTTTTCACATGCTCGCCGTGATCACGAGTTCTACGCAGCCGTCGTGTGTGGCACTACAAGTTTGCATGGATGGGACGCGGTCCTTCTTTGCATCCATCCCTTGTACTTCTCGCCGGATAGTCCTAATACCATTGCTGGTTCTGTTGCAGTGGTTTTGCTGCAGTGTATGGAGCTTTTCATCCCATCCTCTGTGGTCCCCATTGGTAGTAAGTGTCGGCCCTCATTAGGAGTATTGAGTTCATCTTCCAAAAAAAGCTTCTCCCATGAAGCCTGGGCTGACGCGGTGACTGTACAGAATCAAAATACCAGCGCTCTGAAAGAGGAGTACAATTTTGCCTCCAGGTCCTGCAAAAATGACATTGCAAGGGCAAAGTCGGAGTACATTGCTAGGATTGGCGAGAGGCTTGAGCGTCTCCCTTCTGGAACTCGGGCATCTTGGTCTCTCGCCAAGGCTATCGTATGGGAATTTCTGTAAGCCATATTTTCCACCTCAGCACATAGGAAATAATCCGTTGGCCTATGACGCAAAGGAGAAAGCTGATCATCTGGTAAAACATTTTGCGTCCAACTCGACCTTGGATGATGGGAAACAGGAGCCGCTTATCATACTACGGTGCGAAAGCCGTATGCTGGATATCTAGTTCCACCAACATTCAGTGCGTATAGCTTTGTTATCTCTTGACATTCGTAAGTTGAGTAGCCAGGATAGAATTCCGCCTATTGTGTTGAAAATGTGCAGTCCAGTGCATGTTTTACCGCATTTACTATGGGGAGTGCTCCGAGGAATTGCACTTGTGACGCCTATGGTGTTGTGGGTGTCATTGGGCGGCGGTAATCGCTTACCATCAGGCGCGTCTGCTCGTTTACCCCTATTCAATTATAAAAAAAGTATTTAAGGTAAATTAAAATACATAACCTTCAGATTTGTGTAAACATAACTTGTCATGTGCTGTGATACGAAATATAAAATAGACTATTGCAAAAATATAAACAGAACGCTTCAATGCAACGCCGTTCGGTGTGAACTGTGAAACATGGTTAGTTTACTTTGGCGCCGAAGCAATTTCCACGAGCAATGGGCCGTGTGAAACCCCCCTTCGGCAAGCGACACGCGTCTGGTTTCAGTGTGCATGTATAAATAAAGTAAGTATGTATATATATACTAAGTTACCCAGACAACAGTGATTTCTTCATTTTAAACATGCCTTAATTAATTATATTGTAAACTAGCTGAACCACGCGTGTTACCAGCGGTATGATATCAACCGCGGGTAACACCACGGGCGAGATTAATTAAGAAACTATCATTCTGTCTTAAACATGTATTTTACATGACATGTGATCTGCTGCTATAGTTATTTAATTGCGATATATATATTCGTATTTCAGCAGTATGATATTTAGTTAATACTTTAGTTATTTTATCTATATAATTATGTAGGTACTATAATATTATAGTATAAATATGGGTATACGTTTGCTAAACTGTGTATTAATAAAAATATTATATAGGGTAGTGATTGCCAATTTATTATCTCTTGTTCTGACAATGTATTCCACATACATACATCCCGCTAATAATTATAAATGCTCTATCATACTCTTATAAGCAAAAACTACTAAACAAATTTAAATGAAACATTACAGTAATAAGGTTTAATATCTAATAGATACTGTAATGAAAGGTTCAATATTAGTGTAGACGAATAAAATTAGATCAGTTACAAATTATTAGTAAAAAATAAATATAGTTTAAAAAATAAACAAACAACCTTATAAACAAACAAATGTACACGTGACTCAAATGAAGGTGTGTCAGTAAATACTGACAAAGAAATTAATGTAAGTACATAATTAATAAAGCGACGGTCCCTACGTACACAAAGACGTGTCAAAAACCGTGGTTAACAGGAGAGCGTTATTTATGTTCAACACACTCTAGAAATAATTCTATGAAAAATTATAAATATAATCCTTTTTTCTATAATATCATATTAGTTTTAGGAAATTTGTAATACTATTTATACATTTTTTAATATTTTCATGGAAAATATGTTTCTACTCTGATATTAAAATAAAAGCATGGTGGTCTATGGTAGATGTTTATACGCAGGAAAGAAGAAAACAGTGTCTGACAAACAAAACAAAAAACATAAATTTTGAATAAAATATTTTGTAAAAATAAAACATCCTAAGATCGTCACTCATGAATACAAAAATAGACCAATGGAGACATATCGCTTTGTGCGCGGTTTCATTCTTCGTGGCAGGACTGTAGTTCTTAGTAGAAAAGTAAATATGAATTTAACAATCGTCGTTCTTCGTCTTCGATGGAACACATTTACTTTAAATATATTGCTCACATATAAATACATTAAAAAAACAATGCCATTGACTAGCATAGTTATCTGACCGGAACCTAAAATTTTTGACTCCAGCTCTAACCTTGTTGTTAACGAAGGAAATCAAAAAACTAGCCACTTTATTGCCACACGTATCTTTTTTTAATCTAGCCTCAAAATCTGACAATCATATATCAGCAACAGAATCAGCAGTAGTGTTGAGATTATCCTGCTAGAAGCACAACTACCTCAGAGCCTGTGACGCAAAGGTTCGCATCTTACCCCAATCTGGTGACTTGTAGTGCCACACATGGCGGCGTACAATTCGTAATCGCGGCCAATATGTGAGAGGCACTGTACTCTGGACAAGACAATGATGTGAGTAGCCAACTGGGGTGTTTACGGATACGTGGCAACCGTCCGGATGAGAAGTCAGCAGAAGATCAAACAATGAAGAATTCTTGCTCTCCACATCTAGGATTCTCTTAGGCGTGGTAACCAGTTGTGTCAGGCCATATGCCAGGGCAAAGTCGTGAACACATCTCCCCGCATGATCCGCTTTACTGGAACTAAACCAGTCGGCGTGGTAGGCGTTAAAATCGCCAACCAGCAGCAGATCGCCACCCATGCGGAGGGGATCAGTCGAAGTCTGTGCTCAATATGTCGGTCAGTTTCGGCATCATCGCTATACCTATAAAAGCACGCATAGGCACGGGGAGGGTTGTCGCTATCTATAAGATTGCTGAGGTGACAAAACTGATATCATCTCTGGTGTACACGCACACTCCGGCCTTAGACATAAAGGAATGTTCCAGTCCGTACCTAGAGGAAGTGAGGTAGGATGTGTCCGTTGCAGACGATATCTGCATCTCGGTCAAAAAGAGCAAGGTTGGCTTTGCTGTCTCGAGGTGGTGATTAAGCATAGCATTAAGATTTCTATGTAATCCCAGGAGATTACATAGAAATCTTAAAATAAAAAATTTGCAACATCAAGATGTTGCAAAAGTACACGATTAGCGTGGCAGGAGGTGCCATGATGATACTGCTCTTGCCCCGAGCATGAATGAGCGGAATTTCGCTCCTCTCCCGGAATATGACGAGCAACTTGATCATCCACGCTTAGCGTCCTGAGCGCGGGCTCCCAGAGAGGGATTGTCCTAGCGCTGTTGGTATTTAAGACCAAAATTAAGTGGTTTGTTTAAATACACAATAAGGTGTGACGTCAGACTTTATAATTTTGGTAACCTCTTGGGGTAATATGCTATGTTTTAATTGCGCCATCATAGAGGTATCCTTACTCACTCGGTGAAACCCAGTGCAGGTGCTATTTCACACCGGTTTTTTATGAAGCCGTAGTATAACTCTGGTCTAGCCAGCCTACTTACTCCAACGGGCGGCTCTCCCACGGAAGTAATTTGAGAGGAGATAAAAAGATATGTATATATATTACTTGTTTTCTTATACAATTTGTAAATGAATTTAAATACATAACATTTAAAAAATCTGCATTCACAAAATTTAAAACCAATAATAGAAAAAAATGCTATTTTTGATATTTCTTTTTATACGTAGGGACCATCAATAATGGGTAATAAGGTTTTTGATAAAACTTCTAATTATTAATGTGACCTTCTACTGTATTTTAAAATATAAATTTAATTAACGGCCTTTAATGGTGGACTCTTTGTTTTCAGGAAAAACAAGACTCAAACTTCGAGAAGTTCCATCCTTTGATATGGATGTTTAATTGAAATCTTATAATAAGAACCGACTTTACTTCGAGCTTTTATCTCATTATCCAACTACTTGCACTCAAAAGAGATTTCAATTAGTTAGTTTCAAATAAAGCATGACCATCTTTTGCCATTGATTCCTCAGAACATTCATTAGTGTACGTTTAATTCTACGTTCTGTTTATTAAAGATATAAAGTAAGATTATGAGGTCTGACGTCTCACCTTGTAGTGTATTTAAACGAATCATTTCTTTTTTGTCTTAAATATAAACAAGAAAATTATTTTTCATTTTTTGTTATTAGGTCTTAATGAATCTACTAAACCCAGGGCTAAATCATGTTTTTACACTAAATTTGCGCGAATGTCTTAAATATTCACAATTTTTCTGATCAAAATGAACATTTAGATTGGTACATGTAGTTTGATTAAATATCAAGTATATTCATATATTGTGCTTGATATTTAATCAAACTACAAATAAATAAAATTGGAGTGTCTATTTATTTTGTAATATTAAAACACTCCTTTTTACTAAATGCGTATGTATGTTTACTCGGTACATCTACCAACATAACATTAGTCTGTCTGTTTCTTCGGGCTAATCTCTGGAACATATGAACTGACTTTGACGGAACTTTCACTGGAGTAAAAAGAATTAACTTAGGCTACTTTTATTAGACTAGCTTGGCCCCGCTGTGTTACCTGCGATTATAAAGGAACAATAATAACTCCGTGGGATTCAGCTAGTATTCCATAAAATTAAAGTACCAGAAAACCGCAGTCTTTTTATAATACTATACCATTGGAATAAAGTTGAAACTATGTTCTGTAGTTCAAATAAATACTTATCCTAGGGAGGTCTAATAAATTAACGTGCAATAGTTAGAATATTAATATGTTTTAAGGAATAACTTTTATCCTATAGATAAATTTTATAATAACAACGCTTTGTTTGCATGAGTCCTTATCGGCTGCCCTAATGCGGACTCCTACTAAAGAGGTTAAGTTCGCATTACTATGCAAAATGGCGACTGGACTGGTTAATTATGAAAATTCAATGTGCTTTGGACCTTAAACCTAATAAAGTAAGTTAAAATTTAATTTGTTATGTTGTCATTTTATTTATTTCTACTATTATCACCCTTAATGTTTAGATTGGATCATTTTATTGCAAACAATTTTTTTTATTTTGTTTTTTTTTCATTTCGATGTGCTCCTAATCTGAATACCTAACTGAAAAGTGTTTAA
Organism: Hyphantria cunea; assembly: GCA_003709505.1. NCBI lineage: Eukaryota > Metazoa > Arthropoda > Insecta > Lepidoptera > Erebidae > Hyphantria > Hyphantria cunea. The sequence continues at coordinate 1,826,086 of PKRV01002605.1, read as the reverse complement.
TACTATCTGAACAAACTATAATCTTATTAGTGAAATCCATCAGAATTAGCAAATGATGTCCAAACTTCTATGCAAACCTACCAAAGTAAAAATCGTTGATATTTATTCTTCTTCTCCTTTAGATGTAATGGCAACCAGCTAATCAGCTATATCTGCCAATGTCAAGTATTTGAATTCTTCAAATCTTAAGTCTTCAAGTCTTTGTCGTGATGAAATTATTGATAAACAGTATCAAAAATGTGGATGAGTTGAAATGGGGACCGTTTCTCGGATGACATTTATTTACTATAAATTTAGCGACTTCGACGTTCGAATTAAGGTTGGAAGTCTGCTGAAGGGTAGAGGGTATTTAGAACCAGTGTTTTGTGGAAAAAATGAATTACTATGACAACTCAAGAATGAAGATGCAGCTGAAATTGTCATTATATGTGTAAATGATAAAAGATAGAAGATTGATTTAATAGATTCTTTAACCTTTTGGTAATGGATATATCGAACCGTAAGTATCTATGTACAACTATTGATACTTTATATTGCATTAACTGTTATACTTTACGACTATTGTGATGGTAAACCAATGTATATCAGCATTTCTGACTTTATTTTTTATGAAAAAACAACTAAGTGTTGTCCGTTATATTTATTTACTTCTAAAATATTTTTAGTACCTACTATAAAAATCTACCAATAACTTCTAAACACTTTTTGTCGCTTATAAAGCCATTTTGATTAAGTACAAATTAAGGGGTAACGAATAATTGACCTATACCTTCGTTTCTTATTAAGTATCATCATCATCAGCTTTCAACAGTCAACTGAACATTGTTTTAGTCTAAGTATTATGAATACAAATAATAATTTCAATCGTAAAATATCAAAATCATAAAGTAATATACATAATTCGGACCATTATATGTAAGGAATATCGCTTGATACTTTGTTCTTTTTATATTGAATGAGACAGCATTTTTCCTATTAGAATTCTATTTTCATACGCTTTGTATAAAATAATAAACAAAAAAGTTCATTTTGCAATATTTTCAATCGTGCATTTTTCATGTGAATATTTGAGCCTCGTGTCATTGTGTCACTCTGTACATAAAAGTAATTGATCAATAAAAAAATATGTTCCATTTTTAATATTCTTTAACATTGGAATAAAATGATTAAAAAAGATCAAAAATTTTTTAAGTGCCAGTCGGATTTTATCAATTCAATATGTTATACTGTCTCATTTTTTTGTAACATTTACCAGCGGCCTCGTTCTCAAAAATAATCATTTATTCTGCGCTTAAAGTATTTCCCAAACCGTTATTTGGTCGCGTAACGAGACATCTAAACATAAGTACCTTCATGTATATACGTAGAGGTACGTAGGCTGTACCAAAAATAGTTAGTGAAAAGAAAAATAGTTAGAATATAAAAAAAAAAATTCAGATTTTCAAAATATCCCCCTCCAATCCCAATGCACTTATGCATACGGGTGAACTAGCCTTCAAAACATTTAAAAAACGTGTTTTTCGGAAGGACGGTAAATAACCGCCGAAGTTCTTCGACGGCTTCGTCTGCAGTGCTTAATTTTCGCCCACGAAGCTTTCTTTACCGTGGAAAACAAAAATCGCATAGGACTAAATCTGGGCTGTACGGAGGGTGGGGTAACATTTGTAACACCAAAGTTATTAAATAGTCCATAGTTTTAGCAGCTGTGCGGGCGCGTTATCTTTGTCCGGTCCGGAGACGGCCATTGGTGCAAACCAAAGAATAGTCACAGATAATCTTCAAACATGTTAAAAAACTACACGTAGGTGACCAGGTGATTTTCACAAAGTAACTTCGTGTTGAAATTAGCCGTCAAAGACAAAAAGTTTCATGAGAGAAGAGATTGTATATATTCTGTAGTTATAAACTTTCGGAATAAGTACAAGTACAAGTACCTAGGGTACTTGTTTAAGTGTATGGTGTGTGAGTCTTGAATGAAATTGTCGCATGTTTTGAAATATTTCTTGACAGAAATGTATTATATAAATAAATGTATACATAAAAAATAAAAATATTATTGAATTCAAATAATGACTGCCGATCAAGAGGTCTCGGGTTCAATTCCCTGGTCGGGTCATGAACATCTATGGCGATCGTCATTGGGAAGTCATTGCTCTCAAAAATATTGCGAATTTCTGATGCCAGTCGCTTCGTATAAAAACTGATATTCTTGAACTTGAACTAGTAGATGAACCCAAATCATACTGGGAATAATAAGTCTAGGAAGATGATGATTAATTTGAAATAAAGCAAAAAAACTAGCTAGAAATAATTTACAAATAAAGATACTATGTGTAGTATTAATAGTCCAATGTTCCTATAAAACTAATCAATATCAATCGAGTACTTGATTGAATTCCATTTACACACAAATATATGTATTTAGTGTAAATGAGAAGACTCTCTCTCACTCTCTGTAATAAGCCCTGTGTTGAACGCTCTAAGCAACCCTAACTAACATGTATTACACAGGTTGCTACCATGTTGATGTAGACGTCATATCCTCGGGCTGGCAAGGGAGCAATAGAGAATTCATTGTCTATTTCAATAAAACACGCACTTACAAGCCTAGATGAGCTTGAATTTGCATGAATAGATACGTTGTGTAGTACTGAGTATGAGTACAACAAACCTTCAAGAAAAGAGCGTACTCCTTCTTAAAAGGCTGGCTATTATATACTATATAGGCTATCCAAAATAATTTCACAATTCGAACCAATACAAACAATTTGAAGAAGCAAATTATCTCTTCAGCTTTACAATATTAGTACCATTATATTTTCTTATGATAAAAACATTGAATATCGATATAAGTAAAGTTTGAGCTTACAGAATAAAACTATATTAAAATAGCTGACATGTACGAAGTCTCATTGAATTTGTTGTGAATATTTTAATCTTTAGCCGCGTCATATTCGCTTAGTTTCATGTTAACTGATTAAAATCACTCTTATGTAACAGTAATCATAGATCTATGCCTTTCTAGTGAGGTGACTATCACAATGAACGCGCTTAGGAATGTTTTAATTAGCAAATAGTTTCTAATCTACTTAGGTGAATGTTGCTGTGTATATCAGTATCAGAAAGTAACAAGAATGATCTCGTTCGTGAATGTGTGTACTTATGTTTTTTCGCTAATAAAGTTTACATTTTGTTCTTATTGTTTTAACTTTTATATAGAAGATAATTTTAATATATAGATAAATAGCTTTTTAATTAGCAGCCAGTGACAAGCAATAATGTGTGTGGGTTGGTGGGTATTACTGTGAAAATTCAATTACAATACGAATATAACAAAAATAATATGTAATAATAAAATATATTAGCAGAAAACTGTTTCACGCTTCATATTGCTGTGCAAAAGTATCAACCAACGAGAATAGTCCACTACGTAGTGGTCGCTTAGTTCATGATGGTGCTAATTCTGTAGTTAGATCACTATATCTAGTAGTATTTTGTGTGTGTATCGTATATACACACACAAAATTTTGCTGTAGTTGTCTTCAATTCTTTTAATTTAGTAAAGCGTTTTCCAAAAAGCAATTTTTGTATATACATATTAAAAGATAAATAAATAATAATCGAGTGATAAAAGAAATCGATTCCGTTGTTAATCTGGTTTTAAAACTGATTTTAGGAAGAGATTTTATTAATGAACGTGTCTTGAAACAAGATTCACTGATCCTTAATCGAATGTAAATAAATCAGTGAATCTTTGTAAATAGCTTATTTTAGAACCATTTTTATGTCAAAATATCCTCTCAGGAATAGATTTTGACAGATGTGATCTCTGTTTACCTGAAAAAAGCTCAATCTAATCTCAAGCGAAAATTTCTAAGGTCTATTAGGGGAAATCAACGCGTTTATGATGATGATGTTTCCATTAAAATCTCCCACGCTCCGTTTCATGTTTATAATTCAATACTTGTCATTTTTGTAATATATAAACAAATAATAGACAAATTATATGTAAATTATGTTTGTCAAATATATATTGTTTAATTTAATTTGCTGCGTGATACGGAAAAATAATTTCAATAATGCAGAAACGTTACTGAGAACAGACAGTGAGTTGAGATTGATTACTGAAAGGAGTTTCAGCTGATTAGAATCAAAACGCATTGTATAAATAAGAGCGACGTTTATTTTAATGAGTTCTTAAAACTGATTTAAGGTAATCGGAGTTCAACGGATACCTGATACGTTTTTAAAATAAGGACCTTTAACATTTACAATGTCGATTGACAAGGCAAATTCATTTTTAGTGATATTTAGTTTTGTTTAGAGAGTTTTCGAACAACAGCGCTAGCAACATTATTGTTAATTGTATTTATTACTATTTTATAATAAATAATGACCGCTTTTGATATCTTCGTATCATGGTCCAATATAAGAAAACGCACTTCATCTAATAAAGTTTTAATAAGGTTGATTAGATTACGATATCAATTGTAGGCTAAGAAGACCTGTGATTAATGTATATATACAAATAAATTTAGTATCATCAATTTAGATATAAAATTTAATCAAATTTACGAACTGTATAGTTAAAAAAAGTAGCCTTACCCACACGTGTCATCTAACATACCTGTCAAACATAATACAAACCGTACTTTAACGGTGGACTGCGTATATTTCTTGAAAACGAATTAAATTGCTAACTAAATTTTCTGTGTAGACTTATGAAAATTACCACATTTTGTTACCTGAATTTTAGCCCTGTTTTCGACATCTTGTAACCAGGTAATAAAAATATATATCTATGTTCCTAAATATTGTCTTAATGATGTGGGTGGTGGCGACCGTCAAATGGATCAGATCAGTGGCAGAAATGTGAAATAACTTTGGACTGTCATGTATATCAAATAGCTATATTTTCATATAACTCCATACCACTATTATTAAGTAAAAACGAACATACGTGGTATAGATTACCATACGTGTTGTGTTATAAAGTGCAGTAACAATGGGAAAACCAGTTCAAGAAAGTTTTAGTAGTTTTTAACGTCAAAATGGAATTTAGAGCAAATAATAAAATAATGGATATCTGCTGTTAAGAGAAAAGAGTATACCTACTCTTTTCCTAACTATCTAACCAAACATAGAACGATATTACTGAATATACTTTATTTTTGCCAAACGGCATGCTACAATTACAACCCTTTTTGTTTGTTTTAGTGCTGATCTTTAGTTCACGATAATTTTGGTCACTACAGGCGCTGTCATCGCATCAAATTGCGAATAATACTTAAACTTTAATAATTTATCAAATTAACCCGGCTTTGACATTTCTATTATTTACGTACCTACCCAACATTTGATGAAGAAAAATTATATAATTAATATTTTAGGACATCTAACACACAACGTCATCTTGTCCCAAACTAAGCAGAGCTTGTATTAGTAGTTTAGTTTGGTTTTCCCGGGCTGTTTCCGCACTTATCCTCTTGATTGGGCCATTGTACGTGGGTTTTGTAATCTTGTTACTTCAACCATCCTAGATCATCCCAGGAAGCTTTTTCCGGTCGCTACATGTTTTCGTTTGTGTTAGTGATACTAGACAACTGATATAAATATATACGGACCTTTTTTTTGAAATACATACATGTTATGTATATAAACACCCAACCTGCGAAACGAATATTTGCAGATCATACAAACATTTGGTCCGTCTCGATTTGAGACTTGAACACAGCAGTTGCTCAATCTACCATTGCGGCATCAATATGTTTATAAATATTAATTAATAAATATACCATTATATTATTATATGGGTTAAGGTATAAAATTGACGCTTTATACTAACAGATACTATTATTGTTGCCACACCGTTTTCTACAACGCTGAGTATTGTGGATTTTCAATCTCACATGGGTAGACCCTTTTGTGCAATCAACAAATTGTTGTTCATGGTCTTGGTGCTGTGGATGTGTAGGATGTTTCTAATGCTGGTATTTTATTTTTCAATACAAAATAAATATTAGCAGAAAAGTTTAAGAAGTTTCAAAAAATAAAACAACTGTTTTCAGTATTATCAAAAGCAAAAAAAATCATCTGCACGCTTTGAAAGAAGGCTATTAGTTTGAAAAGAGGCAGACGTTCCATGAACCGTAGTACATGACATGTAATCCAATTACGCGTGCAAAGGACCAGACACATGATTGCATTGGTAAAGGACGAACGCTTCGAGACACTTGCCAATATCTTCGGCTCCCCTACCATCGGAAACTCATTTCAGATAACATCAAACGGGAGGTATAAATTATATGTTTGTTGAAGGGGTAAAACTGTTAATGAATGTTTAATGCGCTGCGAAAAATCAATATTTTTTTAACTTATGTTTTTGTATCAGATATAGAATGAATGAATGAATTTCCATCACGCATTTTAAGATTTATTGTTATGTTATTCGAGTTTAACTCTTTATCACTTTAAGAGTTATCATTAAATGAGAGCTTGAAGATTTTAGGAATCGGGTTGCAAATTATTCTTAAAATAATAACGCTGTTTTTATTAAGTACCATATTTTGACTTAATTTTGCAGTTTAATTCACAATTTACGTGTAATTTCTTAAATATTCTATTCGATTTGAGGGTTTTGAGTCTATTTCTCCTTGCTTTATATTATTATAAATTCGTAGTAATCCCTTTTTACTAGTCACAATAAACTACTCAATTTTAATTCATTGAAAAGTATGTTTACGAGCTTTCACTAATAGTTATGACTGATTTCTTACGTACAATTACAATAGTATCTACTATTAATATGAACAACTTCACACAAAAACATGTCTTTATTTGTTTTTTCATGTAACAAAACATAACAAACCATTGTATACTACTTTATCATCATCACCATTATTATCTTATCGCAGATCCCTGTTAGAGATATTCCTATCCAATTGTACATCACTTATATTATTCATTATACGAACTAGAACACAAACTGAGTACATTTTTTTTCAAAGGTCGACTAGAAAAGTGGAAAAACTATAGTTGGGGCTAGACAAGTCTCATCAGATCGCTAAGCGACAAAGGACTCTGATCCTTCTTCCCTTTTGTCTGACACCTAGAATGAGCAAAAAATTGTTCACTCAGTTTTCTCGCGTATTACTCTGACAGAATGCGGAACATTGCTACAAATCTCAAGAGAATACGGGCAATTACGAACATTCTGATTTTATCTGGCTTCTACTATTTTCGTGTATGAAGGTATTAATTTAATCTCCCAGGAAAAAACTCTTTACTTTTATATACCAGCTTAATGACAACCATGGAAATTGGTGTTACAGTTTATTTGTTTAAGACAAATCTTTGAACCTGAAATCGTACGAAATATATTTGACGTTTTAGTTCACTACTAATGGATATGCAGTTTTTGCTATAACTGTGATTTCGTGTATGCGATAAGAATTAATTTCGGGTTTAAGTTTTCACAGCTCTTCATAAATATCAATAGCACAGTGACGGAACTGTATATGTATTAAACTTTAATATTATGTAATTAAGTCTACCATGATATAGCTTTTGGGCAATTTTCAACGGTCTAAAATAGACTCATGATATTAATCATAAATTTCACTTTTAATTAATAGTTATTTAATAACTAGCCATATTTAACACACGGACATCGAATATCAAACTAGGTAAATCCTTTGCTATGGAGTCCAAACAATTGACAAATATACCTACTTACATATTTCTATAAGCTAATATTTTTTTCATTTCATAATATTACACTAGTGAAAGTCAAAATATTTGTAATTTGATTATAAATTGTCATTGTCAATATTATCTGGCTTGCAGTTACTGTGATACTATGGTACAATATAAATAAAAGCTTATTAATATACTGAAAGTTTACAAACTATTTACGAATTATTTATTCGTGAATGTGTTTTATATATTACAATGGTGAGGCTTTTTACCCTTTGTTAACGGCTGATTGCATATTTAATTCATTACACTATTATTTGACCCGTAAACCGATTTCCGTTTTGATGACAAAGTTTGATTATCTTTACTTAGACCATTCATTCCCGTCCGTTAAAGTGTAAGTTTACGTTCTACTCAGCTAGTCATGAGTAATTAGGTCAATTAGAACTTAGTGCACTGAACGGGAAATCTTTCCATGAAACGTTTACTGACAGAAAGTTCAGAAGTTATCAGAAGTAGAGGATAATTTTATCAAATATGTTTCCACGAACCGTCTATAAATCTAACGGTCTTAGCAGCTCCACCTAAAGTGGTCGGGCGACATCTTGCCATTTACTATGACTTATGGACAGAGGGCACAACGTTTTTGTCAAACCATACGCCACAGACTTCATCTCGATCTTTTGCTACACCCATATATTCTGAACTCCCCGTGAAAAATGATGGCTTTAATTCTATAATAAATTTTCATTACAGATATATTTCCTGAATATAGAAATTTTAAATTTATCTTAAGTATGTCAAAAACATCAGTCTTTTTTTAAATCTTTTTTGTCTTACCTTAAGTATTCGAGACAATTTGAGTGTGGTATATCGAATAAAGACATATATTAAACAAATATAAAACCTATAAAGATTAAGTACGGGTAAACAATTCTCAAAAAATATACTTTACGGAAGCATCGGTAATCGCTCAATTGTTTAGTTACTCTAGACCAATCTCAGTGATATTCGATAGAATCACCATAATACGGCGCGAGAACTTCTATTGCGCGATGCAGGATTGGTAGTTTCTTCGTATACTACGTTACTCCGTAGTCAGTGTAACTTCAGGAGATGGCGTTGCAGTGTATTTCTGTTGCTGTGCATGTTGAAGTCATTATTCATGCCTACCCAATTCCTCCAGGAAGCCTAGCAGACCCTTTATGTAGCCGACGACTTCTGAAAGTGACCTCAGCGATCCCGTCCGCCCGGTATTCTGCCACCCCAGGATATGCCATGATAACATGGGCGACTGTTTCTTCCTCCTCCATACATGCTCTGTATAGAGGGCTGTCTGTTACACCTAGAGTAAAAAGATGTTTGTTTAGTAGTACATGACCAGATATTACTCCAATCAACAGTCGAAGTAGTGGCCAAGCAGTTGGCAAAGGCAGTATTGGTTCTGGGCCTACTATCCTTATTTCTGATCCACTTCTTGCCAGTGTATCGGCTGCGTCGTTCCCGCGTGAGTTGCTATGCCCCTTGATCTACTGGAGAGTTATACTATTTATGGTACACACCTCTGTCAAAGCTCTGTGGCATTCGTAAATTAGCCCTGAGGTTTAGCCCTGAGGTCTTAAAGCCCTACAGAGTGATGCAACATCACTCTGTAGGGCTTTAAGACGGCTGTGAGAAAATATATTGATGGGGTATTCCGTTTCTTTTCTTTCCTGGAGATGGTTGCATGTGCTGCCATTACTATACCCGTGCACTCTGCCTGATCGCCACCTCAATTTTGGTTGTGACAGCATGATTCTGTCGATTTACCAGGGCTGTTGGCATGTTGGTTCGGGTGTAATGGTACTTGTGTCAGCGCCGTCTCCCTCGTAGCCTCTCTAGTGTCTTTAGAAAGAAAGAGATAAAGCTTATCGGTCTAACCGATTTAGGATCCAAGTAGTCAGTTTTGGTTTTTGTAAGAAGATTACTTTGTCATCTCTCCGTCTTTGCACATATCTATATGCCAGATAGGCTCCCAGGACGAAGGTCAGCTATTGGGTAAGTACTTTCCCTCCCCATTAAAGCAGGGCTGGGAAAATCCCGCCCGGGTCTAGAGATTCAAATGAGTCAAAGCTGTAAGTATAATTAATAGTATTATGTAAACCATTCACATGAATATAAACTCACCTAAATACTTTAACAAACTAGACTAGTTTTATGTATGTCATGTATACTTCTAAAGGCACACCACAACCTGTCGCATAGATGTCAGAACCAGCATTCAAGCGGTAAACGTAGTTCAGATTAAGTAAAAAAGCATGTAACATTTGAGATTTAAACTCCATTCTGATAGATTCTGATGATAAATTTTAGTGAAAGTTGGCTGTGTTTCAACTTTAGTTTTTTTTTTTTATATTTAAGCTGCCAAAATGACTCTGCCTCGCCTGATGGAAAGCATGAGCAGAATCCAAGAGTGGTGGCCACCATCCTCAATGCGAAAAGAACAATGCAGCATGGTGACCCACACTATGGCGGCCTGGGGGGAAGGGGGATGGTGAGGGGGATAGGGGGAGTTGGATTGGGGTATGGGCCTGCGGTATCCTCACTCACTCGATGAAACACAGCGTAAGCGCTGTTTCACACCGGTTTTCTGTGAGGCCGTGGTATCACTCCGGTCGAGCCAGCCATTCCTGCCGAAGCGTGGCTTAGTGAAAAGTTGTGTTTATCAAAATCTATTAAATATGATAAAAAGTATATAAGGAAGTGACTTTAAATAGCTATGGAAGGGTATGAAAATCTTTAATTAATATAATTTATTTTAGTTGTGGTACAAAAGCTGGAAATTTTACTTTTTTATAATGAACGTTGCATTGTGTGATAAAGTAAAGCTGATTTAGATGATTTGGGCCAAGCGGCCTAAATCTTTATTGAATTTGCATTTCAAATTGAGGCCTATAGAAGTCTCTTTTAGTGGTGTCTAAATTAAATTGAATTTAACAAATGTCATTTAAATAATCGAAAATCGTTTTATTCCCATTTGGTTGAAAAATCTTTCTAAATTGGACAAATTGTGCTCGGTATAAATATGGCTGCCTGTTTTGCTAAATTTTTTTTTGTAAGTTGGTGTGGATATAAAAACTAAAGATTTTATTGAAGTTTATAATATAAAGTTTTAAGGAAGATATTAAATGCAATATAATTTTTGAATGTTTTTTTATTAATGCATCTGTCAAGTATGGAAAAGAAATTTTAAAACTTTGATTTAAAATATATGTTTGATACGAAGAACACTTTGCCATGGTTATAAAATACCATTTTAAATAGAAGTGTTACCATATTCTTATTGATTCTCTTCTCTTACTCTAATAGTCTGTCTATTAGAGAATAAGGATTATTTTTTCGATTTCATGTAAAATATATACTTAGTAGATCGCGTAAGGTTACCGGCCAGGGTCTTAACTTTTTCTCAGCAAACAATACTGTTCTTTTCCTTGCTTGAAACATATTCTTTTGAATATGCTTATTCTAGTATGAGAGTTTATCCATTAAAGTAGATGTTTATTAATATACTTTTCACTAGTCGTATTTGCGATTAGTTTCGAACGGGTGTATGTGAATACCATTAAGCCTCTAAGGACAGTTTTTTTGTTATACAAGGGGTAAAACAAGCACCCATGCACTTCAGTGTAGAAGAGATAGATTAAACATATTTATTATTTTAAAAACTAAAATTAGACAAAACTTAAAAAAAATCTCTGTCTTTTCAATTCAGGTTCAGTTAGATTCGATGTACAAGAAGAAAATGTCATCCTTATTCTGCCACCTCTGCATCAATCTTAAATTTTAGTATTTCTGTAAATAAATTAAAAAACAAATATTCAGCGTGTGTTGATGACTTTGATTTTTATTGTATGCATAACATGTACGTATTTACAAAAAAAAAGTATGTATATATTTATATCAGTTGTCTAGTACCCATAATACAAGCTCTGCATAGCTTGGGACTTGTTATGTGTTAGATGTCCAAAATATTTATTTATTTATTTTTGCAGATTTAATAAAATTCGTAACTGATTTTTGTAAACATGATTCAGAGACAAATTTAATGATGTTACGTTTGAGTCGACTTCAGTCTCTCAATTATTTAGTATATTCGTTTCATTGCGGTTTCTTTTATAAGTTATTACAAAATTAACGACGCCTTTTGCACTACATTTGGTGATAAAGGATTGTTTACATTTTTAATGAGCAGAATGTATTCTTAATAAGTTTAAACAGTTATTAAGGTTAGGTGTAATTCGTAGTTTATAAATAAATTAATTAAGTGTATCTTAACTTAGGGTGAATCAATATTCCGGATGGCGTAAGAAAGCGGTTCCTGGATCTCTCCCGTGTCAGGCGCAGAGTGGCACACCGTGGTGGTTTAGTGGGTAGTCTGGCGAGTCAGTCAGGAGTCCCACACAAAGCGAACCCTCTGTCCCCGCGGGGGGGAGCGAAGTGCGTAAATGCATTCCACCACGTAAAAAAAAAAGTTGAATCAATATCAGATGGTGACCGCTTCNAAATGCATTCCACCACGTAAAAAAAAAAGTTGAATCAATATCAGATGGTGACCGCTTCAGTGCGGGCAGGCGCTGGGAGGGGTCCAGATGGCGTAAGAGAGCGGTTCCCGGATCCCTCCCGTCTCAGGCGCAGAGTGGCACACCGTGTGGTTTTAGTCGGTTCGATTACGGCACACTGCCCCGCCGCAAGCCCCGGTGGGGTGAAGGCTCGAGGGAGTTCCCACGGGTAAAAAAAAGGCTGAATCTGATATCGCCGAAATGTATGTAAGCGCATAACTTCCGATCGACTGCACCAAAATGGATCGTTATTTTTATGTGTGTATTATAGTTAGGGCAAGGTTTAAGATAACCGGAATAGTATTCTTTTAGCTCGTGTCGGCATACTACCTGTGGGAAGTCGAGGCGGACATACTTACTAAAACAAGATTTTCAGAAATTGTGAAAATATTAATGGTGATATTGAGTTCACCTGATTAGCTAGTTTTCATACCTAAGTAGTCAATTAATCTACATGTGAAACAAGATTAATGTAATTCAACTCTAGCATTTAGATGATATCAAGTCAATAAATCAGTAACAATGAATTGGCCATATTATGAGACATATTATGATGAATTTGTAGTTATATTATTGAAGTTGAAATATAAAAAAAGTCTATGTAGAGCAGTGGACGGTTAAAGCTGACAATGACGATGACGAATAGATGTGGTTTGTTTTACAAGTTTGGTATTTCATGTATTCGTATTTAGTCATAAGACAACGTAGTATCTTATTTACTATAAACTGAAAATAATGATTTAGAAGTTTACTAAATTTAGAACAGTAAGCAATATGTAAGAATTATATAATTAAAGAGGTTAGGGAGCAGCCCTAGAGTTGATATATTATGAGTCGTTCGCGCGCTGTTAACCCTCCACCAATTGTCGCAAGACGGCAACCGCAGACAGATTGTACAACTTATATTGTTGGTCGCCTACATCCCCATCATACGTAATGTTACCAGCGCATTACATTGCTAAATAACGGGAATAAATTTTGTGACATCTTTATTTGTAGTGGCTACGCGTTATTTTGTGCGCCGACACTTTTATATACATTTTAAGCGCGTAAGTGAGTACAAATATGGTTACTTTTTCGTTCAAGCTTATTTTATTTTATTTGTATTTCTCTATTAGGGATATTACAGCACAGTTAGTTTTATAGAACAAAAACACAATAATGAACACAATGGTGAATGATAAATATTCGTTGTTAATTCAAACTTAAAACTATCAATTTAGAAACTGATGTCGGTCATATACAAAAGTATTAATGAAATGTAAATTCACTGTGCTCCATACATTTAAATAATAAACAACAAAGCTTAAATTCTTTTGAGCCAAGTTTTGAAGCTTTATTAAAAAAATTCATGTAGGCTACGACGGCACAACGAATGAATACCGCATGTAACCTCTATAATTATAACCTCTATATATATATTTCTTATTTATTTTAATAGCTGACGTTCAAATAATAAAACCCTCCTTGATAGAGACGATGGTTAGTAGATTTTCAATGTTAGTCAACTTTTTTTTTCTATTCATTAATGATTCCAAAAAATTAATTAATTAAAAGTGTTTTAATTATTTTATTCATGTGTATATGAACTTTACAACGTCCACTTATTCACAATTTATTAAAAATTAGAATCGAACTTGAGAAATAGCAGTCCAGTATCTAGTCTGCAATAACTTTTATCGATTCTATTTTATTTTACACTAAAAGCAACATCTTACCCGCACCTGCTGGGACGGGCGGCTGTGTTACGAGCGGCATTATGTGTAAACGCTGGGTTAAAATGAACAGAAAAGTAGCAGAGCCATCGCCTTTGTAAACAAGAAAATTAAACAGGATTAAGCTGCTTTATATTTACGAGACAAGACGCTCCTCCTTATTAAGGAAGGAATACTATTACGCAGTTCGAGCAATTTAAGAAGACCTAGTACCGTTTAATTGCACCGGCATAAATTGTCTTTTGAACAGATAATTTCTCGGCACGGTTTTATGGAAGGCTCGTAAAATTCGCAAGTGTTCGGCCGCGGTGTGTACCCATTAAGTGCTAAGTTAGACCCTACTATAATCTTTTCTAATAAAGATGTTAATCACCAATTTGCTAGCTAAGTGCGGATTAGTCACATGGGTATTTAGTGATCACGAAAACACTTTACTATTGAGGATTTATACAAGTCTTAAATGTACGAATTGTAAATTAAGCTTATAAAGTGCTAATAAAGGGCCTATTTTGTTTCAGGATCCTTTGACGACCCGAACAAGTTTCTCAGAAGGAAAATTTAAGAAAGTTCATAGTCATAAATAATTTATGGATTTCCGTATTTTTTATGCCAGAATTATGAGTAAATAAATAAATAATCCCGTTATTTCAAATTATTAATTATACTCACACAAATATAATTTAATTAAAACCTGTGTACATAAACCATCGGATGTCTTCTTAAACATTTACAAGTCATATAAATTCATTACTCCGCTTTAAAGGAAATATCTCTGTCGTGCTTTGCGTTTTAATTTAATCTCATTATTCAGTATTCATTATTCATTTATTCATACATACACGAAAACATTCGGAGTATTACACATGATGAAGGCTTGTGAACTGGTTGATCCGATCATACTTAAATGTGATGGAAATTACCTATGCTCAATTTTTTTATGATTGGCTCTGCCAAAATAACTCTATTCTGCCTGATGGAAAGCACGAGCAAAATCCAAGAGTGGTGGTCACCATATTCATTGCAGTGCAATGTAGCATGGTGACCCATACTACGGTAGCCTAGTGATGCTTCTGCATCATTGGGCCTCCGGTCTCGCACTTACCCACAAAACACGATAGCCCGAACGATGTCATTTTACGTTGGTTTTCTGTGTGAGGGTACCGTTCAGGTCGGAATCAATCGTTTGTGCTGAAATTAGTGTGGCTCTACTACCTTAAAGCTTGTATTTTTAAAAAGGTTCTAAATCTACTTTAATAGAGTATGAAACTTTACATTTATTTCAGGATTCATTTGTTGCATATTATAGCAAAATGGATGCGCAACTCCGAAGTAAGATTAACAGCTGGTTGACGAAAGTAGCGTAATAATATAGGTTTACCTTAAAAACCTTTTTTATTTCTTTCTATGATCTGTCTTTACTTTATTGCTTAAACATTATAATAAATAACTACTTCTGTAAAACACTGACAAGTTTGCCATATTCTTTAATAAAAATCTATGCTACCACTTATTTACTTTGTTTTGTCAGTTTTGTCATTAAACCAAATTTTGAGTAATGTTGTTCACATTAAGTTATTTTATGACATCAGTTTAATGTAGCCTATCCAAAAAAGACTATATTTTAAATCGGACCACACTGTAAATAGACATGCCTGGTCATTCATGAAGTATATTTTAGTACCACCTATAAGTGTTTTACACATAATAATCTCTTAAATGGTTTCGTCGTTTAAGTTTCAATTTTCCTATTTGTCCAAACTCATTTATTAAGTCATTATCGAATTTTAGATTCACTTCCTAAATGTCAAAATAAAATTTAGAAAAAAATCTCATGTGAGTGAAGCCGCGGCCGCAAAATTTAGTAATCAGTGAAATTGAGTTTGTTTTGGCATTTTATTCATTTATCTGCCAAGAGCGGGTACAGATTGACATAAACCGGTGTAATTTTCGTACCGTAATTTGTAACGTGTTTACGATAGCAATATAATTTATTGAAAAATTTATTGACGCGTCAAATGTTTCAAAATAGTAATCAAACTTCCAAAGACTTTAATAAATGTCAGGCGGGCTCCAAAATGATATATGGCTATTTTCGGCTCTCGGTCACCGCGGCCCGTAAAACGCTGCGTCAAGTGCTTTTCATAAAATTCGCCTTTCTTGTCGAATCATGATAGCCACCGTGGGTATATCTGTTGTAATAATCCATAAAAGATGAATATTTCACGTCAATTTTTATTGTAGTCTAACAACAACGAGAACGATATAAAAAAGATGTCAACGCGTGCGTCTTTTTTCTTCAATTGTTTTAAAAATATCTATACAAGAGTGTCTGTTTGTAATATTAAAATAACAGCTTTTTACTAAATTCAAAATAATTAGTATACTAAAATAGTTTTTTTTTTATTATTCTGTTTGTATGTCCGTCAGTCTGTCTCTCCGTCTGTCTGTCAGTTCGTTCCGGCTAATCTCTGGAGCGACTGAACCAATTTCGACGAGACTTTCACTGGCAGATACCTGATAATATTAGGAGTAACTTAGGCTACTTTTTTTAAGACAAGCTTCGCCCCGCGTCGTTACTCGCGGCTACAACAACAAACGCTGGTAACACCGCGGGGTTCAGCTAGTTGTGAATGTAACTAAAACTGTGATAATATTTACGGACGTTCTTTTGTTGTAAAGTATGAAATATTGCTAAAGTTTCGGGTGTAGTAGCCAGTTTTGTCTCAACAATGTTATTAAATCATACAGAGACGTCTAGCTTGTAAGGTATGTAGTAAAAGCAAAGGCAAGCAAAGGCATCGCGTTAAGGCGAACGTTTTACTGTGAATATTTTTATGAAATGAAGATGAATAGAGAAATGTAGCTATTTGTCTGTAAGCGTCATAACATATGAAAAAGAAACTCTTATTTATATATAATTTTTATAAGGCCTTGCCACTTTTTAGCTTGGGTTTTATTACTTCTAATACTTGAATAAAACTACATTCTTTTAAAATATATTTTATGTTTTGATATGTTTGAAAAGGTAACAAGTGCTAAAGTAAATTAAATTACATTTCAAGCTCATGTTTGATATACATAACATAATAATATAATTATGAAAGCACATGATGGTATATATAAAAAACTGCCTCGGTGGCGCAGTGGTAGCGTACGCGACTGCTGTCCACGAGGTCTCGGTTTCGAATCCTGGGTCGGACCAAATGTTTGTATGATCTACAAATATTTGTTTCGGAGTTTGCATGTTTTTTATGTATAATATGTATGTATTTACAAAAAAATAGTATTTATGTATTCATATCAGTTATCTAGTACCCATAGTACAAGCTCTGCTTAGTTTGGGACTAGATGGCGTTGTGTATTAGATGGCCAAAAATATTTATTTATTTATTTATATAATGGTATAGTAAACTCTACCTTCGAAATCAGGTGAAGTTAAGCGTGAGTATACTGTTACGAATTAAAAATGTTAGTTTTGACAACAACGGTACCATCTTACTTTAATGAGGAACTTCATGTGAGCAAAACCAAAAGATATGCTTAGTTTAATGCACTTTAAGTACACGTACAAGCTAAGCAATTCCTTAATTTTACATAATTTTCTACATCTTCAATTTTTTTTTATATCCTTAAAACTTAAAACTATAGGTAATAGAATACTACAAATTATTCAATTAGGTATGTATGTTATTATCTTTGAAACTTATATGTTATTATCTTTGCTTACTCAGCAAAATAATAAGGGCACAGGATGTCTGAGAAAAATATAATAATAATACCCATGGGTATGGTATTTAAAGAGAAAAAAGAAAAAGAAGTAAAAAGACAAAAGAGAATGGAGATGAAGGAAAGCTTATGGCTCCAGTCACTGAATTTCAGTGACTGGAGCCATAAGCTTGTGAAAAACCAAGAAAATAATTGCTTAATACTGATTGGTTTCAAAGTACGAGAATAGGTTTTTATGGAGTCAACATATAAAATTCTTCTAAATGCTCATATAAAATGCTTCTGATATATTCACTACGCACTGAACGGTGGGGCTCATTGCTTTTTTTAATAATTAATCAAATTTGCAAAAGCACATAGTGTGTCATATTATGCTCAAAATTGAAATCTCAACGCAAACGATTATTAGGTACTTTAGGATTTCCAGCTCTGCCCTCCAAGTCCCAAATTTATTCGTCTTGTGACTTTGTCGCTATACACCCTCTAAGCATCCTCTACTATCCAATGGTAATAAGAGCAGGTACTAGAATGTGAAAAATAGCGGTTTTTACCCAACTGCGAAAGAAGAAGGGTAATGTTTTTCGAGTGTATGTATGTATGTATATTTCTTCAGCACACCCAAGAGCCTAAACGGCTTGTCGTATTTTTATGTAAGCGGTCTCAATAGATTTATCTTAGTCGTGAGAATGACTCTAGCTAGGAATATCAAAATTAAAAAAAAACAAAATTAAGGATTATGAAAAAGTAGTCTCAAAAAAAATTATTTCAAAATACGTCTAGTGTGGTATCAAAATAAGGCATTTGTGACGAATATATAGGTAGCATATATGTTTTATATATGATATTGACGCATTCGGGTTTTATTTTTTTAATAATTCATTACGTGTTTAGTTTTTGTTCATGTCATTAAGCCCTGGGACATAACGTTTTTGAACAATTCAATCTGCCTCATCAAGCAATGCAACCCTGATTATGTAATTTAAACTACTCTGTATTCATTTAAAAAGTAGAGCACTAAGTTGAATATTAAAGAAGTGATCTTAATAGCAACAGTGCAATGAGGCCAGGAACTACAATTAACCCAAGAGTTTTCTCCCCGAGGCCAAACTGGCTCAATGTTCTAGTTTATTTCACTGTCAACGTAACAAGATGGAGGTAAATTCATTTTCATGCCGCCATCTTAGTTGTATTTCCATACGGTAAACAGTGTATTTGATTTGTACTTATTACCTTTTTTAATTCTAGAAATGTAATTTTAACACAGTTCTTAATTTGAATTATCTAAATATACTTTCTTTTTGTATTTATATTAAAGTACTAGTATATATTTTAAAAAACAAAAATATTTACATTAACACGAGTCAAACAATTCCTCCGCATCACCCGTAAATGGTAGCGTTTTCAATAGACTGACAGTATTGCCACGTTGAATGGTAATGCTAAGGGCCCTCGTCCACGACGACTTTTTGAAGCGACACGCGTTCCGAAAAATGCGCGACAGCATCGCTACTATGTCGCGGTCATGCAAACACGCGACCGTGTCGGACGACATCGGAGGAAGAATGGAAGCTGGTTAGGTAAAGGCAGCACCAAGACAGCATGATTAATATAGCCTCACCTTGTAACTGTAGCGATCACAGGCATTTTGTGCCTTTATTGAATCTAGTTTGCAGCGCGACAGAAATGCAACAGTATCGTATTTGCATCGTGACGTGAGTCTTGATTACGTCGACGTAGGCACATAGCTAGCGAACGCGTTGCGACTGTTTCGATGCGAATGCGAGCATCCCTGCAAAAAAGTCGTCGTGGGCGAGGGTCCTAAGAAATAGTTGAAAAATTACGTCACGGTTACAGAAAATACCAATATTAACGCTATTATTTACATAGAAATATGCGTTGATGCACGGTTTCTTGATAAAACGTGTACGTGTTTATGTGTTTTACACCTTCTACAGCTAAACAGATGAAATCAATATCAGCCGTTACTAGGTTCACATTCACTTGACTTTTTTACACGCACATAGCGTTATGCAAATATTAGATATTTCACGGCACAATATTCCTTGGCAATTTACAGGGAAATTGGGCAGGAAAGCAATTGATATTCTGATCTCGTTTGTGAATTTTCGCTGGGAATTCTGTCGAATCCACTTCTGATTCACCATTTACGTGTAACTCGCATACTGAGTCTCTGTAGAATACTGTCAAACGTACAAAAACACTAAACAAACATTTTAATATGTCAGAACGCATGTTGGTTACAAAATTGTTCTGTGTATCGGTAGAGCTTATTTACATTAATTCCGTTCAAAGTTTACATAACAAAATTAGATGTATTTTCGTGTTATTGTGTTGATAATACTGATATACATATGCAAATTCAAATGTAGAAGAAAAATGTAGTTTGAAAATTGACCTCTAGCGAATTTCATTAATTAATTAATTAATTATTTTAAAAAAACAGCTGAAGATAGTCGATGCTGCATTAATATTTTATAAGTTTTTGTTGCATGACATGTTTTACTTGAAATGTTGTCTATTTCTTCTAAGTGTATGGTTTGATAAAGAACATTTAGAAAATATTAATTTATTTTCCTTTTTTGAGATGAGATGCCACATTAAATAAAAAGCCCTTGTGATTACGAGCCCTTTTGAAAGAAAAACATTTATTTCATTATACTGAATCAGGGTGCAGAGTAAATTGTAAATACTATCCCTAAGAATTAAAAACAATCAGTTTAGTTTAGTATTCCATGAATTTGAGTAAAATTGCTAAGAAGTATGTATAATGATAAGTGTAGATGTTTTCAGAGTTTTGTTTAGTGACATAATTCTTAAAAACATAGAATCCATGTAGTGACGGATGGAGGATACAGAGTGCTACCACCTCGTTTCGAACAAGCAGGGCAACATCACTGCAAAAAGAAGAATGACTTGAAACTAATCCTATATGTACACTCTGGTTAACGTGGTATACTGTACAAAAGCTGCTGATATGATGTAATGATATTAGCGACGCTAATTTTTTTTCTTCCGATTGATTTTATGTTTGCGACTAGAACGTGTTAAAAGTAAATTACATAGCCCTACATACTAAATCTCATAAACATCAAATTAACGCACTTAGCCTATTGATTGGGCCGTTGAACGTGAGTTTATGTTGTGTTTTTTGTTTCTATCTTCCTACTCCAACCATCCTAGATCATCCCAGAATCTCAGCAGCCTTCTCAGGTCACTACATGCTTCCAGAAGTGATGTTGATTGGAGGATGTCCGTCCGTTGATCGGCCACACTCCTACATTCTGTGAGAACTTGTTGCAATGTCTGTTGCGCCTATATTGAATAGGTGCTTGTTTATACAATGACCTGTCAGAATACATATGACCTTCCTGAGATCGTCTTCCTTTTAAAGTCTAATCAGTTTGCGGGCTGGTCTTTTTTATTGTGTCTACCGGAATTGCATACATCTACATTGCCTAAATCCTTCATGCTTTGATTTGGTTTGGGACAAGGGTAGTACTGATTTCGGTCCATAAACTGCCGTTTCCAATCCGCAAATTCATCTGCAGCGTCGTTACCCAGAGTGTTACTATGCCTTTTTATCAATGGCTGTATAATTTTGTTAGTGGTTGCAATAGACTGGAGGCTGTCATGACATTCTTTGATGAGGGCAGAGGTCATCATATTTTTTTGCAGAGCTTGAAGCACGTATCCACTCTCAGAGACAATTTTGATGATTGAGACTCTCACATCTCTGGCTGCAACTGCTTGTGCTGCTTTGATTATGGCAACACACTCTGCTGCTGCTGCTGCTGGAAGATTGTGTTTAGCTTGTCTATGGTAGCTAATATCTTGATATTTAAGTCGTTTGAGAAGACGCCTGCTCCAGTACCTTTTTGTGTTTTGGAGCCGTCTATATATATCCTAATCTCGCCGCCAGTGCTATCTTTGGTTTCTGCAGATAGTTGGATATAATAGCTTCAATCGAAGATATTTTGACATGTGTTCGTTCATGCGTGCTTCTAGGAGTGGAATTTCTTTTAGGATCCCCTGCAGAACTTTTGGGTGTGCTGTTTCTGTGTTTATCTTTCACAGTCCGTTTTTAATTGTACGTAACATTAATTACTATTACAGTGTGTTAGTTTCATTATCTTCATCATATTCCTAGCCTTTATAATTCCCAAGATTTCCCAAGGTTACAAGGGGCGACTAGCATCAGACCTCCGCAACCCTGAGAATGAACTGAATTTGAAGGTTGAAGTAATTGTCAGTGTATTAGACGGCACTGACTTCCCAATAACTATTGTCACAGATGTTCATGACCACAGAGACCGACGGCTTAACGTGCTCTCTGAGGAACGGGCGAGAAACTCCACTATCTTCCAAACTCTGGGCTGCTATTAACAATTTTTTGTAAGAAAAACCCAACATCAGCACGAACCGGAAATCGAACCGGAGACCTCTTGATCTGCAATCGCTTACGTTAACCACTAACCCGACGAGACAGTTGTTGTTTGTTTATTTGTGTGTTAGTGTGTTATTATAAAGTGTGTTAGTTAAGTGGTCTCCATTGGCTGCAATACAGACCTTTAAGCGTTGAGGCCAGTTATCAATAGCAGCATGCACTCTTTCCATGGGGAAATTCGTCACTGCCCATTGTGTGGATTGTTTTAAAGACTCCAAATTATCATAGTGTAATGTAATATATTATATATAGACTGAGTAATATATACCCAAAAATAACCTGCTTAAAGTTATTAGATTTACTTCACACATGATCCCAAATCATCGTTCCATAAGTCGGTTTCAATTTTTATTTGAGTATTTATATTAATTATTTTTTCTAAAGTTATACAAGTGCGGGAGATGTAAATTGAAATAAAATATTATTAATACGATATCCGGTGCTATTACTGGTGGTATGCGATTATGGTACTATTAAATTATTAAATAACAATAAATTCTATTGTATTTCATTTTCTAATTCACTTCTTACAATGTTACATGTTGGACCAGGTGTAATGCTTGGTGTATAATAATGTGTTTTAATATGATTGCTCTTCAAAATCCACATCCATCACGTTGTTCTTTAAGAATTACTTTCAACACATCGCTCAAACATAGCCTTATAGCGAATATTTATTAAGCCAAGCTTCGCCATAAAACCCATAATGTGCTTATGCAGGAATTTATATGAGCAGGACAGAGAATGTGGTTTGCCATGCTTCTAGTCTGTAACCGGACTAATATCGACAGCTTTGGAAAATTCCAGAAATGATGTTCACACAGACAATTATATTTGTATTAAGCACATATTATTTTGCAAATTAAATATTTGCAACTAAAAGAAATTTGTCAACATTATTAGTAGACGATACATATATTGTATTAAAACTAAGATATATTAATAAAAAATATTTGAAATAAATCTATATTTCAGCTCCACTTATTAAGTTCATGGTACGCCACGCCACATAATCACCACGAGATTAAATGAAGCTTAATTTTGAGTTTATTTAGATTACTTTGGCTGCAATTTTCTGCTGATACTTTTTTATGATATGCTGTTTATATACAGACATATTTTCAGATATATATACTATCCACTATCATTTCTATTTAATATTTTTTAACTACTCGCGAACCCATGTGTTAGAAACAATTATAAACGTTAAGTATTTTTTTTTCAATAGTGTCAATCTTCTTTTTGAGAGAGATGATTAAAATCTCCTTATCAATCTGTAACCATCCACTAAGTAAAAGTAAGGAGCATCAACTATACCAGTGTTGATAGTTCGCTTACGTTGAAGTTTAGTAGCTTACAACTCATTATAAAAAAATATATAAAATTAATATCGCAAATAATCTATTTGACATGCTTATTAATCCACTTATTAATCTACCAAATTGTTCTCTCATCATGACTATATTAACACTAAATAAAACACAAGCTTAATTCATAATAGGCTCTATAAATAGACATACATATGTTGCATTTATTAAATGCGTGTATCCATTAGCGGTTTTGCCCAGCGATGCAATTTGATTTAGTCGCGACTTCACTGAACTGGTAAATTCACTTGCTGTAATGACCCAACATCAATTGGTTTACGAATACAATATTATACGTAGTTCAAATCAAATAACTTACTGATACATGTTAAGCTATCATGTTTTTAGCACATTACAATCACCTTGAAACAAATACAAGCCATTAATTTTTCGGACTTTTATTTATTCTTTTATTTATGTTAAAGGCTGTTTATGATGTGATGTGAACCTCATAACGTGCACATCAATATTTTGCTAAAAATGACTGAACAAACTCACAGTTCATCTCATAAAACCATATTTCACAGTATCTTCGCTGTCAATAACAGATCTCTGCCCCGACTTTATTTATAGACGCGATTTCAACAATTATTGGAAAGATTTAAAAGTGGTTTAACGGATCGCCATCTGGCGCTTTATTTGCTGTAACAGATCGGCTAGCTAGCCCCTCGGGAACGTTCCACCAGGCGGAGGATTTCACGCCAGAGTCGCAAGCCCGATGTCTCCGTCACTGTACCAATTGGATTCGATATTGATTTTATTTATTTAAGTATTCTTGAGAAACTTTCTAAGTTTGCTAGTAGTCTACGTCTAGAATATTAAAATAAAACAACTTTTTTTCTAGTTAATAAATATGAACGACATTCATGTTATGTTGACTTTACTGAAACATCACACATTAATTCCCTTAATGCCGACTTTTCATGAATCATTCAACATGGTGCTTTTATGCCGACTTTCACGTGATAGTTTATCCCTAATTTGGTTGGGAAAGCCAAAAACTTATTAAAACATAGTCAAGTAGTACTAGTACAGTCGTGTTTAATTGTCTTGTAAATATTGAAACTTAGCATTGTTATAGTCTAGCAAAATAACATATTTTATTTATGACATTAATTTGAGTATTTTTGTATAAATTAGTCTACAGTTAAAATTCCTTTGCGCAAAAAAATCTTGAAATTGGAAAAAAATATGATAGAGTTTAATAAGCAGGTGTGTATTCAAATTCTGTTGTGTATATACCTAGTCATTTATAACTCTTTTAGTATTGAGTGTCTCCTATGTTTTATAAGCCCATAGGTATGTAGTACTACTACGAGCAACGAATTCGCTGAGTACGCTTTCATCCAGTACTTCAATTGAACAAAATATAAAGGTTTTCTCACTATCATGAATTAATTTTCGAAAAAAAGTCGACATAAAAGCACTAAGTTTAACGTTTCATGAAAAGTCGACATAAAGCAAATTAAAGTATGACATTTCTGTACAGTCTACATAATAAGAAATTTGGCAAAAAGGTCAAAGGCACCTGTTCAAATCAGCTAGCCAAATACACAATAGATTAAGTTTAAATTGTTAGAGCCAATATTCCCTTTAATGGCTCTAACAAGAAAATATTTATGAATTATAACTTTTTGTTAGAATGCCTATTTTAAACTGGGGCGTTTTATGAGAGTATGATGCAATAAATAAAGAATGAAAAAAGAAGAATGATGATATAAACATGATCATGTTTACTTGTATTGCCTTTACCCTCATTAGGACATTATGGGTTGTTGATGATGAAGTTAACTTGAGAAGTTTTCTTTTCTCTCTTTCTCCCGTCTAACAAAAACATTTTTAATTTACCCATGACCGTAACTTAGAGACTAGATAGTTTTAGAAAACTGTAATTTTGCACAGGTATTTGTTTCATGGATTTGCGAAAAATTTCCAAATACATTTTTTTTACGTGGCGAGTTACTTATGCGACACGACGCGACACGGCACTATGCAATGCGATGCATTTCCTGGTACATTAACTCAGACTGCCTTATAGACCACAGGAAGGCTACATCGGTGTTAGGTTCAAGTACATATAATTTATAGCTTTTCTAAAATCAATAAGAATATAGGACTCACAGTTTTAAATAGTAAAAATGACAGGTAAATTAGCTTCGTTATTTTAAAAGTAATAGTCACACAACATACAAAATGTACTTATTTGAAAAGTATTGCACAACAAACAAAATTCAGGGTATAAATAAATAGGCCTGTATATGTGTTATATATATGTGATAATAGGGCCTGCGTCTAAATCCGTAATTGCGGGGATTCTTTAAACTGATAAGACATTTTACTTTGTACTGATTTAAATAAAACAATTACTAAATGTCAAGTAAAGGTTACATAAAACTTAAGAAAAAATACATCCAAATAGGTTAAACTACTTCAGTGCGCAAACACCCCAACAAACAGCTATATAAAAATAAAAAATCTAATCTTGTTTTGAGTTCTAGTACTTTGATATAGGCACCCTTTTATTAGTTTTTCTTTAATATTTTTAATGTACCGACTTCAGCCTCTTACAATTTCATTTTAACATGGGTATAGATTAGCTTACTACATATTTTAGTATTCAGCTTAGTAAGTAATTATTTTGAGAAAACAATAGCAAGTGTTGATTATCATGTAGCTTTATGTCTGCGAATTTATCATCATTATTATGAATTATTCCGAAAATAATAGTTTTAGGATTTCAATCAAAGAAACTACTACTTAGGTACAAATTTATAAACGAAGAAATTCAGAATTTTCGAAGACATATTTGCCTCTGTCTGGGCAATACTTTGAATACAAACAGCCTACGCTCTGTTCCCAATGAAAACTGATCGCCTTACATTACAAACTAAATACCAGCGATGTTTGCACTGTACATCAAACATTGTTACCCGTTGTTTGTTGCTTCAACACAATCAATTCCAATCCTATTTTATTTATTATAAATTCTCTTATTCTATGTAAGTGAAAAAGAATATAAGAAATAAAGGCTACGTAAGGGATGATTAATTTAACTTAAACGTATATATTATTAATAAATCTATACTAGTACTAATCTTATGATTCTTAAGTAACTCAGCCTGTTTTTCTATTGCATTTTCACGGCTAAACCTCTGCATTGGTTTCAATGAAATTTAACAAAGAGCTGCTTTAATTCTTGAGGAAGGATATATACTACATCCTACCACGATAACCGCAATCCACGCCAGAGGAGCCGCAAACAAAAGCTAGTTTATAGTGATCAAAAACTTTATCATAGTAATAACTTAAATGAGAATTACCCGCCAGGTATAACTATAATTATATTTAATTCTCGTCAGGGTGTACATAAATATCTCATTACGACTAAGAAAAAACGTTTACTCATGAAATTTAATTCAAAGTTTATCAATGAAGCTCAGGTTTTAATTCAATTCTAACCAAAGTGTTTAATAAAGTAATCCCTGAACGAGTTTTAATCAAAAAACCGAGTTTTTGTGGGTGTTGGATTAAAGCTTTAAATAAAACATTAATGTCATTTTCTAAGGTTCCGTAGTTCGTAATGAAAACGGAACTGTTGTAGGACAACTGGGGGGTGAAAATATTCTTATAATAAAAACTATTACACTTGCATCCCACTGTACATTTAAATCATTGAAATTTAGTACATACCAATTGCTGTAATTAATACATACATACAAAAAAAAATATTGACTCATTGGCGCAGTGTTAGCGACTGCTGTTCTTGAGGTCTCGGCTTGGATTCCCAGGTCAGACCAAACATTTGTACGATCTTCAAATATTTGCATCGGAGTTTGGGTGATTTCTATGCATGATATGTAGTATTTACAAAAAAGTACATTTATATCAATTGTTCAGTACCCATTATTAGTACATTGCGTTGTGTGTTAGATTTCCGAAAATATCTATTGATTTAATAATTTTAAATTAAAAGCCAATTCACTCCGAATCAATCATATCAATTAAAGTGAAAGAAGAATAAGGTAAGAGAAAAATATAACTATAAAAGGTCATTTTAAGCAGTATTAACGAGTCTTTAATACAATTATAGGTCAACTACAATTCAACAATTAGTTGAAGGTTCATTTCATACTTCATAAATCACATAGTACAAAAAATATAGTTTTGAAATCTTGAACATTTTATAGGAAAACATATAAGAAGAGAATGCACTTAACATGATATGGTTAGTCTTTATTGCGCGTACTTGAAACTATATAAAATCTAGTAGATAATGGTTGACGGTCACCATTGATACTTTCCAACCTTTTCAGGAAATTCACTTGAAAATACTCTGGAAGTCCGAAGTCAGAGATAGCAATTTGTTAGTTTACTCTGCATAAGACCGCGGGCGCGACGCTTCGCTGGCTAACAGCTATCTTTTATAAAATATGTACGTACAAACATTGAAATAATTCAGCTACCGTGTAGACTGTATTATATAGTATCATATCTTAAAATGTTAAAGTTCTATGCTTTTCACAAATGGACATTTTTATATTTAGTACTTTACGTAGCTAGTTTTAGACCGAACGTTTTATTTATTTTGAAATTGGCCGTCGATCAATTCGAAATAGTTAAGGACATTAACAAATTGCGTTAATTCCCATAAGTGAAACCATATATTTCTATACTTATTTTTAAAATGCCATACAAATGGAACGCAATGTGAAGAGTGCCACAGTGTATTAAAAAATATTAATGTAGAAAAATAATTGAAATACAATTTTAGTATTTCTTTAAATGAGGTGAAATACTACTGGAGTATGAGAAAGTATGAAAGTGTCAATCGAACCAATTATAATTGCACTGAACTAGCAGTGCACTGCTGCTTTGTTAATATTTGCAATGTCAATATATTTACTGAATACCTGCTCTATTTTTAAAATGACATTAAAATGTGATCTTGTCGATTTTAAATGTCACTATTTAGTTGTTCTGTATTGCGGTTACCCAGAAAACTTTAGAGCTTTTAGCGAATTTTACTACCCTTCTACATTGTTGGCGCTGAAATATTCTGAACTAATGATAGCTGGTATAACATTATTTTAGAAATTAACCCTTACAACGCAGAAGGTAGAAAATCCTAAATTGTATTTGGCTTTGTTATGTCCTTCAAGTTTGTTTTAACCCTTTTCTGCTGTGGAAATATTACCTCTCGAGGTATCTTCATTTAGTTGCTCAACGTGGCGCCTGAAGCGCTTCGTGCAGACGAGAGTCTGACAACGCTATAAAAGTAGTCTGTTTAGCCGTAATAAGATTTTTTTTTAACTTTTTTGAAATGATATACATCTTTTAAGTTTAAAAAGTTACCGTTTTATATTAAAAGAATGTATTGAAGGTTTTTAAAACAAAACAACCTAAACACCTCTTTGCTTTTATTAGTTATAAAGAACTATATCAAGTTATGGATAAACTGAGAAATAGAGGTTTACATTACACTCTTCAAGGATTATTCTTAACGTTTTTTGCATCAGTTTTATCCCGTTTATGCGAACAAAATTTGGGACGGTAAAGCATGGCAAGTTACAACTAGCTATTTTTTTTTTTACTTTACTAAAACAAAATATAAATATTCCTAATTATAACATCATTGAAAATAAACTATTTGTCAGACAGCTCTATGAAACTCGTTAGATGGAATATAGTTAATCACTGCTAATGTTTATTTTTAACCGACTTTAAAAAGGAGAAGGTTATTCGACTGTATTTTTTTTATATTTGCTACCTCAGAACTTTTGAAGTTGTTTTATTTTTGTGAAAATTTTGTTGTACAAGAATATATGTGTATAATTTAGTTTCATTTAAAATGAAACCAATTAAAATATATATTTTCCGTTTCTAGCGCTAAAAATGAGCGTTTTCCTTTTTTGCATCTGTCTCTCTTTGTTAGTGGCTGTACAATGTTTAACAGTGTAAGTTTTTACTACCAGCTATAAAACTAAAGTATACAAAATATTTCATTTACTACAAACACGAAACTTTATCCTACACCATATGTACTTTATTAATCATTTAGTATTATACAGGGAGGTGACAGACGACAACTTCATAGTAACGATATTCGTAGTCTGTCCAGTCGGTTGCAGGCGCCGTTTTATACCCGTTCAAAGCCATCTCCATTTATATGAGCCCATATCAATGAACATAAACATGAACATGAATAAGAATGTAGGTTTTATGGCTTCATCCATAAATCTAGAGGAGGTAATCATTACACCGTATATGTACGTATATTCTATGTTAGTTTGCAGATAGTGAATCTTAGGGAACGATTGAATTATTACAATTGTAAGAAAGGTTCTCACTATTTGATTACTTGTGGTTTAAACTGGTTTTCGGGCTTATTAAATAATAATAATAATTTCTTGATTGTACACCAGATTACTTACAGAGGTAATTTAAAGTTAGGAGGTACAATTGGCGGCTAATCGCCCGGAGGCAATCTTTTACTACTACCTACTACTACCATGAGATATGGCTGATTAAAAACCAATGTATGTACTTGTTTTTTCTTAACAGACAAAATTTACTTGACATATATGCACAATTTTAATTATTTTAAACTGATATTCTAAATTTGTTAATTTAGTAACAAACACAGTATCATAAGTATGTTCGTAAATTGACAAGAATACCTTAAACTTGTAGATGTCTAGTCTTTCAACCGTCAAGAACATTAAATATAATAAAGAATAGAACAAAAATTCAGGCAACAGAACATACAGGCTGTAAAATATCAATTTACGAATAGTCATTAAACGTAAAATAAACTTCACATTTTGTTTTTTACTAGAACTTAGAAAACTATCTGAATAATTCATCAGCTTTTTTTATAATTCTGATAGTTTACTAATATATTATGTATAATAATACATAATATATTAGTAAACTATCTGAACAATTTATCAGCTAATATTTTGCCACCTATCGAGTTAATTGGGTGCACTTGGTACATATATACAATAAATAAATAGTTAATATTATTCAGTATATAAGTTAATACTTAAAAACCAACGAAAGAGAAATGTTATTACTAGTTACTGTATAGCGCTTCTAAAAGCTCTTCATAAGAGCGTTTAGAAGCAAGCTATCTGTCCCTTGTTCATTTTATTGTACGTATATTTGTACTCAACCTCCTATAGTTGCAGAGTATATGAACCTGGACGAGTACATACTACAAAGCGTTTTAGTACTGAGCGAGACTCCTAAATAACAACAGTACTACCCATGTCTTTGAAGTGGCATCTGGTGCGATGATTTTAATACTTGTATTGTGGAGTACAAAACTAGGTTCGTTAAACTGAAAGCGAAGAAAGATAATTATGTTACATGTATTATTATGACTCACAAGAGAACCTCTGTAATGTAGTTATTTTAAGATCAAATTATTTTTTAAGATTCTAATATCAAATAACCATAACAAAATATGAATAGTTTTTTATGTAAAGCTACAAAAGTGACTCAACTTTGCCTGATGGAAAACATGAGTAGAATCCAAGAATTGTGATCACTGTACTTACTGAGAATTAAGATAAGCAGCATGGTGAACTACACTATGGCGGCCTAAAGGGAAACTTTGCATGCCTTACTTAAAGGACCCGGGACCTAACCCGATAAGCCGACACTGAAAAAAATGTGAAACAATGATACTTTACACAATACAAAAATCGACGTGGAACAACCGAAAACAAGGTGAGATGAAGATGTAATAAGTAGGATACAATTTGAACTAATAAAATCAACATGAAGCGACGATAATGCTATCTCTCAATTACTCTTTCAAGTAATATTTTTGGGTACACTATTGTCCCAAAGATAAAAGTATATTCGAAAAGACTTGTAATGTTAAATTTTAACAAAAATCAGCATCTCTGTCCCTGTTTGTTTTTTGTTGTAATCCTCTATAAGTATGTGACTACTATTAAGATAAATGTATTAAAAATGCTATCTATCAAATAAACAAACTTGTTATCAAATCATGGAATTCGTATGGCATGACTAGTGTTGACCAATGTTAGCAGTGTTCAACTTTCCAAAACATCTCCCCGCTTTTTAAAATCAACTTATGCTTTCTGTGATAGTGAGCCGTTGACTGGTTTTAGTGCAATAATTTTTAAATACCCCTAATAGTAATAAGCATTGTTTTTCATGACCGAGTGGGCAAGTGACTATCGCCGCCTGCAACTCGAGAGACAAATGCGCGTTACCAATATTTTCATTTAAATCAGCGGCATGAATCTATTAACAACTGTTGAACTATCAAACTGTGGTACGTTATATTTTTATTTTATTACGTAGCGTTATACATTATATTGGCAATATCGGCCGAGTCTCAAAGATGTAGATATGCCATACAATCATATTGATTACAAATCTGTAGTAGGTAATGTTTTGACTGCCTCTATGGCGCAGTGGTAGCGAATGCGACTGCTGTGCAAGAGGTCTCGGGTTCCATTCCTGAGTCGGACCAAATGTTTGTATGATCTGCAAATATTTGTTTCAGAGTTTGGGTATTTTCTATGTTTAATATGTATGTATTTACAAAAAAAAAGTGTATAAGTATTAATATCAGTTGTCTAGTACCCATATACAAGCTGCTTAGTTTGAGACTAGATGGCGTTGTGTGTTAAAATGTGTGAACATATAAAAAAAAACAAGTTATTAGTCAGTTACAAATGCGAGGATAGTATATTTATACATTATACTAATATATAAAAAGCATTAGGGAAATTAACAGTCTATTAACTTGAAGCTATAACTAGTCCACTCCATTATCATTAGCAGGTATACTCAAGGTTTTAGTTTCGTTTACAATTGTCTTACCACTCTGTTTTGCTCCTACGGCTGTATAAAAATAAGTACAAGTCAAGTTTTTATCTCCACGGGATAAAGTTGTAGCCCCAAGGTAACACACCTCGAGTAGGGTGTCGGAAAAACATGTGTGTGGAAGTAACAATAGTATCCGGATATATGTGTTTACATGTTTATCCAGATCGTTAAAAGTTTTTGTCCGTTGAGTGTTGCCAACACGGGGAGAAAATGCATTTATAAGATCTTAAATTGTACACTCAGATTGTAGAACATAAAAGTATCTGGTTACTTTTACGTTATTATTTACTCACTTTATAACATACGTCAAAGAGTAAGTCTTGTTTGAGGATTACTTCATGTGGGACTAAATTCTAGTTTCTTTTTTCATTAATTTTGTAATAAATAATCTGTAAAAGTTCCAAGTAAAAGATAAGCGACTAAATAGAGAGGTACGCAGACAGTTTATATATTTTAAGAGAAATGAAAGATTTGGATTAAAGAAATTTCATCAACTCATCCTAGAAATATTTATTTATCTACTTATAAATAAAAATTAATCACCATGCGTGCACTTAACTTCCTATCGACTGCACTACATTGGATTTTTGATTTTTTGTTTGTTATTGTCTGGACAAGGTTTTTATCAAAGAAAATTAAAATTAAACCGTAATTTTTGTATTTTTTAGTCCACGACTGTACACTATCCACGGGAAGGGCATAAATATTAAAACAAGGTTTTTTAAAATTTAGAACATATTCACGTAATAAAAGTTATGAAGTCCGCCGGGTCAGCTAGTTTAATATAAAAAAATATTTTGTGTACATAAAGGCTTGTTTTTAATAAACTTATACTTCCCAATTTCGTTTGTATTAGGACAGCAAATACTTTTTCAGAGATAAAAATATTTGATGTCCTAATATATTCCAACTTATTCCTCTGAAATGATTATATTCAACAGATTCGATACAAATAAAGTTGGAACACTGAACAAGATAACAATACATAATATTATTCTATTCCAATATCGAGCACATACTTTAAATTATAACAAGCCTCTTTGTCGAAGTATCCTTTCACAAGCATCCTAACAAAATATTATCCCAAGTCCCTTGTGTTTTGTATTACGCAACAGCGCTCCGTAATTCGCTTTCGAAGAACTGAAGTTTCATTACTCACTTCCTTCTTTTAAGCAGCACATACACCACATATTAAACAAAACAAACCCTCGAGAAGATTTACATTTCATTTCCAGTATATAATACTTCGAATACCTACAAATTCTACAATGATAACAAAAAGTCCATTTAAAACTTGTTATGAATACATTAGCTGGATCGTAACATACTGACATTTTGTATTAAGACTATTTTACTTGAACAAAATAAATAAATTTGATACTACTACTACTAAATTTGATATTCATTACATTATCAACAACAGTGTTTAATATTTCACTGCTAGACATAGCCTTCCACTTAGTAAGAAGGTTTTGGCCTGCTATATTACGCTAGCTAGACGGGTCGGTTTATAGTTTTCATTTTCTTTTCAGTGATATTATTCTTCATAATATATCTCTTAATCGCCTCTTATGATAGCCATGGAGTAGAAGTGGACACTCCATATTCTTAATCTGTATTCACACTGGTTACAATTTTACTACAAGAGGGATAATTTGACTGCACAGTTGGCCTAGTGGCTTAAGCGGTCACCACGTCGCTATCTACTGCGCCAAGATTTGTGGGTTGAAATCCTACATAGGACAATACTTTGTGTGATCCACAAACTGTTGTTCTGAGTCTGGCTGTTCTTTGTGTCCGTCTCGTGTATGTTTGTAAATTCCCCCGCGACACAGGCTCTATATTCCTGATGCGGGAGTTGTCTTTAAAAAGTTTGAAACTTTCCTTATACTCTCGGATTAATCCCGATTATCATTATAATACATTCCAAAACTCTTTTTCGTTTAATGCTTAATATATTAATGGGAACCGTACCTTAAAGGCAATAATTAATATAACTTTTAAAATCCTATGTTTTTTAGCAATGAAACATCTTCAATCTTACTTTAAATATTATCATGGGAGAGCAAAGCTTCGAGAAACTAACGTGATTACATCACAGTGACACTACGACCTTTCAAGGAAACGGGCTTTAAGCAAATCCTTTCTAACTTTTAAGTGAGTGGTTCAGATTAACAGATGCTAATACCCTCATCCTGATTTGGGAAAAGCACATACGAAAGATAACCACCCGAAAAGCCTATTGTTCTAGTGGTAAGTGACCCTGGCTGATCAGCCAAAAGCCGTGGGTTACCACTTAGGTGCGGCCCGCCAAGCATGATCACCTCGCCTGGTCGGATGATCCTCCCTTTGTGTTGGGGGGATATAAAACCTATCCCCCACATATCGATAGTATATATGTATTTAGAAATATATACAAAATAATGTTTATCACCAGTCTCATTACGACAGTACAGACTTCGCCTAGTTTGCAATCAGACCGTGTGTGAGATATGCGCGTGTCGCGGCGAATAGTAGCCTGTACTGTGTTACTGTACTGTAAAGTTTCATTAAAATCCATTCCTTCATTTTATTTTACATTTCACGTAATTTCATTTTACTCGAAAGAGTAACAAACATTTATCCATACCTACAAATTTTCGCGTATATAATATTAAATATTAGTATTATACTTCCTGACTTGCAGGTGTTTATCAATATTTATATTATTTTAACACCTAGTGGCTTTAAATGATTCATTGTTAAATGAAAATCTTCATTTCTGACCTGCAAGTTAAATTCGCTTTCTTTACCTTAAGTATAATTTATACTTTTTGTGTTTTATCTATCACTAATTAATATAAAGTTAGCGAGAATTTCTTCTTTTTTCAAAATAAATTGATTAGACGCGTTTACAAGAATCTTGAAAGCATTCTCCCTTTTTTAACTTTTCGTGTCCGAAAAGCTTTGTCCTAGAGAGATTCATTTTAATTACGTTTTCCACGAGAAATAACGACTCGGGGAAGTACGGTATTTTTCTACCTACCAATCTTCATTAACTTCATTATTTCTGTGTAAAATTGTACATTATGTGCTATTTTATGCATTTCTATGTATAAGAGAGAGGATCATTTGAAATATCATTGAACAGGCAACCTATGGCATTCCAGTTTTAAATGATCTTAGAAAATATACTACTTTAGGGTAATAAACAATTTATTCCCAACACTCATGTACTTATATTACGTATTTAATCATTAAAAAATATGATAGGCATTGATTTAACGTTTAACAAAATGTTTTGCCATTTAAGTTTAGCTGACCACTATAACCGATATCAGTACTACAGACGACTATATAATCATTTACAAATAAAATTCGAAATCTGTGTATATTTCTTTTCAATTTATACCGAGAAAGTACCCCTACATTCATAAATTTTATAATAGCTTACATGAACATGGCTACATTTACTGTTATATGGTAATCTACTTATTGACACACAAGTACAAGTCAACACTACAAAATTAAAAAAATCCGAATGATACTACGTGAACCTTTTTGGTCTTTTGGCCTAAGAATTTATTCTATTATTAACTTCGGTCGACTAAAACAAAAATCCAGACCAGGACGAAGTGCGACGCATATCACAAATATGGTTTTTTTAGACTTATAGATGAAAGTCACTCACTCTATTATTTTGCGTGTTAGAACATGGCATTTATATATATATACTAGGTTTTATTCAATAACCTATCAATTTTGAACATTATTATGTGTACAGTATGAAATTTTTTATACTACGTTTCGTATATCTGAATTTGATTTATTAGGACAAAATATGGCCAAATGCAGTGACAGGCGGCCGAGCGTTGAATTCCAACGACATAAATCTCACTCTAAGTAAAGTGAACGAATTGGCCCGAATGAATAATTCCGAAAACATTTATGCAAGCTTCAAAATTTCCATACCATAATCTTATGGGACCACTGAGTAAATACTTTCAGAAGATTTGTAAAAGAGCAGAAGTATAGTAAATGTATAACAGATTACCCTGAATATAAATGTATTGTAAATATTTCAACAGTTAAGTGAAACGTGATCCAGAGATTTGGGCCATTATATTACCGAAAATAAGATTTGTAGGCTTTGTGGATGATTTTAAATAAGTCTATATAAAAACTGTCCCGTCATAAGGTCGAGGAGCATTTTGTGACTTTATTATTTCAAAGTCGCTTCTTCCCCTGCATTGCATGAATGTACCATGTTAGCACTTATTGAGCTCGAACGAGTAATTATACTCACTGTACAATGGAGTTTAACCCACGCAAAGTGTTAGTATTTCATACAAAGTTATGAAGGATTCGTTTTTGATCTCAAATAATAAGCCAATACAAATAGCAGTTAAGAATCGATTGCGGCTCAGCGATGTTACAGTTACAGTTACAGTGTGGTGACGGACCTGGATCTTAATTATTTTAAATGACGTTTCGATAATACCTTAGGTTCTATTCTCAAAACAGAGTGTGTTTTTAGACCGAAAATAATGTTCTTCATCTACTTACTTTCCATACTACACACAATTTGGTATATACGAACAATTTTGATGATAATGATTATATGCTTGGTTGCTATTCTCATAACACAAAATTATCTAGGAGGATTAAAGACTATCTAACTGCCATAAATAAAACCAGCTGTCGCTAGATCCAACCTGACGATGCGGCACCCCACTTCATTTAATTTTTGGAGGAGAGTAGGATAATGATAATAATAATGTATTGTGAGCAAGTGATATAATTTTTTTATTAAATGAAACCCTTTGGCCAAAACTACTGACAAAACGTTAATAATAAGCTCGCTACCTATTCCTCGGATACTTGTGCAACTCAAGACGTGAAAACCTTGGGTTTTCTGTAACAATTTGAAATCTTACTCAATTCCTAACTCCTAATCTGTTTTATTTTTATAAATGATTATCAAAGTTTCTTTAATAATTTCAGTACTAGTATCAAAATTTCAGTAGTTCAAACATGCGATGCTTTAAAATATAAACTAATTGCTTCAAAACGTAGACTGATGGATTTGCAAATTGGTCATCGTTTAATTATTAACGAAGCCGAAAACTAATTAAGCAAATCAAATTACACTAACTGAGGATTTGGGTGTTCGAGGATTTGGTATGACGTTCTTCATGATGTTAACTGCTCGCGTTTGGCGCTTATCACGACCCTCCCAAATTCAATTATGAACCTTCGTCACCTTATTACTTTGCGCAAATATCTATCTCCTTACCGCTTTTAACCACAGGTCTTAGAGAATGAGCAACGGTTACTTAGTCACAATTACTTTTTGAAACTTCTTATCCAATCTGTGGAAATGAACTGTTGCCTGCGCTACAAAAAAGTTGTATAAAGTTATAAAATTTTTACTACTTGTGTAAACAGATCGGAGTTAGCTAAATTTAAATTACTACTACTAGACCAACCAAACTATAAACTTTAATAGCTTAGGAAAATTCTTAGTATCGGGTCATATATACGCTGTTTTGACTTATGTATCAGTTTTTGAAAAGCTAATATAGTCCAAACAAGGCTTTCTTACATCGGCGTAACGCATCACGAGTCAATAAAATGCACTTTACGACGGACCTTCTGCATTGATTTTGATCCTCATTTTCAAATTTATGATTGTTATCATTTTCTTACTCTTTTCCAACATTTCTTTCCATATTCCGTTTCTAGTTATATCCTCTTTTATGAAGTACATTCGTCTTTTATTTGATTATGCTCTACTTAACCTTCATACGTGAAACTTTCTTCAGTACCTTTGTGGTACCTTTTTTATTTTATTTTGTTTATTTTTATTGATTAATTACACGATTCACTGGGTGATCGTAATGACAAATTAGATTTTTTGATTACTTAAAGCTTTGTAAATAACATCCTCAAACAGAAATTTTCTTTAAAAGAAAAATTCCAAAATCCAAACTTATCAAATTAAAAAAAAAAAGGAAATCTTTCGGGCCACTTTAAAGTAGATTTTAATGAACCTTAATATTATCATTTATTTAGGTCTAGAGTAGTTAAAAATGATTAAAATTGAGTGTGAGAAATTTTTCTCACTTCCACGATTATACTACAGATCCTACAGATTTCTACAAAGGCAGTCAGCTACGACTTTAGGTATTTTTCCGTTGGCAATTGTAATACGGGACATGGCATGTCGTAGAATTTCCAATTCACAAGATTTGACTTATTCTCAGTGATAAATACTGAGTCCTAGGCGTACCTTAGTTGATGGACGATATTTCCATTCACGCGACTAGAGAGGGCAAAAATTCGTACTCAAATATGAATAAAATGTTTGGAAATAAACTCACTAATTCCAAACTTCTAAGAGTGACTTACTGTTGTTAGTTGGTGTTTAAATTATTGCTCTTGTTAGCGGTCACAAGTCAATTTATTTACTTATTTGTGGTGCTACACTAGTATACTGTATTTTTGACACACAAGGGATCGATGGGGACTTTCGATAATTTCATTATAAGCCTAACTAACGATCAACAAAATTTGCAGCTTCTTCGAAATTTATGCAAGAGTGAATGTCAACTTTGGCCGGACTAAAGGGCTAGAAAAATTTACAACTTTATTTCAATGAACCGAAATCCAATACAGTATTGTATGAAATCTTTTTTGGTTCTGTAGACGATTCCATGTACATTATTTGGCATGAATAAAGCCCAGTTCCATAAGATTATATAACATGTAATTTTTTAGATACTTCATAATATAAACTAATTGTTGTGAGCTGTTTCTTGGCGCAATAAACGTGTTCGGTCTTTGAGCGTAACTTATACAATATGCCTGGGTATACTGCTGTGCTTGAGGTCTTGGGTTCGATTCCTGAAATGTTTGTATGATCTGCAAATATCGGTTACGGAGTTTGGGTATTTTCTATGTATGATATGTAAGTGTTTACAAAAAAAGTATGTAAGTATTTATATCGGTTTTCTAGTACCCATAACAGAAGCTCTGCTTAGTTTGGGACTAAATGGCGTTGTGTGTTAGATGTCCGAAATATTTATTATTTTGTTTTTATTTTTTGTATCAATGTAATTATGTACACAAACTTTTTTATTAACCTAAACAATTAACCGCATTTCTACATAAAATATGCGAATTCATTTAAAATTAAAAGCACAAAGAAAGTTACGGTACTTTAATCATAGGTTACTGAAAATTACAGTACTAGGGAATCCATTAACCGTTAATTGCTCTTGCCTCCATAATTGAGATCGTTAATAGAAACAGATTAAATTATTTGTGCCTCGCTTCTAAGGTTTAATTCAATTTTTGTTGCCATCTAGCGGTGACCTGTGAAATTTCTTGTTTGAGACGTATAATTGCTTTTACCCGCAACTTTGCTTGTACATTTGAACAACGGTGCTCCGCTTAACCTCTATACCGCTGATCGATGCTGACTCCGCCTCGCAGAGCTAGGTTTGTAGACTAATTGAATTGACATTTGTAATTGTTTTTCTCGTTAATCTGCTTTAATACTAATGTATTGGTCGAATTAATGTTTCATAAGAACTTTATGCAAATAGGTTTATTAAATGCAAAGAACATAACATTTTATAATCAAAAGATGAGCATTGTTACATTAATTGATTCAATTTCAACGTTAATTGCAGTGGTTAAGTAAAATTGAAATTAAAAATCTAGATTTATATAAAATGTCAACAAATCGATATTTAATTACCGTCGTTGCAGTAATCAAATATTTTTTCTCATAGCGAACACTCATTTCAAATCCAAATACTATTGGAAAGTACAGTTAATGTAGATAATCTTTTTCTAATATAATTTGCCTTTACTTCTATAAGCATATCACCTAATAGGTATATAAATGAGACTGGATTATCGCAAAAATTGCTTTACTCAGATTGTAATATCATAATGTTTCTTACCTTTATAAGAGAAACAATATAGGCGTCTTATCATTTATTACTTTGACCCAACTCTGACGTAAGAATACACAGTTCGCTTAACGTATAAATAGGTATTTCAGGGCTACTATGTTATGCATCCCAAGCGGGGCCTTGTGGCCAACCATATTACATCCGCAAGCTTCGTACGCAAGGAGGAGTTTAACGGTAAGTTTCACAACATACCTACTAATAAAATTGTAATACGATCCCCAGATTACATCAGAAGAAAGGGTTGCCTGCCCGTTGTATTATCGACTCAGTGAACACACTAACAGTATTTTGTTATCGAAAAATCGAGTTCCAATGACTTTATTAATACGATTTTAATGGTGGTACGGGATACCTGTAGGAAGTACGTTTTATCGATAAAGCTACAAAAAGTAGACCAGGTGGGAACCCTGAATTTCTAGAAATAGATACAAATTTTATTGCATTTATATTTTTATAATATGTTTTTTTAATACCATGTATACGCATATGTGTATGTATAATAAACGCATAACATATGTAATGTTATGCGTTTATTATCCATATCGGAGGAGGTCCTTTAACAAACTTAAGTATAAGGTTCAATTTCTATTTTAAAATTTTAATATGTTTTGTGTTTAGCTATTTCATTTCACAAAGTACTCGAACGTTAATGAAAATCATCCGCGCTAACACAATTCTTATCTCACCCCACTTACTTCATAAGTATAACCTGAAATAGCCAAATATTCAAATCTTTTACTTGCATGCAAGTGTAGAAAATGTAACAAAGTATTTCTATTCATTACTTGTAATGGGGTCGAGTCCCGCTTTCGCTTTGATTAAATTCCACACCAGAATTGACCTCACAACTAAGACTGATAAATAGATTATATAAAACCTTTTGTGTGGAGTATTTATGACATTCTGTTACCTTATTTTATTTATAACCGCATTTCAAGGCATTTAACCTTTAATACTCTTTACATATTTACACGCAC
This sequence comes from Hyphantria cunea, assembly GCA_003709505.1. NCBI lineage: Eukaryota > Metazoa > Arthropoda > Insecta > Lepidoptera > Erebidae > Hyphantria > Hyphantria cunea. The sequence goes on along the minus strand of PKRV01002605.1, from coordinate 1,784,708 downwards.
CAAGCTTTTTAAAAGAAATTATTGTAAATTTTCATGTAAAATTCGTAATAATCCGTAATAATTAAACACTATTATCATCACTACCTATACTTTAGTTAGTCTTTAAAGCACTATATATTATGTAAAAATTACACCTATGACAAACTTTGACTTTCTGAAGCGGTTCACAGGGATATAAATAAGTTATAATAATAATAATAATCTCTTTATCGTACACCAGACAACTAAATAAAGACTTAATACTAGGTCTGCACTATTGGCGGCCTTATTGCTCGGTATTATAAATAAATAAAATAAGTTGAAAAACTTTATAAAGCCTTTGCAAAATTTAAATGACTCGCATTACAAAATTTCGGATGGTAAATTTCCTACATTTTTTTTGTAAAATCTTTTTGTTTTTAATTTTTACTATTTAATATTTTTGTACAATTTCAGTACAATAGTACTGGTTGTTCCAGACTATATTGAAGCTTCGGCAACGTTTTTAATTACTTTATGCTTCATAAAATAAAAAATTCTCATCGTTAATATAATATTGTTATCGAATACATTGTGGCATTTACAGTAAATTAAACTATTATTTTTAACTATGATTGGTAGGAAATTTAAATGATTTCCAGTAGAAAGTTACTTTAAAAAATCTACATGTACCGTCGATTCAATTCAATTTGGTTTCAAACACCTAACCTAGCAATCCTCAAGTAACAACTAGACAGTCTCTTACTACAGGTGAAAATAAATTTCATATTTTGCTGACAGGTTGGCAAGGGAACTTAACTTTTTGGTGAACCTCGCCACCAAACACGTCACAGTTGGCTAAAATTAATCATAATTTAAAAAGAGTGTCAGAGAAAGGTGTGGTTGAATTTAAGGAGTTTTATTTGTAGCCGACAAGTAGTTGATTTATATTGATTACTTTTCTTTTTTCTACCAGATATATATCGCTTTTATTTATATTTTAAACAAAAAGAAGTAGGATATATATTCATTGACTAATTCAGAGTTCATTTTAATTTTCAAATGAACAATAAGTAATAAAAAAAGTTTGGTGGTTGGTTTTCTTTTATATATAGTTTGATGTAGTAGTGAAAAATAAAGGCATATAATTTCTAAATAAATTATTTAATGTCACAATATAAAAAAAATATATTTTGCTTAGTGATAGGAATTAATGTTTCGATTACATATTAATATTATCGATATTAAAATTCATGAAGAAGTGACCGTCTTTAATCTACAGTTATAAATAATTGTGGTTGAAAGAGATAACAGCTAAATATTTAAAAGAAATGGGCCAATTACGGCCAAGAAATGAGGCTCTGCCGTCACCGTGGCTAACTGGAGACATTAAAGTTCTAATAAAGAAAAAAGAGGCGCTCATAGCCCAGTTGCACTCGGTGATTAGAAACAATCACCGAGGGTAAGCAACGATGGCGCGGTCAGTACCTGGATGGGTGACCGCTAGTGGCTTGTTACCATGAGCGTCTCCGTGATTCGGAGGTCACGTTAAGCAGTCGGTCCCGGTTGTTATCATACGATAACAGTCGTGAAACTTAGTTGGAGGCCTTCGGGCGGCTTAAAAACATCCAACGGCAAGATTTACGTAGCCACAACGTATTCTTGCCAGTCCCCAATCCGCACTTGGCCAGCGTGGGGATGTATGGCCTTAACCCTCTCCTGAGAGGAGACCCGAGCCCAGCAGTGGGACATTATGGGTTGTTGTTGTTGTTTTGTAAAGAAAAAAGTGAATATTAAATCTAAATATAAAAATTACCTTACCAATAGTTACCGTGACAAATATATAACTATAACGAACCATTGTAGCAAGGTATGTAGGAGTGTTGAACGCCGACACAGCCACAGCTGCGTTGAAAACGAAAATCCAGCTAAAATCTGGAAATTTTTAAAGTCACTGGGTAAACCTATTATGAATGCGTTTCCTGAAAATGTAAACTTAAACTCCTTTAATCGACATTTCTCTGCTTCGTCAAATTCTAATAAAATGACAAAAGATGCTACTATAAAACTTCTTACTTCTACCCTAGCTCCTAACTGTTCTCCCTTTGTCTTAGGTCTGATGTTAGGAAGAGCATAGTATCTATTAATTTGATTGCTGTGGGTTCTGATTGTCTTAGCCATAATGTAATTACTCCGATTCTTGCTGAAATTTTTTCTTTCATATATCATATCCTAAACTATTCGATCTCCTACAGTGTGTTACCAAAGGCTTGGAAGGATGCTGAACTAATAATACCTATCCCAAAAATTAAAAATCTCGGATCCGTACTCTGATTACAACCCGATTTCTGTTCTCGCGTTTCTCTCCTAGATCCTTGAACCCCTTATCCATACACAATTCTCGAATTTCCTATCCTGAAACCTCCTACTAAGCCTTCTCTAGCCCGTCTTTCGACCCGATCACAGCTACACAACTACCCTAGTCCATACTACGGGGTACATCAGATCTGCTTTGGAAAATAACCAGCTTACAGTATTAACACGTCTTGACTTCGACAATGCAATGCAACGCCGTTGATTTTGACGTTTTGCCGTGTACATTACGCACTTTTGACATATCTCTAATGCCGATTCACTGGTTTCACAACCACCTGTTGGGTCGCCGGCAGCGCATTAGTATTGAGAAAGGCTTTAGTTTTCTTGGTGTTTCACTACAGCCGATGTACCTCAGGGCGTCATGCTCTCTCCCCCACTTTTTTTTTATTATCACTATTACTAATAATCTTTTTTCTTCCACCACCTATACGCCGATGATCTCCAGATTTATACCAGGACATCACGGATTAATCTGGCAGATGTCAACACCACTAATTGTGACCTAGGTAGCTTTTGCAAGTTGAGCAACACCTACGGCTTTAAAATTAATCTTTCCAAGGCTTAGGTCAATGTCGTTGAAATCTCGTGATTTTTCTGAAAATTGATTAGACAAAACTGCCTCAAATCACTTGCAATAGCGCACCTAACCCGTACAGTGACAAGGTGAAGAACTTCGAGATCTACGTTGATAGTACCTTATCCTAGAGTACTCAGCTGCAGGAGCTGAGTCGCATAATGGTTGCCGCTGCAGGGTCTTTCCGCGGACTACGCAATTTTCTACCCACATCTACGATGGTGGCTCTTTCACTATCCCTTCTTTTAATATGGTCATTTCTCCGATTATCGTAAACAGCTTAAGTGGTTACCCATCCAATTCGCCGGAATGCACATAATTTTTCTCTTCTGTAGAACATTCTATTCAATCCACTTACCTTTACTTAGTAGGAAGTTAAACCGATATTTATTTTATGTAATGTGTAAATTCTACTTTAATTTCCTAATAATACACCAGGCACTTTTTCATCCCTTCTTTTTTCTCCATCTCTTGGTTGCCTGTAAGATATTACTTTGGAGCAATAAGGCCGTCACTTGTACTTTTCTATGCTTTTACATCAGGTCTGACAGTTCCGCAACGGTAGTGCTCTTGCACCGATTGCCGTCATCGACCTTGATAACTATTCCGTATGCCGTTCTAGTTTTAATATGCACGAGTACCGCTGTGGATCCGGGCCTTGGCAAATATTTTTTATCATGTTTTGGTGAGAAATTCACGAATAGAAACAGCCGAGCCCTTGAGTGCAGTCTTAGCACTCCAAATTGCTGATCAGATTTCCGAACCACAAAACCTCTCCAAGATAGGCCGGTGGTGATCCGTATTGAGTGTTCCAATCCCGTGACAGTTACAGCTTGTTATTGATAATGTCAAATGCCACTTTCCCACAGTCCACAGTCTCGGACTCTACAACCCATAGGAGTAGAAGTGTTCTACAGCTATGCCTTATCTTTATGGCGTCAACAGTTTGACCACATTTGTTAATCTGCGTCTGCAATAGTTTCAGCATGCTAATTCGTCATTCATACGTCAATTGCCGAAAGATTTGGAACTGTTCAGCAACCGTCGCGACCGCGTCCTTTGAGACATTTGTGCATTGAAGTTGTGTCGCTAGCTCTGCCATTCGTTTCGCGAAGCATTCCTTCAGAGATTTTTGGGCAGCTTCAATATTCACTAACTGCGTCATATTATTATGTTGTGCTGGTAAGCAAGGACTTTAAATTAGCTAAAATCCGCTCATGAACTTACACTAGCAGGAGTGGTCTATTTTTATGGTAAAATATGATAAATAAATATTTATAATAGCTTTTTGGGAAATGTAGATATTTTACAATAAATACAATTAAAAGCAAATACTTTTTCAACACTTTTCCACAAATAATGGTGGACCATAAGGGCTAGGCATAAATATCTACTGGCTGTTTAGAAGCATACTTGTTCAATGATAGAACTCTTCACCGTGATATAAATAACACTAAAATAAATAATATGACATGGATTACCTGCTTACCATAATAGTAGAACATCTTTAAGTAATATCCGCATTTTATAACAAGACTTAAGAAAAATCTGGAGAAAATATTCAGAGTAAAGTACGCAGGTAATAACTCGGCAGAGAGGCGACCTGGCCGGAAATTAGAAGCGTCTGCAATATCCCGGGTCGTTCACCCATAAAAATAAAAATTGTTAACTTCGCCCGCTTGCAAATACCTACTGCTAGTACGCTGCAAGATATTGAATCCACTCCCGTGTTTGTCTCCATAATTTATACTCGAAAAGTTTCATTGTGGAGCCCTTTTCTTCTATAACAATCAGTTAACAAACAATCTGAAATAGTCCACTGTTGGACATAGGCTTCGCCTTACAAAAGGGGGTGTGAACTCTAAGCTTGGCATGGAAATACTTTGATTCTTGTGGAAGATCAAAGGCTAATCTTGACCGCGATAACCGACATAAACACGAGTGGAGGCACGAACAAAAACTAGTTGAAATATAACAAACAGCTCACCATCGTTAACAAATATCGACTGGCGAGGCATTCTAATGGGTCTATCACCATTATAGTCAGTTTATTAGCAACAATAGTATACGCAGTGATGATTGATCGACCCCTTTAGAATATACTTTGACAATATTCACGAACTGGGTCAGGCACACACCCGCGTTATTTCTGAATTCGGAAGATTGTGAAGGCAAAGGAAAGTTGTTGATGTACTATCGTGACCACTTAGTTGTAGCTGTCCAAATATTGACTGTTCGTTAGGAGCGCATCATATTTCAAATAGTTATTCATCAAAACAACTTCACCCATAATGCCAAAGAGAAAAAACTTTTATTTCATCTATTTGTGAAGCCCATGATAAAACTTAATATCTCTGCGAAGGTAAGCAGGTTTTACCTCTTCAATTATTATTTCAACTTAGGATTTTTGTACATTACACTTAAATCAATAAATAAAACTAAGTCCCCCAAAATAACGTTAGTTATAGTTTTATTTTTAAAATTTAAGCGACGGGTATATATTAACTACATATTGATAAACTAAAAATAATCAGAAATATTTTAACTTGCAATTTGCTTGTTGTTATAAGATATTCAACAACGAAAATGTACAAGTAGAATTATGAAAATTTGCTAACCATTTACTTACTTTTCATATAAAACTAAGAAAAGACTGATTTGGAGAAGAACGTAGAATATTTTTGATTGTCTACATTAACGAGTACAAAACAGGATTCATGTCGTCACGTTCCTAACACACACAGACATTGTTATGATGATTCTGTCATACCTAAAGTATGACATTATGACAAACCAAAAAATTTAAGACATGAATCTTTGAGTTTTGATTGACGTCACACATTCAGTTCCAATTTGTGTATTTTGAAGCTAACTCCGGATAAGAACACATATTAAAGCACCTATCACAGATATTGTTCGTTCTGCTACACTAAACAATAAATCCCTTCAAAGTGAATTACATTGTTTGTCTCCAAAAGTTATTTTGAAACTGTCGCACGCAGCGAACGCTCTTTGATATTTATGACTGATCACGAGCGCTCTGAAAATGAAACGGAGTTTTATTCAATCGATGTATGTAATGAATTCTATTGGTAAAAAAAGGTATATCTTTAGTCATATTCCGAGTTACATTGAACATTGGGAGTCTCTATCTATAAAAAGTATGTAGGTTGATGCGGTTGTAGGTTTGGTAAGTGCTCAAAATTGTTTTAGAAATATTCTGTAGTCTGGACTCACTGGTTCCAAAGAATATCATCAAAATTAAAATTTAAAAATATTGATAAATATCATCAGCCCTTAATAGTCCATTGTTGGACATGGGCTTCTCGTGACGAATAAGGTTTTTAAGATACCCCCTTGTAAGTAATATGTATTCTATAAAATTTATTTTTTCATGTTAGGATTTCAATATTCCTGTCCATTATAAATATTTCCAATTACCAAAGTCCAAACTTTTGAAGTCGGAGGCATGAAATTCGATATAATATAATAAAGTTTAAAGTTGTACCTATAATATCTTCTTGGCTTGGCTTGTGGAAATATACGACTGCAGTACTTTGGTCTCCATAACTTATCCTTGTACCTACGAGACATCAGAAAATAAGACATAAGGCATTTAAGACATAAGAGAAACAATTACTACTACTAAACTAAGTCATCAATACTAATAAACAATACAAGAAGCTATAAGTATAACTTTCTTAACCACCATTCCCTGTTTCTGTATAGTGTATATTATTAAAACAAACAGAGCCGTAACAACAATATTACAGAAACAAACAGAACATTGAATGAAACAATCTGGCATAACTCAAACATACCCAATTTATTATAAACTATAAACATATTTCACTACCGTAAACATTCAATAATACAGACATTAATTAAATTAACTGTATATCGTGTACATGTTAGAGTCAAAGATGAAAATATGTAGCCTCTGTATTGGGTTATCTTGAGGATCTTGCATTTAAGGTGTGAACTATACAGATTCTCGGAAGCAAGTGATCTATATTATATAATAGTGCAATCCTTAAAACTATACTTATTACTAATGAAGCCGCGTGCGTGTTGCAGCTATTCAATTTAGGCAGGAGCGTTTAAGTTTTTGGTAAACCTCGAAATTACCTCGTAACTGATGACACACAACTAGATTTTTTTGATAATTCTAGTTAAGGATATAGTGATAAATAAATGATGAGATAATATGGTTTTTTTAATGTAAAAAAGCATGGGGCCACATTATCAAAACATTTTCAGTAAGCACTTTCGAAAATCGTGTTTTTTCGATTTTTAAACTATTTTTTATTTATTTTTTTCAAATTATTGTATTGTCATCGGTTCTCAATAAGTTTACTTATTGGAAATGAAATCTGACCGTTTGAAGAGGGCAAAATCAAGTCCATATAAGTCGTTTACAAACAAATATACATACAAACAAACAAACATACAGGTGAAGCTAATAAAAAGCATGTAAAAACTAAGGGCTCTAACTACTCATCCTCGGTAGTAGTTTTTTGATTTGATGGACGATTATGATATACAATGAAAATGTATTTTGTAACTATTGCTTTGTTTCGTTTCTTTGTATCTAATAGTAGGTACTTACTATAACAGTTATGATAATGTCCTTCCATTTCATGACACATAAAACCGTTCGTTACGATAGACTGAGTACCGTTATATTCATATTTGATACACTACTTTTCTATTATTTATTTTGAGCTTAAATATCATACATATTTATAATAAAAATACTGCCTTAATCAATAGGCACTTAAGAGGCGGTAATACCCCCGTTACGCTGATTAACCCTAGAGTCAGTGTCCACGTCTCGGCACCGTACGTCATTGTAGTGAGGACGCACTGGTTGAAGACTTTCGTCATGAGGCTCTGTGGTATATCCGACGAAAATATATGATCTAAGTTTCTGAACGCTGTCCATCCTAACTGGATCCTCCCATCGGCTTCCTTCTTGAAGTTGTATTTACCCAACTGCATTAGTTACCCGAGATAGATATTTTTCTTGACAACTTCGAGAGACGCGTCATCAATGACTACTTGTTCCAGAGTTCTTGTGTCTACGGTTTCAGTTAAAGCACACGGGCGATGGTAGCTACTTTCCATCAGGCGACAGATCTACTCTTTCGTATAAACTCTATGTCACAAGAACTTCATAAATGTAATTTATTAAATTATTATTGAACTTAACAAAGAGACCACAATATTGGTAGCCATGTTAAATAACAACTGATACTACTGTTATAATATAATATGTATATTGTACATAAAGATATACATAAAGTTAACTAACAAGCAAACAGCGTAACCTGACGCAACTAACTCCCAACTTGACACAAGCGTAGCCATCTTCCCGCCAAAGCAAACAATCAATACGGTGAAAGTGAATTATATTGTTTGTCTTACAGAAAGTTATTTTCAAATTGTGGTAGCGCCAATAATTGGTTATTACAGAAGTTTCGTCCTCACTCAATGCGAAAGACACGATCTTTGCCTCAAAATTGTAAAGTGGGTGAATGTTTGTTCGGGTTAGTGGTTCAGCCGCTATACTGTTTGTCATAATAAAGTTATATCAACAATATTTATTGCTATGTTAATATTGATCGTATCTATTATACAATATATTAAATTCTTGTAATAATGAAAATATATATTAATATCTCTGAGATATAGACGATAAAGAAATTCAGCAAAATTTGAAACAAATTGTTGAAAAAAAAAATGAGTTGTACTTTCGTATGTGATTATAATGTAATCATTGAATGCTTTGTGAATTTACAAAAAGCTAAAGTCACATAGTCACTTCAGTTGTTTGCCAAAAGTTAACAGTTCAATATTTGAGTTGATACATAAAAACAACCCACAATTGAGCTGGAGATCTAAACTGGACAGACTCGGGCTTTGAAATCAGTAATGTTACGGTTTAATTACATTGTAATATAACATATTTTGGTTTACCGTTATGTGCTAGATATCTCAAATTTCAATTTTATCAAAGTTGTTGTATGACTTTGAAATTTTCTCATGTGATAAAAACCAATAGCAACTGGTTTAAACTACGAGGTCATATCTAAAATATCTATTATAAAGCTATTATCATCATCATCATCAGTCCTTTACAGGTTACTATTTGATATGGGCTTCTCTCGTTGAACGTCACTCTTATTCATTTTTGAGCTCGTAATGTCTCGTAATAACTCGCAGCGCAAATAGTTACTCCACCTTTTCTTTATTTTTCCTTGTGCGGAAATCCCCTTGGAGACCACCGGTGGCATGTCGTACTCGAACCGACTAACACCACACGCTCGGGTACTAGAAGCCGGGGCACCAGGTGTACCCTTGCAAGGAAAAGCCCTGGAATCCCGACGTACCTCGGGCCACCTATGATTCATATATACTATGTCCATCCATCTGGCACCCTCAAGCTTGCCGTTATGGAGCTCGGAAATCGTTCTGAGATCCCCTGCACCCGAATCGCTTGCGGTACCAGGCCCTTTCCCGGGCCTGGCGGGCCCATGAAGTTCTAAACCTCTCCCGGTCCTGCCCCGTCGTCCCCTTGGTCAATATAACTTGCTCGCAGAACGAAGCGGCGGAGCTCCACGCGCTCTCGCTCCGCAACATAACCGCAATCATGTTACCGAGCGAGAAAACCCCACCCCGATATTCTGCCAGCGTGTGGAGTGCCGTGTCCACGGTCTGGCCAATACAGTGACAGCACTCGGACGTTGACTCCTAACGGATCAATGTGTGTTGGATGTTGGATCCTAATGGTTATCTCCGAAGCATGCTTTTCCAGTGATCACCGGTGTCAGCCGATTCAAAAGGGTCCTGTGACTCCTCTCAAGCCAATCCTCCATAACGGGTCGTGCCGCCGCAATAATGGCTAAATATAAATAATTAATAAATATAAAAATATAAATAGTTACTCCACCTGGCCTAAACTAAAAAAAATAACAAAAAATAACGACTTGACAATTGCTTGACTAAATGGGATCACACGGGAAGCATCAGCTTTCAAATAGAAAAAGAATCATCAAAATCGGTTCAATCCGTCGAAAGTTCTGAGGTAAGGAACATAAAAAAAAATACGGCTGGATTGAGAACCTCCTCCTTTTTTTAAAACGGTTAAAAAAAATTGAATTTTCTAGGATACTCGTTTAAAATATCTCTAATAGTATTGATTGGTACTAAGCTTTATAAGACTTAACTGCCTCCTAACAACTTATTTATAACAATAAAAAACTTACTAACTCCGATTCCAATTTAACTTTCGCTGTGATTACCAAAGTTATTTGTGGCCTATAAACGAGTTGCAAAGTTAATTTGGACATCTATCGGGTTAATGAAAGCCTGTAGAGCGCTACTTGTGGGCATTGAAATATTTTATGGAATTGGTTTTGCAATCAAATTTTTACTACTAATAACACTTTATTTATTATATGATAATACATGTATAACCTTTTAAATATATTATTTCGTTAAATTTCTTATCGCCATAATTCATATTTCAGAGCTCCTTTCATAAGAACAAATAGTTTAGACTACTTCATTATATGGCCGGCCTTCATTGGGAATGTGAACGTTACGAGAGTTGTCAAAATGAGGTGTGGATGGTGAGGAACACTGAATACTGTAGATATTGAATGACTAAAACACTTAGGAATAAAATAATTGCTGTCATTTCAGAAGAAAAAAAAAAAAAAATAATATTAAGAAATGGGATTAAAAATTAATCAAATTTCTATAGGTATGTACCTATAGAAATACGATTAATTTTAATCCTAAAACAAAATCCTTTTCTAATCTAAAAAATAAACAAAATTAAATTGTCTGTTAGTTATCTTAAATTAACAGTTTTTTAACTGAATGCATATAAAAGTATATACAGTACTTGCATCAAAACAGCACCTTTTTTTTCTGGCTGTCTGCCTTCTTGTTCCGACTAATCTCTGGAATGCCATTTACAACAACAACCATGGGCCACATCTAGTAAAAAATATTATATTATATTTCTTAATTTATGGCGTTCGATACTAAAAAAACAAATTAGTTCTCCTCTCTCCCTTTAAATTTAATCTCTTTATCTATATTCCCAAACACAATGACAAATATACTTAAACACTTAATTAACTCGTCATCGATGTGGGTTAACATGTCAACTTGAATTAATGAGGCCAAGGGCACGCTGACTTCTAACATCAGACATCAAAGGGCCAGTACTTGAATAGTGCAGAAGAGCCCTTAGCAGCTAACGAACGACGCGGATAAAACCTCCCCACTTGTACTAGTTAGGAAATGAACGAAAACTCATTGGGCTCGTAATTCTTTGTTAAGTGCTTTTACGAAAAACTTGAGGATTTTGATTTCTATTTAAGACGGATCTAATCGTCCAAGGTTTATTATATTTTGAGATTTTGTTGTTAGTTTAACTTTAAAAATATATATATGTTTCTAATTTATGTTTCTTTTTAAAAACGAAACGTTTCTTTCCTTACATAGCATATTTAGACGGCAGGATGACCTACTTAATTAAGTGTCGAACTGCTACGCCAAATCTTGGTGTTCAAGAACATTAAATTTAATGGATAATTCACGGTGGACAAAAACTAAATGTATGTATTAGCATGGTACAAGTTCTACTTAGTATCGGGTTTTATGAATATAATAGAATAATATTATTACTACTTAAAATCTTCTTTCTCTGTAAATGAAGAATGATATGTTTGGGTAATTTCGGTAAATAAACTATTAACTTGGGTTCTAATTAACGTCACCAGCTTAATTAAACGCTTCTGTGGTGAATTGTAAGGGTTGTGAAGTGGTTGGGGATTCAAAGAAGTAGAATCACTCGATCGTCATCTACTAACTCGCCTAGATCATTACACTACCGTCGCTTCATTTTAAATTGTTTCGTAAGTTTAGCAGCGTCAATGGATAAAAACACTTAGATAGGAATGGTCTTAAGAACTGACCTAAATTAATCTGGTCACTGTTACCGATATTTAGAACAACTAGTTAGGACTGAACAAACTTTATTATTTGAACTACTGAACAGTTTGATTGTAACTTCAGTCTTTCCACTGGGTAATCTCAAACGGTCCAATGAATGTTTCGACTACATGTTACGTAATTAATGGAAGTTCCTTAAAGACGACTCCGGGATTTCGAAGAAGTGGGAGTAAAGTCTATTCAAACAGGTGTTTCTATTTATTCTCCATTTGGTGACGGAACAAGAACAAGAAGTGTCATAACCCCTATTCATTCCACGGGGGCTGTATTAGATAATTAGCAAACTATACAGAATGACACATTTAGAAAGAATGAAGAACTGAAACAACTCTATACATACCCTTATAGCCAGCGTGGTATAGAAGACTCAAACTTTTTTAGAAGAGGCCTTTGTCCTCCAGTTTGTTTAAGATTGTAGATGTAATTTAAAGTTGGATAAATTTAAAAAGCATAGCACCTACATATAGCACCTACATGTCTTGGTATATATAATCCCTTAGGTCGGCGGTTTAAACACACATTTTCAGTGAAACCGTATAATCCTGTCTTTGTATAAAATTATAAAATGTCGTAATTATAAGGCTGTACGGTACAACAATATACCGGAATCCATTAACAAGAATAATGTAAAGTGCACATTCACGAACCCGGAACTTGCTTAGGAGACTAATTCAGTAAGCTTGTTGCTTAGACAATGTGTACGTCATACAAAAGTAAAACATAAAGAGCTCTGCATGTTTTGGCTTAATAAAAATTTATATCGTAAATATACGTATAATATATACTCAGTCTTTCTTCAACCGGGTTATTTTTTGTGAAATACGGCGTAAACCAGTAGACGTATCGCCTGATGGTAAGTGATAACCGCCGCCTATGGACACCGGCTACACCAGAGGCGTCACAAGTACATTGCCGGTCTTTAGGGTATGGGGAGGGAGATGGTAGACAGAGGTCGGGATATGGGCCTCTGGTATCCTTACTCACTCGGCGAAAAAAAGCACTGTTGCACAGTTTTCTGTGAGGCCGTGGTATCACTCCGGTAGAGCCGGCCCATCCGTGTCGAAGCGTGGTTTTATAATATTTTATATTATATAAAGTTATTACTTTCTGAAGTATTTATTTAAATTTCATGAAAGTTGGAATACAATTTCAAATAAAATTATATTCTAACGAACTCATTTTACACTTGAAGTGAGAGAGAAGTGAAGTTAGGTATTAAGATTGTGTTCCATCTAATGATGAAAAAGTTAATTTGATGTAACGTTACGTTCATTATTAGTGAAGTAGATTAAATGTTCTGTCAGCTGCTTTTTAAAGATACCTTATGTTTGAATGCGTGGACATGTTTTGTTTTGATTCTTATAAGTAAACACCTCCATCTCCACCACAAATGGTTCATTGCTCGATTCGCACAAATTTCTTTGTAGTTAATAACACTTTCTTCAATTATAATGATTGATTAGACAACTCGTGCTGAACCAAACTATAGCTATATTCAGTCTTCAAGTAACTTACATAATTATTTGTTTATTCATTTTGCCAATCTAATTGTTTGAACAGTTTGTTGTATGTATGCACGTAAAGTTGCCTAAGTTACGCTTTATACTATCAGCGATCTGACAGTGAAAGTCAAAATCGGTCTAGCTGTTCCAGAGACTGACCAGAACAAATAGACAGGCCTTCAGAAAAAAATTTTTTTTGATGTAGGTGCCGTATATATTTTCACATGCATTTAGTGAAAAGCTATTAATTTGAAATTACAAACAGACATTTTAATTTCATTTATTTGTATAGAATGTAGAAGATTATTTTGGTTACTCTACTTCTCCAACTAAACTTATTATATTTGTACTTGTTATACCGCAAATTGCCGAAAGTATATTTGATTCTTGGACAAATGTGCTGATGATATATTCATCACAACATGATCTGCACTAATTATTCTACTTTTTTTATTATTGTATGGGAATGGAAAGCTTTTATTCGGGACTTCTTTAACAACAAACAACAAAATTAATTTCAGTTTTCAACAAACACGTGTATATTTTATTGTAATGAGTATAAACTGTTATAGTTACGGTAAAATAAATTGAAAACGCATTAATAATGATAATACTTACTGTTAATATTAATTAATATCCATGAGGCACAGCGAAATTATTTTTTTTTAATTTCCTTACTTTATTTAATAGACTTTCGTGGAAGCCTCTAGGAAGAAGACAAGAATGATAAAAATGACATGTTTGTATCCGTTTTCTTATCATTTTTTTTCAAGTTTATATTATGTGACTGCCTCGGTGGCGCAGTGGTAACGCACGCGACTGCTGTCCATGAGGTCTCAGGTTCGAATCCTGGGTCGGACCGAATGTTTGTATGATCTGCAAATATTTGTTTCGGAGTTTAGGTGTTTTCTACGTATAATATGTATGTATTTACAAAAAAAAAGTGCGTGCGTACAAAGTACACATGTCAGAAGTGAAACTTCTCTGGCGAACTAATTTATCACTATTGTCTATATTTATACAAATCTAAAACTTTAGATTTCCGAGACTTAAAGGAAGGGAAAAAGGAAGATAGATATGTTAGGAATTTAATTATCATTAAAATATTAAAAGTGTTAAAAATTAATATAAATAATAAATTTAGTTTTTTTTAATTTATTTCTTCAATATTTACACCATTCGACGCGATTTCTATAGGTATTGTTGTGACTAAAGCATCCCTACTCTCACTCCATCGCTAGTTGCTTCATGTTATGTTCGCCCTGTCTTACTCTCTCTCAATCGGTCTCGATCACTCTCTCTCTTTTACGGCACTTCCGTTGCATACTTGCGTGACGTTACATTTGTAAAAATTTTACCCTCATGCGCCTAAAGAAGTTTCACTTCAAAAAGTATTTATTAAAGCGGTTATTTTAATATTAAAAAAACACAAAAATTTTATTTATTTGTGTAGATTATGGTGGTTTTCTAGTAAATACCCATATGGCACAATAATGTCATCACCAACAGCTAGTCTAGTCTGTAGCTTTAATAAAGCTACTTTCTAATGAGCCAGCCGTGGCCTCGGTAATGATGGCTATTCGTAAGTCTATGTAAAACATTTAAATTCTTTTTTCTTTTCTTATCTTTCTCTTAAAGACAACTCCCGCATTAGGAATATATAATGCATGCGCGATAACTTGAGACCCGCGTGGAATTCGTCACCCCTCCCCTCATACCCGCGCACCTACCCTATGACGCCCGCTGCGGGCGTCATAGGGTAGGTGCGCGGGTATGAGGGGAGGGGTGACGAATTCCACGCGGGTCTCAAGTTATCGCGCATGAGTAGTACATTCCTGTGTCACGGGGATCTTTACAAACGTATATGAAACGGACACAAAGAACACCCAGACTTAGAACAACAATTTATGGATCACACAAAGTGTTGTTCCATGCAGGATTGGAACCCACAACACTTGGCGCAGCGGTGTGTCGACCACTGAAACCATGTAGTCAAAATTCTAACTATTGGCCTTTCAAAAAGAGGTACTATTTTAAGGAATAGACTACAAACAATAAGCAATCTCAATTATTATTTGTATCTATAAAAATACCTTAATAGGTTCTAACAAAACTTACCATCATATATTCTTAACTGTTATACTCACATAAACAAATTTCATCCTAAATAATATATCTCGGTGTGAAGCTCTATATTATAAATTATTTTAAATATACTATTCAAAACGAAAGAATATTAACATAATTTTACATTCAACAAAGCCAAATTATAGCAAGAAACAATTTTACGTATTATCTCATAACAACATTGTTGATGAAACGAAACATATATAAAACCCCCAATCTCTTGATATTACACCGACTATTCAATTACATTATACTTAAGATGTTCAGTTTCAGCGAGAAATAGATGTAACATACTTATAACTATACCAACGAATCTTTACAGCGGCAACAAATTTGTAGACGCAAGTTTCCGTAACCGACCTCTTCCTTAGGGTTGAACTTTATGGCCTCTCTTCGCGGAATGCGTACAATTTATCAGCTTTTATGACGAATATATTCTATTCGATTATCCCACTTGAATTGTTCCCTTGAATGCTTAAGGAAGGATACGTTTAGGATATAATAGTACTCAAAATTATTTATGTCAAAAGTTCGCGTTTATTTTTTTGTTATTGTGAATTCAGTGTTGCGGCATAATGTGCTTAAGAGCTATTTGGAAATCAATCATGCTGTTATTTCGAATAAGAAGAAATAATCCTTTCTTCTCATTCCATGGCGTAACTGTAACTGAAGTAATTGGAATATGTCAGTATATATCCAATACACACGATTTGTAAAAAACTTGACTCGAATTTGCGGTACAGATCACTAACATTTACGTGTATTATTAGTACCTATCATGGAATCGGCCAAATGAACCCGTATTAAAAGACCATGTGACGGAACACCTTCACCAGCCCTCCTATGTGCCATGCTTTTAGGAAAAAAGGATATAGTATAATACCAGTATAAAGTTTTATACAATTTGCCAGCACCGCATGTAGCAAAAATTTAAGTTAATACTACTAGAATACTTTATCTAAACAATTGACGATTAGTATACCTAGCGCCATCTATTGAATTATTTTAAAACTAACTATAAAATTTTACGTTTATATAATGGCATCTAAAGTAGTCTATACCGACACCAAAGGTGGAAGACATCCTAAACAGGGCCTGTGTAATCAAAAAACACCAATGCGATTTCGCCTTATGAGTTACGCCTGTAACTCAGGATACCCGGGGTGTTAACGTTTTTGTTCACAGACGTCAGTATTTTCCTATCTATACAAATAAATAAAATTGATATGTCTGTTAATAATTTTAAATTAACACTAAATACATACGAAAGTATATATGGTACTTACAACAAAAAATCGTTTTTGTCTCTTTGTCTGTTTGTTCCGTCTTATCTATGGAGGAGCAAAACTGATTTTGACGGGGCTTTCACTGGAAACTGAGGAGATTAGGAGTAACTTTTGTTTCTTTTATTTTAGACTAGCTTCACTCCACGGTGCTACACGGTGTTATTGTTGTAGAGGTACAAAAACAACCGCAATAACACCGCGGATTATGTGAAGTGACTGTTTCAGTCACCCTTTCTTGTATTGGCTACTAAAAAAATCAATACGAGCCTATAAAAGTCATTACTTCTATACTTCGTCGTCACATTTATATACATTTGTAAATAGCTCAATTAAGTTACATAACACTTCAGTTTCAAATAAGAAAATGAAATATCTTACCAATTTTCATAATAACATGAGAGAACTACTCCATTAAAATAACATTCACTGTATTTCATAGAACTTCATAAGCCTTATAATAAAACACAGACTACAACAAAATAGTAAGCTTACTATTCGCTTTAGTAGAATGTACTTACCTATTAAATTAAACGAAATAAAGGTTTAGCGAAAAGTAAAGGACAAAATTGCGATTTTATTTTGTACACCGAGTATGGCTTTCCTAAAATCAACTTAAGTGCAGAGAAAACGTAGTAAGCGAACAAAAATTTGTGCTATACCTTGGGCTAAATTGAATTATCTACTCGTACGTCCTGCACACATGCATTTGGTTAACGTACAAACTAAGTACATAAAGGTTTTATTTTAACTTAGACGTACGCGACTACACACAATATTTTTTTTAAACATTCTATACCTATTTAATACCCGTTGTACGCACGCACAACAGTGCCATCAAACTTCCTCCCACGGATCCCCAGATTAGGCAGCAGCATCTATAGGGAGCCCACCACTATTTCTATTAGGTAAGAAAGAAATTTCAGTAGTTCCAACGTATATTTATACCTGGAACATTTTTATATTCCAGAGTAGCTACGCACCGTGATGTCCCCGCGAGTTGGTTATTTTCGAAACAGAAATAGATTACTATTTCATTGATTTAAATTTAGATTTCACGTAACCTTATTTGTCAGGTCCAGTCATTCCAAACATTAATCGGAAAAAACAGATAAATAGACAGAGATTTTTCTTATGTAAGTGGGAACCGTATAAGTTAATGGAAGGATGGAAGTCTTTGTAAAAAGCTGTTTATTTGAAATTACAAATAGACATTTCAATATCATTAAGTTGTATAGTTGATAGGCTGCTTGTTTAATTTTTTATTGACCGCCTCGCTGGCACAGTGGTAGCGTATGCGACTGCTGTGCTTGAGGTCTCGGGTTCGGTTCTAGGGTATGTTTGTATGATCGGCAAATATTGTATCGATACCTATGGCCTGGTAACTAAAGCATGAACAATTGAAAAGAAGTTTTATCTCTTACTAAAAATAATGACCAATAAAACCTCTACGAATTACTATGACCGTTTATACACTTCATATTATCTATCTGTCTATATATATATAAGGAAGGCGACTGACTGACTAAGATTGTGATGAAGGCAAATTATTTGTATTCTGCATATCTATGAAATATATATTTCGGACATCTAATACACAACGCTATCTAGTCCCAAATTAAAAAGAGGTTGTATTATGGATACTAGACAACTGATATAAAAACATTCAAACTTTTTTGTAAATACATACATATTATACATAGAAAACACCCCAACTCCGAAAAAAATATTAACAGATCAAAATGTTTGGTCATTTGGTCCGACCCGGGAATCGAACCCAAGGTGTCAAGCACAGTAGTCGCATACCGTAACACTACGCCACTAAGACAGAATTGAACTAGATGAAAAACATGAGAAACTAGATGATTTAAATTATTCGAGTATTATTACTCCAGTTTGTCTTAAGTTATCTTTCAACTTTTATTAATTAAAACATCTTAGGAAAATATGTAATTTTAAATAACTTTCATTAAAAAAATGTGCTTCTATTTTAGTGTAAAATTGATACATTGTAGACCAAAGTGCTCTTTGATATACATAAAGAAAAACAATATCCCGGAAGCTCCTCTTGTTCCAAAGTAACCCTCAAACTTTCAACTAGAAAGTTCTTCCTAGAAATATTTTAAACTATGTTCGCCTGTGTTGGGGGTCGGCTTTATATTATACTGTTGCAGGCGACCATCAAAGCACGTAACAACGTCACTGAATGTGGTTCGCAGTTTGATTTAATAGAAACGCCGTCCCTGAGCGAGTTCGATTCAATTACATCTCGTTTAACTGCGATAGAAGTTTTCATAGGTCCACTTACTCATATTTATTGTTACCGAGTTCAATACAACTCTTGTGTACTGTGTAGATTAATTAAATTAATTAAATATACCAGTATGGGGAGAGGACTTACAGGTCACACATACCAAAACTTGTCTCTTCCCTAGCTTTATCCTTAAGTTTAGGACTTGCTGCAGGGACCTAGGTCGCAAAACAACTTTTTTCTGCACTTAGCATATGGCTGATTATACCAATATGTAAATTTCATTCTACGTACAAAAAAAATACAAGAAATTGCAAATCATTTCATTCATATATATTTCAGAAATAAACACTGCCTCTAACCTTTGTACTAACACAAATCTGTACAAGGGCTTGGAGATGAATATGACAAATACAAATAGGAGTGTTGTTATTTTGCATATTACTGCCACCGCTTTAAGTTTTTCCTAACACTATTTTATCGTGATCATAACCGCTTATTAAAATTCTGTTCACACCAGAACACACTTATTGCTTATTTTTGTTAAACATGAAAAAATCTGTGCGTTTTTTGCCAATTTCAACTTAATATCCTATACGATGACCGCATAAATGTTACCTGAAAAACTAATATTGAGGACCAGGTGTGCCGAAGCGAATAGTTTTGTAGAATGTAGTATAACCGTTGTGGATTGGTGAGGCCGAGTTTCCTCTTACTTTTGTACTAACCGAAACCTGACACTTTCCCCTATAAACGATTGCACATTATTTACAACTTAAAATAAATATTTATGTTTAATAAAATGGCGTAATGTGTGTGCATTTTGATTATTTTGTTTGTCTAGTAATTAATGTAATACATCAACAAAAGTTCTACTTCTTTTTAAAAGTCCTTCTTCTAATACCTACAAATCTAAAATATCATAAAATATGACCAAAATATAATATTTAACATTAGCGAATGATGTAGGTACCTTACCAATGTACATCATTCGCTAGTGTTTTTTTACTGTTACATTGTTGTTTTATACTGTTGGATTTATATTCGTACAAATATTTTATATCATTTTATATAAAGAATACGATCTTTTATTAGACATTCAGTACTTCCAAAAGTTTATACACAAATATAGAAGGTGGAATATTAACACCAATGTCTCATTTTCATATTTTATACCAGAAATATTACCAGTCATCAGTGAGCCGCAAAACACCAATAGGTAATAGAAGAGGCTCGGAAGATTGATGAATAATAAATGTTCCCTCTGCATTATTCACGATGCGAGGATATCACAGTGAGAAGGCCACACAAAGTGCAATTAAAACTTTCGCTGACTGTACTTCGCCACAGTTTTGTTGCGAACAAAAGACAGACATTTTCATTTGCAACATCGCTGATATGTTGTTTTGGTGATACTTTCCTCCCTTATTATATTCCATCAATATGTTAATAATGGTAGACTTAGCGGTGACCACGCCAGGGTCAATAGCTATAATGGTTTTTGCCCAAATTAGTAAGCAAACAAGCAGATGTTCTTAAGTAAGCAATTGTGACTGTATGTGTATTTGTTAGAAACAAATACACATACAGTCACAATTGTTGTATCAATGTCTATCTATGTAAATAAGTTTGACAGCTTCAAGGTTTTATGCATAAAATTTTGAAATATTACGAATATGTAAAGCCATTAAACGATAAAAGAAAGTTTGAATGCACTAACAAAGTATTTTATAAAAAAAACTAAAAGTATTCTATCACATCAAGTAATTTTATACCAACCACACTATCTTTAGTGTAATTACATCTAAACCTACACAAAATTATTCGTCTTCAAAACAATTATATAATATTCAGAATAACCATGTTAACCAATGACAAAATAAACTTTAGTTACATCCGCTGCTGACTACCCGTTTTCCGTGACCAATTTCGAATGCTTCCAACACATCCACATAAGGGCCGTAAACTCTAATATTCAGAGCAATATCACCTGTATAGATTGATCTACACATTCGTTGTTGAAGTTTATCTGTCCCAGTAAATCCACGAGAAACAGTGTTGCACTATACGTTTGTTGCATATACAGCTCTTTCATTGTCCCTTGTTGCTCTGTTTGCAGCATATTCGACCTCAATACGAAACCACAGTCAACCCGTGATACAATAATATTCAAGTTTGCAAACGCGTGACGTATTGTCATACTATGTATGAACTGAGAATTAACATGTGTTCAGAGAACCAAATACACATGAAACGTCAATTCTAATGAGTATGGTGTGTATTGCCAGCTGTGTGACAAATTGTTTGTTCGCTTTCTAGTTTTTAGGTAAGAAATAACAAGCTGAGTGATAACTGTTCTAAAAAATAAAAGTTTCAGTAACAAACACGAGGTTCTTTTTAAAATTTCTCGTGAAAGTGACGAGTCTTCTTCTTTGTTGTGGAACACCCCTTTGCCAATCCTCCCTTGCACTCCATCCCTATTTAACATTGTTTTATTTATAATAAAAAAACACAAAAATGCAGACAGATGTAACAAATCATTACAAGTTAACAATTTATAACAACATATTTTAATATATACCTAGGTTGTTCTGAAAATTGATAACCACAGAACAAATACAATCTCTTATTTCATGAAACTATTTTGGATTTATGACTAATTTCAATACAAACCTTTGCGAAAATCACTGGCCACCTATGTATAGTTTTTATTTAATATGTTAGATTGTCTGTCACTCTTGTTTTGTTTGCAACAATGGACATCTTACGAGAAGTTTTTCGGGAGATCGTTTTTTGTTTTTGCGAAAGACGGTCTCCATTTCATGTCATCCACATTTTTTATATTTTTTATCATTAATTCCATCACGACGAAGACTTGAAGACTCGAAGACTTAGAATTGAAGACTTGAAATACTTGACATTGGCAGAAATAGCTGATCCGGCTGATTGCCATTCATCAAAAGAAGAAGAAGAGAAGTTTTTCGTACTATGATTAGAAATGAGGGTAAAACTTCAAAGAATCTCAAGAAAATTTACAAGCTGCTTGTAGGGAGTCTGCTACTGCGTTAGCAATAATTATTTATTGATCTAGTGATTATAGACGTGGTCGAGAGAACTTAAACAATGACCCCAGATCCGGTCGGTCCACCAATTGCAATAAGTCATGAAAACGTGGAGTACAGGTGGAGACGATCGTAGTGTCGGACAGCTGGTGAGTGAAGTCCTGCAAATGTTTAGTTGGGTACCGGTCAGGAATCGTACGTGCGTTGAGTGATCAGTAATCTCCGCAAGTACACCAACCATCATTCGTTGTGTGCTTATGTGGGCACGTTCTGCAAACCAATAGGTATATTTTAGAACAATTGAATCATTTTTATCATCTTTATGAAACGATTAAACCAAACAACAAAATGCTTACTAAAATTTCAAATGTAAATTATTATTCGAATTACTCGAATAAGCTTTTTGTGAATGGCTGATATGATTTTCATACGATTCCCTGTTTGTGAGCCATTGTCCGTAGTGCAATATCCAGGACTCGGGCACAACACAAGTATTTTATTACCCACCACAAATCTTCATTTAGCGGGATCGCCTGAGGCCTTTCACAGTTACGGTGCACACCAAAACGAAATGGAACCATTCACGTTTGATTTACGACTATCGATAATTATCGTCATTCGATTCGATTTGCTTTACCTTTTTTTACACTACCAATCTCAAACGTTCCAATATAAGAAGATAACAAATGAACATTTTTTCTCTTATCTCCATCTTTACAGTTCTGGGAAAAGCAATTGGATTGGGTCTTTTCCAAGTTTCGGATTTTGACAATGCGGCCTTATTATAACTGCTCTCAATCGATTACAAAAAGATAC
Organism: Hyphantria cunea; assembly: GCA_003709505.1. NCBI lineage: Eukaryota > Metazoa > Arthropoda > Insecta > Lepidoptera > Erebidae > Hyphantria > Hyphantria cunea. Next base: position 1,761,729 of record PKRV01002605.1, on the reverse strand, counting down.
ATATTTCCTTTTATTGAAAACGTTTTCCTTATTCTTATGAAGTATTTGTGTGCAAAAGTGTTTGTGTGAAATATGATATTGTTATAAAATAATTGTTTATATGCTCATTTTGATCGAAAAAGTATTGGTTTGGGACAAAATATTTTAAAATTCTTCTCTGAAAATGTAATATCGCTTGATCGCTATAATTATATATCAGAAAAGACAAAATGTATAAATAAAGCGAGTCTCGCAGCATCTAATTATATCCTAATTAGTTGTGTAAGTAAAAAACAATGTACCGAAAATGTTTTCAAAGCTCATTTCCTTTTGTGAAAACGTGCATGTATTAGTTGTAAATACCTGTCTTTCTATGAAAATATAAACTAAAACCAGAAAGTTAAATATGAATTAGCAATCCCATAATACACAATATTTTTAAATTTTAGAAGTAGCCTACTTAAAGTTATTTTTTTAAGCATAAGTTGAAATTAAAGTAGTTAATATACTGTTCAATTAATAAAATGAGATATTCTTAGACAGTCACAAATTTTCGAGCAAGTTGCAGAAAGTCGAATACGCCCTGAATGACCTTAATGTCTGTTGACATTACTCAACTAAAATTTATTTAAATTTGTTGTTGCATTATATACTTTTAATGACTCAGCTTAAGTTCAGTTCAGTCAATGTTTACAGTTCAGTTATCGATCTCAAATCTTAGCTTTTACTATACGCATGCATGTTTAGTCCAATACCAAAGATCATCGGAGTGACCGGCTTGTTTTTTACTTTGACATAATCAAAGTTATTATATTATTGTATCTATTTATTATAATGCTATACAAATTAGACTTAATTTTTCACTAATCATCATAAATAATATTACGTAAAGATTAAAAAAAATTTGATACCTATTGAGTATTCGACTAGTTAATGTCTCTACCTGTAAATCAAATCATAATTTCATAAAACATAACAGTTAAAAGTTAACACTTCCGTGCAATATGCATGAAACATCAAGAATTAAAAGGTGTCAAATATCTATATATATATATAT